>JBAGKO010000004.1:13981628-14009598 GCA_037177275.1 Acacia concinna | reverse complement strand
ATCAAAAGACCTTTTGATCAAAAATTCGTTGCCAATGTCATCAGCATTAAATACACCAACAGCTATATTTAAAATCTCTTCTTCCTCATTCCAACGGCTATAATCTTGGAAAATGAAGAGCTTCTACAATCAACGGTTGCAAAATTATCTCTGACACCTTCAACCGAATTCATGACGGTCATTAATTTCATCCTTGGTATAAATACTAGTAGCATTGAAGGCAAAACTAACGAACACATTTATTGCAAATTCTACTGTTTTATTGATTCAAAAAGAACAAACATACTCTGAGAGAAAAAGAGTTTCAGTGTTTAGCTATCCACTCTTTTAAGAGAGCATTACATACTTCATCTACATTCTTTGTAAGATCTCAAGGTAGTGGGACCTTGAGATAGGCATTATACTGCGAAGTGTAAGGGGGAGAGTGAGTGACCCTAGTTATACTCTACTGTAAAGTGGCACCAAGAGCCGGTTAATCTTGAAAGATAGTAGAGAATCTTGGAGGTGATTCCAAGGACTGGACGTAGGTCAAAAGTTGGACCAAACCAGTATAAATCCTGAGTGTCTATTATTTGGTGAATCCTTTCCTATCTTTCCTGTGATTTCTTAATTTGTGAAAATTTTATAATATCACTTAATTCACCCTCTTCTTGGGTAATAGGCTTGCACTAACATATTTGTCTTTTTTTCCTTTTTTTATTCTAACGAGAATGACAATGTAAAACAAATTTATCACTCAAATTTCACAAGCTAAAATATCCAACATGAACGTCAATCTTTAAAATACTGTGATCACAATTGTTAAAGTAATCCCACAACTAACACTAAATACATTCTAAGGTAGGATGTCTAAGAGAAAAACTGAGAGTCGATGGAAGATAGCATATGCATATGGTAGGGTTAACATAATCTACATCACTCCTAGTTATCTCATAATTAAAATCCTATTGGATTCCAACTTGTATAAGCAAATAAAAACTTATAAATTAATGTTTCAGAAGTCAATTTTCATTTACTTGTGCATGCAAGAATTTATTATTACTTTTTGTATTTTTGGTATAAGTTAAAGGTTATTTTACACCTTAAAATGTTAGACTTAATGGACGTTAACGGCGTTAACTCTCATGGCTACTTTTGGTACTAAAAATTGTTGAAGGTTATTTTTACTCATTTGGAATATGTTGAAGGCTATTTAAGAACTTTAACCCATTATGTTTTATTCCATGCAACTCTATAAGATTAAGGTGCAATTTTAACAATAAATTTTATATTAACTTATAGGTGTAATTTTTTTTTTGGTAATTAAATTTTAGAAAAGGGGTTAGACTTACTCACGATCTAGAGGCAGAGCTCTAAGTTGGGATGCCCCCCAACACCTTGATTGGATCATAACTAAGTGGACTTTCTTGGGATCGAACCCTCTCCTATTGGTGGAAGTGTCCAACTCTTTCGTCAACTAAATCCAAAAATGAAGAGTTATATAGGTGTAATTTTAACAATAAAGTTTTTTACTATGAAGGTCTAACACAATTAAATTTTGAAGAGAGTAAAAGTAGATATAACATTTTAAGAATGATATTGTTTTAAAAATTTTGTTTTGTTACAGAATTCCTAACGTTAGATGGCTGAAATCATTTTGGGCAAATTATTTAAAAGAAGTTAGAGCTGAAGAAGTAACTAAGATTGACGAGGAAAAAAAAAGATAAAAATGAAGTGGGTAAGAAGAGTAAGATGATAGTTTTTTTTCCTAATAATTTTATTGATTTGTTGATATAATATGTCAATTTTGTAGAATTTGTTCATAGAATAAGAAGATATTTAGGAATTATGATGCATCATTCTACTTAGTTATACCAATTTAAAAATTTTGTAAAGAAGGATACTTGTCATTATTATTATTGATTATGATATAACCACACTTTATTATAATTTAAATATTATTGAAGAATTTATTGTATATAAAAAATAATATGAACTTCAAAATAGATAGAATATTAGAATGAACAAGCTCCCATGCAAACGGGAAGCATATGCTCATTAATATCATAACAAGTAGCGTTCGGTTGGATGATGCAACTCTATTCATGTTGAAGCACTGCTCGCTGACTGAGATGATCTCCAGCGATGGTTTGGAGAGAGGATCAAGGAACTCATTCTGATGCAGCCACGTGAGACAAGCACGAAGACACTCTGTAGGGAAATCCTTAAAGGGGAATTTCAATAAAGGACTGCAGTTGGGAATTAATATCAACACATCCCATAAACAATTGAATGGATCATATGAATAAGAAAAATTCATGTTCATATGACTCATTCACTTGTTTATGGGCTACGCTGATATTAATTTCTAACTGTGGTCCCTTATTAAAATTCTCTCAATCTTTAATGTGATCGTTGGCCATCTTCCATATGAAACACAAAAAAGTTATATATTGTGAATTAACTTAATTGACCCACAAGCTCATGGCGAAAAGCTTGGTCGATAAAACTGCACCAACCCTTTATATTATAATATGTTCCGAAACTTGCCTTAAACAGATTTCTAGAAAAAAACTTAATAGGTTAATTTAATTGATAATTTGATGAATACATACTTAAATCACTAAAATTTCTCAGCAAGTGATGATCAGCAAAACAGATATAATTTTTGCCACCAAGTAGGGTGCATGTAAGTGTTTTGTTGGGATAGCTAGAAAGAATATGATTCTCTTCGTGAGATTGAGGTTTACAATCTTTTGATTCATTTTAGAAAGAACAATTTTTTTTAATATTCTGTAAATTTTAACGGATAATGACAGAAGAAAGACGAATGATGTTGGAACCCAAAAGAACAAGAAATTGAAAGAGGTGATCTGTGCAATTGGAATTTTAAAGAAAGCAGAGATTATTTGAGGAAAGAATCCGAGAGACAATGAAGACTAAAAGAGCTAGGTAATTCGAGTGATTCAAGAGAGAGAACGAAATAGACACAGAGGCAAGATTACATTAACAAAATTCTTGTCTCTTGTCTTTATTTCCTTCTGTCTTTTAGTAGCTAGTCCTGGATCATAAACCCTGAGTCTAAACTAAACACGTTGAAAGAAGAAATAAACATGATTAACGATAATATCAAGAATATACGATATGATGGATCTCAATTCATACGCCTTTCACACAACATTCAAGAAAAACAAAAACCAATGAATCGACACATGGTGGGATAAAAATTAATGCATACTTCAACCAACATATTCGGGAGTCTAGCTTCATTTCTATATTCAAGTTTTATAGGATAAAATGCATGGTGGGTGATCCTTATATCAAATCGAAAATGCAAGTAACTAACAAAGAACTAATTCATGGATTGACAGGACAGCACCTGACTTGGTTAAGTAGTGTGAATTCAGAATGAAGAAGAATAAATTATCTGGTAAGAGTATTATTCTCTATTCCGCTCATAAATTCAAGAGTCAATGTTATCCCTGGCCACCCATCTGAGACGATAGCTTATTCCGGAACTCAAGCTTCTATCCTACTACGGAAAAAATGCGGATGGCTGAAGGAAAAAAAGAATCAGTTTTCACCATAAATCCACTTTTCTGCATTGCTGGTGTAATTAACCAACTCCTCCGGCTTGAACCACAACTTAATTTCGTCCTTGGCAGTCTCTGGTCCATCACTCCCGTGGATGATATTTCTGTGAGTATTATAACAATTCATAGGTTAGTGAAGAAATTTTAAACTAGTCAGTCGTGTTGTTATGGAACAGTACCTTCCAACGACGACAGCCAAATCGCCTCTGATTGTGCCAGGCTCAGATCTCTGGGGATCAGTGGCCCCGATTAGTTTTCGGCCATAGGTAATAACTCCCTGCCCTTCCCAGACCTATGCCATCAATTATGGGGAGAAAGAAAGACGGTTAGGTGCATCAGTTTGTATAGTAATCCATAAAGCCAGAGGAAGATTGAGTCAATTCTAACCATGGCAATAACAGGCCCAGAGCTTAGGAATTCACAGAGGCCATTGAAGAAGGGCCTTTCCTTCAGGTCATGATAATGCTTCTGTGCAAATTCTTTTGAAGGAACCAATATTTTAATTCCCACGAGTTTGAACCCTTTCCGCTCAAAACGAGATATGATCTCTGAAATCTGAAATATAACATCTCGTCAAAAGATATATATATATATATGTACCCCTCAATGTAGTGGGGAGAAACATCATGAATTTAAAAAAGGCTGTATTGTACTAACAAATTGCCTCACAGACAAATCATCTAATTATAATTTTACTTTACCAGCCCCCTCTGGACCCCATCAGGCTTAATAGCAATGAAAGTGCGCTCCAGCTGCGCAGGAAAAGAGAAGCAAATTATTTGCGCATTAGCATAAAAGGAAAAAGATGAGAATCAAACGAAAAATAGTAAATAACTAAATATGATGTAGTCGAAGAAAAGTCAGGCGTACCTCAGCAGCATGAGCCTCTTGATCTTGGAGCAAGTAAGCTACAAGGCATAGAGGAAGAAAATTTACAGGAAAAAAAATTAGGAATTGAATATCTACCAAAACGTGCGGACTCTACATTTATGCAGCCTTAAGAATTAACTGATAATCATCGTAAAATTCTTAGCATTTAGCAAACAGAAGTCTATGACTTTATATAATATTCGATAGATTTATCATTTATGCGCAGGATAAAAGACACTAGTAGCAAACAAATACATCCACCGACGCACATCCCACTCACGTATATAGTTGTATTCTTTTCAATTAGAACCGCAAAAAGTTTAGACCGAATTTTGAAATAAGTGTAATTGTTGTTCGAACCTGCAGCAGGAAAAGCGAGAACCCATGAAAGCCATGCTCTGGATCCATTTCCGGATTCAGACTTCCCAATGTTTGAAGCAAAAAGAGGGACTTTCCTTGTAAGTGAAACGGCGGCGGCGGCAGCTACAGTGCTTCCTTCTGTGATGAAGATAAATTCAGGTATTTCTTACGAAATTAAAAAAGCTCAAAACTCCAACGCATATACTGCACACTGCACATAGTACTCTATCATTATTACCCTTTGTTTGGGAAACAAAAAGACGAGGGAAACAGAGTGTAATGAATGACAATTATCAATATATCTGGATAGGATACATCTCTCAATTTATTGCTAATTCTTAAATGCATGGTACAGATATATTCTAACACCCCCTCCCCCTAAAAGAAGAAGAGAAATGAAGCAATATCGTTCTGTCCAGATTATCATATGGATAGAAGAGCGCTTGACAAATCTCGTTTTCCTTACATGCTAACAGGAGCTTCAATATTTGCATATTTTTCAATCCACCATAACGAATTGATTAGCGAAGAAGGGAACAATGGCTCCAAAAAATCATCAAGTACACAGTGAAGACCAAACAATATTAAAAAATGTCGAAAAGAAAAAACAGGATATCGCCAAACCCGATAAAGCATATACACATATATAATTAATGGTCGTCATATCAAAGATACATCATATATCACGTTTTGGGACATCGAAGCTCAGAATAAATTAGATTCAAAAAACCAGCAGTAAAATGAAATGGGATCCACCAAAATAGCTCTATACAAGGAGAAAATGCAGTCAATGATTTCCCCTGAGTAGTGAACAAAATTCATAATAGATTCATGAAGTTGGAGGATAATACCATGACAAAAAGTGTGTAACTAAAGAAACAAAAAACTCAATTCAGAGACAGGCACCGTTGCTTCGAATTTATATAACGGCAATCAATTCACATAAGAACCAAAAAGGAGCAGAGCATGATGAACCCGAAGAAAAAAGTCGGACAATAATGAATAATGACGAGGGAGAAGAAAGTACCGGAGTAAAAGCGAGGGCCCTTGGAAGCAGAGAGAAAAGATCTCGCAGCTCTAGAAGCGGATCTGCAGACTTGAGACGTCATGTTGGAGGGATTGAGCTTGCAAGAAGAGGAACACAGAGAAACAGTGGAGGCAAGCGGCGTGTGACAATTTAATCTGCGAGAGTGAGAGGATCGTGTATATAATATTATGACACACGTAACCTTCTGATTGGTCCCGTGCAGCTCGCGTTATTCCGTTTTCATTTTGCTCTTTCTTTTTCATTTTTTTATATTGTTTATACACTGTAGTAATACTCCAATAATTATTCTGATTTTGGTAATTTTGATAAATGTGCACGTTGGGTTCGTTATGACAATCAAATCATAAAGCAGGCACAGAAGCATGAGATGCGTCCACGTGATAATGGTCTCGAATCTGATCTCGCCTCTCACCTAACCGCACCACAGCTCCTCTCAAGTGATCATCTCCCTGCGGTTTGTTCATTTGGCGACTTTATGGTTTGGTATACTTCTTTCGTTCTTATTTATAAGACTCTGTTGACTTTTTTGAGAATCTTAAAAAAATCTTAATAAAGCTAATTATGTGCTTGTTTGGAATAACTATTTAGGGGTCATAAGATCTTATTTGCGGAGTATAAAGTAAGTATGTGAGAGAGATCTTTTTCGTACTTTGTACTGTGTGTATAAAATCTTATTTGGCCAAGTCATACCAAACAAGTCCTACGTTACTTAATCATATTATATATATCATATTTTATTACATTATATATTAGTTCATAAGTTAAACAACATAATTTAAAAAAAAAGGATAAATTTTAATATCCTAAAATAATTTAATTAGTTCTTTTAAGATTTTTCTAAAATTCTCTAAAAATATCAATGTATTCTTATAAATAGGAATGCAGGTAGTATAATTTAATTAATTTGCCCTTCTTGTTTTCTCTCTTTTCGTTTTCTGAATGGTGCATGTTATGGGAAATCAATTATGGTCTCCTTTCTCCTCTTGGATGATGGATGCCCCAAAAAGGCGCTTGAAAATCTTGAAACAGGCATAAATCATAATGCACTTTCTTTTGAAAAATCGCCTTTTTTGTTTGGTTTTGTTTGTTTCTTTAATTTATTCGGTGGCCCTTCTAGAATGACTTTGAGTTAAACCGAACAATGATGAATTATAGTTGCAAGCAACCCCATAATAATATATATATTATTGCCTCGTGATCCCGCTTCCCAGTTCTAGGAACAACCCTCATGCTGTCTTAAAATAACGACAAGAGATTTGGGACTTGAGAGCAAGTACGCTACAGTTGAGAACGTGTTGTCAGATGAGTTCCTCTAGTAAAAAAGTAGTCCTGATGAGGAAGGTGATAGATAATGAAGCGTCTTTAGTTGTCAATACTTTACTTGCAGGGTTTGATTTGACAGGAGGAACCAATTCCATTTCCTCTCCAGATGGAAAAGCCTTTCTCAATATATGAAGGACAAAGGTCTTTTAGAAGGGTCCTACCCAAATTCAGTGAACAAAGATGCACTCTCAGCGGGGCGGGAGCTTCACATGTTGGCCTACTTTATGAATAACTGCCCCACAAGAATATAATTTGGGAAGGAATTGACCCCAATGAAAAGGAAAGGCACATGGAGCCATCTATAAGAAAAGTCCCAGATTTCCTCGTAAGGCTGGTGCCAGAACTAAATGTTAGTGAACGGTAAAACTAAACGGACTAATCAAAAGTCATGGAATATGTTGGCAGGCAGTACATGTGGAAAATCTGGTTCAAGTCGGGCATTACTGTTCTTATGGGTTATTCCACCGCACATAGTAGAATGGGACAACTTCCTAACTTTAAATCAATCCTTTCTAGAAAAATTGGAACACAACAAAGTAAATCAGAGATCTCTAATTTTCCATATACGATTACTGCCAAAAAATAAGTAATAAGAACTATTGCACCAGTGTCATATATTTACAAAAGTTTTATTTTATTACTTTATTTAAACTGCCAAAATAGTAAATTTTATCACATCTCGATTGGACCATTGGGAACTGATGTATTCAACTCCAATTTGCAGTCAGTTCGTAGAGCTGAAAACCATGAATCCACCTGCCAGAAGAAGAATGAAGGGCAACTAATTCCTAATATAATGCTGAACACATGCTATAAAACATACATTAGTGCAAGTTAATTTCATCAAGTTAAGGAAGTAATTATTTTGAAGCAGTCCATATGTCAAACAAGAATAACTTGCAACTTCCAAGAAACACATCATTAGTTTGAAATAGACACAAATACCTGTATCTTTGAACTGCTTGAACACTCGTATCGAAATCCTAGACGAGATAAAACATAAAAGGCATATTGTGTCTCATCATCCTCCCCTTTAAAACTTGGTAGCAGCCCAACTTCAGTAATATCAGATAGAGGAGTGGTGTCTTGAGGACTTAGTTCTGCATTTAGTTGCCTTCATCAGAATTTTGAATGGCAATGAGGATTCGGTATAGTTACTTCAGTGAAAAGCTTGTGAAATTTTAATCTTGTTGTGCATGTTACTGAAGGTAGCAGAGCCTCATAATTAATATACAAGTTTGGCTAAGAGAGTCTTTGACATATAAGGATGAGGAATGCTGCAAATCTGTGGCTAATCGTTAGGATACTCCAATATCGCAGTGAGTGTTCTTATAATATGTGATGAGATATATCCAATGATAAAGCCAGCTGCAAAGTTAAATATTATCTGCCAAAATTGACTAGACGAACAGAGAGCCAGAAATATTCCATAACTCCAAGGAAGGCATTAAAACAACAGTGGCCAAGTAACACGTTTTACAACGAAAAGGCATCTAATGTATTTGGCGAAAACTAACATCAAGAAAGAGAAACAGGCAAGAACTATGATCCCAACTGTAGATATCGTACACAATGTACAGACATCAAGAAATAGTTCATTTCATGAGAGTTCAGTTGACTAATAATAGTTCTGCAGCTGCATGCTTGGCAAACTAGGAAACCATCACGCTGCCTTTACCAAGTACAATAAAAAAAAATATTGAAGCAATAACGTAGATGGAAGTGGATATTGGTAAGCACATCTTTGCCCTCTTCTGCCAAGTGTCATTGAAATTTCTTTCCATGCATTATAGTTACACAATAAATCTTCAGGAATATAGTAATAAGCCAGAATAAATTTGAAGAGCAGAGATGTTTGAAGGAAGACCAAGAGGAATAAAGAATATTGGTTGCCAACACTAAAGTTGTTTGGAAAAACTGGATGTCCATCAAGGATCAACTACTTGAGACTTATCATAAAAAATAAAGTTAGAACTGATTTGTAATACCTGAACATGACAAATATATGAAAATACAAGCTCCATGGAGAACAATAAAGCGAGGAACCCAATCATTTACGTCAGAATCATCTATTGGTGGAGGATCTCCCGGCAGCGTTGTCCATCTCTATATAGCGAAGAAGTTGAAGGTAAATTGGTACTAAATTTGTAAGGAGAATAAGATACTAGAGTACAGATTAGTACAAGGTAAAGCAATGGAATATGGAGTGCTTGTACCGTTCGGGTATGCATGTAACCAGATAGGCGAGCTGACCTAAGAATTTCATCAATATGATCTAACCTGTGCGTAATTAAAAAGATGATAAAATAATTTAGTAGAACTTTTTGTAATCCTTATAACTCAAATCCTAGAATCCATATTTAATACTACAAAGTTCAAGCACAGATAAATGATAAAAGGCCCATGATAGTTCAAAGCAGTTCATCACTTACTGAGCTTTTAAGTGAGCTTCCCTCTCTTCTACATCAGCAAGTTCTGATTGAAGTGATTCTACTTCTGTAGCATTTAGCTCAACCTACAAAATATGGAACTTTTGTTGGAAAGAGATTATAGAGTCAGTGTCATTACAAGACTCAGTAAAGAAAAGATGTTAGAAGAAAACCTTTTCCTGTCCACCTGTACGGGAACCCCGTGACAGATTCCTCCGAGAAAACAAGTTCAACATGAAGATTGCCTCTAATATTTTGACTTCAGATCAGAACTGGACCAAAAGTAAACTATGATGAGTTACTGATTTCAAATAAGCTCAATCTCTTAAATGATCACTTTTGGATTGTTTTCAACTTATGTATATTACCTCACAGAATTTATCAATTCTAGCCTTGTAGGCTCTGAATATGTATGGTGTTTTGTTTTCAAGATATTTTATTATTGACGATGGGGCTTGGAACTGGTGAGGATGACCTCTGCTTTTACACGATCATCATCAATCTTCTTTAACATATGAGCAAAGAGAAGCTTGTTAGTTTAAAATATAGGACGTTACTTCCTTCCAAATCTGCACCACATACCAAAAACTCGTATATGTATTTGTTCCTCAAGTGACAGCATCATAGATAACACTTGTTTCTTCAATAAGGCCATTAACCAAATATTGATATACACAGAGAAATTTAAGCAAGTCTGTTGAACATAGATACAAAACTTAGTACGTACAAGAAGAATGGTTCGCCAACACACACACACACACACAGAGAAATGCATATTGGTTTAAATAAGTGACAAAATTTGTTAAATAAGTCACCCTTCCACATTCTAGAGTTAGCATTATCACAAGCTAGCAAGACGAGAGATTGTTAGTCAATAAAAACTTGAAAATGAAAAAAGTATGTTTTCTCAGTTAACTTATAGGACGAAATCCAGAAACAACATGAGTAAAATCTCTTATTCCATTAGATGGAATTGAACTGAAGGGGAGGTGCAAAACACTATACTGGTTGCTTATCTTATCAATAATATAGCAGTCATATAATCTATTTACATGAGTTTTCATCTCTTTCCTTCTCAAATATAACAGACGCAGCTCTTCCCTAACGACCAAACAGAGCACATTAGGACACTATCTCAGCATCTAATCTCACTAAGCAAAAAATGAAAAGGTTAGTCGCTACTCCACAGAAACCAACATGCATTAAAATGTTTAATTAATCATTAAAAAAAAATTAATAAACAGTGAGAAGTGAAAGCATCTCAGCGTCATCCTAATGAAACTTGGTAAATTCACTAATTTACATATTCCAAATTACCAATTCTCTAACAGGAAAACCTGATAAAGTAACCGCATACGCATATTTATCAACTGAAAAAGCATATCATGCAAAAACTTCAGCTTGTTATGAGAAGTTCTGGTATGCTATGAGTACATAGACAAGAAGCAAACGAGGTCCAAAGCTCATACTCGTCGTAGAGGAAGATGGCTTAAAGAAAGTTAGGTAGCTGACGGGAGGCCATTTCTTTCGTGCAACTGCAAGTAGATTGAAACGGTCAAACGGAGATGTGGCCCCTAAAAATTTAAGAAAAAAATAAAATAATTAAACAAGGTAAAATTATGAAAAAAATATTAATTAATTGATATTATCAGGTTTGATGTTCATGAGTTAATTTAATATTTATTACAGTACATCTAATGACTGGATATAGATATTATTGTATCTATCTTAAAAATATAAATTAAAGATATTATGATATCATTTGATTATATTCTAGAGTTAGTTTATTAGCTTATATTTGCAAGACTTATATTTAGAGGACCTTATTTTTCCCTCCACTTCATTCCTTCAAATTCTCACCATTCACAATAACCAAAACGTGGTAATGATGTTTTATATCACCTCCAATTCTAAATATAAAATTCAGTTAACTCTTTGTAAGAGATAAAGAAGTTATTTAAATAACTTTAAAGTATTTTATTTTATATTTTCCCTTACACTAATTTATTTGACTGATAAACTCATATATAATCTAATAATACACATTATATGATATGATTAACTAATTTATTTAACTTTTTTAATCTCAAAAAGAAGTCAATTAATGATAGGAGTATTAATCAACATTTATATATTTTTTTAAAGAATATTATTTAAAGGACTTTAAAAATGACCTTAAATCCCCCTAATAATATTATTATAGAAATAAAATCATGCAACTGTCTTTTTTGTTTGTCATAATTCAAGTACACTTTAAAATTGATAAGGTGCTTACTGTTATATTCGGCTACTTATTTTAACTTTTTAGAAATGTTTTTACTATTGATTAGGTAAGTATAGGAGAGGAGCTCTGGTTTGGCTAACAATGACTTATGAAATACAACCTAAAAAAACAATGACCTGTGAAACTATGGTTTTATTGTTTCGCAGGCTTTAGTATTATTTTAAGTTTTGAACTACAAAGCAGTGAAACACCGACATTGAAACGATTGATATGTGATGAGTGAGAAGAATTAGAAATAAGTGGAATAAAATAATGAAGAAGTCCCTTTCAATCCCACCCAAACTTGATCGTGGCAGGAATTAATCGAGGAAGCCGAACAGATGGATTTTCGACCAGATATTTGTAGCGTGGAGATAAGGATATAATAGAATATATCACTAGGCACTAGCGGCCAAAATTAGACCATGAAACTGCAACCTTCCCATACTTTCCCCCCCCTCTATTCTCTCCACTCATGCCAGCCTCTGTGTGGTGTTTACTAAACAGTTAATCATGGCTGCTTTTCTTACTCTTCACAGTCTTCATAGCTCTGTTGTTCAGTCCCAGTTCCTGGGCCAAGATCACAAAAAGCAATTCACATTCCACGGAAGGCCGAAACCATCCACAGTACAAACACGAGCTAAATTCGACCTGTCAGAGATCTTGGGAGGCAGAGGACTGTGTAACGGAGAAAAAGGTATAGAAAAAGAGCTGAAGAAGCAAGTGGAACAAGAGCAGGGACCAGCAGTAGGCGGATCAGAGCAAGAGAACTTAGGTGGGTCTGACCAATCAACAAGTGTTTCAGAAGATTCATTCGAGAAAGAAATGATGGGATTAACAGGGGGATTTCCTGGAGGAGAAAAGGGTTTGGAAAAATTCATCCAGGAAAATCCTCCACCTCTCAAACAGTCAACAACAGGTAAAATAACTGACCTTGCACTCTCCAAGAAGCCCAAAGCACCGGAATTGCCGCTCTTGATGCCGGGGATGATTGCAATAGTTAAGAACGAGAATAGCCCATTTTACATGTACTGTGGCATTGTTCAGAGGATCACAGATGGAAAAGCAGGGGTTCTGTTTGAAGGAGGAAATTGGGATCGCTTGATTACCTTTCGGTTGGATGAACTGGAACGCAGGGAAAAAGGTCCGCCGATGAAAAACCCCAGGTCTGCTATGCTCGAACCACTTCTTGAGAAGAAGAAATCAGAGCAGCCATGATTTTGATTCACTGCTGTTACGCATGTTTATTCTTAATAAGAGTATGATAGCCGTTCTAATAATTGAGATTTGAGACTCATCTCTAATTTCCAAAATCAATAGGTCAATTACAACAATTACATCAACGTACAAATATCAACCGTGGGTTTCCATTCCACTTCCGTGATTAACCATTATTCACAAGCAGATATAGTATACTGTTCTTACATGACACGTAAAATAAACTGGAAAGGCAGTACATTAAGGCATTAGAGCTGCCATCTACTTCATATAAGGAAGCGCTTAGAAGCACCCGCCCAACTGTCAAAAGGCCAAAATGATTGTATTAGCTATTGAAACAGCACAAAACTTGAAAAGAAAGTTCAATAAAGGAGGCGAAAACACAGCAAGAAACCAGTCAGAGGCGCCTAACATGTAAGTCATGCAAATAGCAGACAAAAAAACCAAACCCACAACCAGAAAATGATTTTTTAAGAGCAAGAATAATAGTCCCATTGGAAAATGTCAATATCATTGGAATAAACTCGAGAGAAGATTTTTGCCTACCAAAATTGCCTCAACCTCCTCATTGGACACGGGAGTTCTTTTGGGCTGAAGTGAGGCTTTCCCTCCCACAGTTGATGGAGATTTTGAACTTGAAAAGAAAGGTAAATTGACATCACTTGCTGAAGCTGAAGCTGAAGCCTGCGTCTCAGATGCTGAACCTGCAATGATTTGCATCAAAATTGGAAAATTTACTTATTACTGACATTTGGAGTAAATAAGGATTCAACTGACACTCGTCACAAAGCCCAACCATTAATAAGCATCAGAATGAAACTTTCACAGGAACAGAGATCTAAACTTAGGAAAGCAAACATAAATCACATGATACACCTGACATACAATTATCACATTCGATTCTTACAAAAGTAGTATGCTTCTTCAATTCTTTGTACTTAAATTTGGCAGTTGAAGCTGTTTGCAAGATGTTCCTAAATGATATGCCACATACGTTATCATTGTCAATGGCTGCGGATAATTGTCTGTTTACTATCAAATTTAAAACCACTATGCATGCGGACATCCACGCAAAACTTCGATGATGAAAGATAATGAATACAAGATCACCAGCACAGAAAATGATATAGAATTTGCATGTGCAACTAAACTTAGTTATCAAACATACAGATAATCTAGAGTAAAAGGATCCCTTAAGGAAATTGAAATCTATAAAGCTTGCCAAAACATTTGATACGTAGACAATGGATTGTGCCCGGAAGTATTGAATAAAGACAGCATAAATGCAAAACATAACAAAGCATGGCAAATTGACAAAACAAGGAACAAATTTAAAGCCTAGATGAAAGCAACCAACCAAAATATCAACCTATCTCATATATTAAAATCAGTGAGTGCAAGCGGATGACAGGGCAAACTTAATCGATGCAAGAGACTCACTAATTAAGAATGCATCACTATGTCTCATAATTAAAAATCCATCCATGCAAGAAACTGGCAATCCGAAGAGAAGCAACTAATTCGCATCATGCATCGAATTTGCAGCAGGATTACGTTTCAATCATTAATTCTAATGGAATATTAGAAAGATATGAAGTAAATATTAAATCGTACAATTAAGACCCAATAAACACATCAAAACGAAAGTAGCGTGAAATTATAAAGCGGGGGAAATCTAATCCAGCCAAATTCGATGTTTGAGAAACTAACTTTCTTTATCATGTACATACGAGATTCATAGGTGAATATAGCTCATTACTGGTAGCCTCACGTCTAAACAAGTTGAAAATAAATGACTGTAAACCAAAAGGAAAAATGTTGTGGGAAAAAAAAAAGGAGAGCAAAAAGATGAAGACCAAAAGATAATGAGAGACCTGAAGACTTGGGAGGCCTCTGAGGGAACTTGATGCGAGGAATTCTCTTCATAGCCTGAGAAGCACCCATGGCTCCCTCTCTCTTCCTATGAGTCTTCCCGTTCGGAATATCTCTGAGCCGTCGACGCCGACGATTTGGATTTTAAAATTTCAGAATTCTGAAGTGAACTCGTCTCGCAAAGACTAGAAGAAGGATCAAATCGCGAGCAAGAACATTTCGGTCCAGCGTATCCTCTTGTAATAACTCAATGAATATTTTGGGCTACTAGACATAGAATTTGGCCCTATTCATTATTCCCAAGAAATTTATTTTGGGCCGAATGGCCCATGCTTTGCAAAAAAATATGTCAGCTGTTTGGGAAATGAAAAAAAAGGAGAATTGGAAAAGGAAAAATAAAGGAGCATTCATATTCAATTTGCGTGCTCACTGTTCAGCATGAAGGAATGATATACAAATATTTGAGCATCAAAAATTTATAATTAAGTGAATGACGCAAATTAAATATGTTTTTATGGCATAAAAGAATAAAAAATTAGTTTTAAACTATAAAAAATATGGTTATTTTCGTTTTGATAGTAAGATTTTACAAGAGTGGTATTTCTTTAACAATTTTGCTGGATGCTGCTTTTCATATTTCATGAAAGTTAAATAAATGAAAAAACTATTATAGCCTATCAAACATACTATTAAAAACTTTTCCTTCTTTATATCTTCTTTTTTAAAATTCCTTCCCTATCTACCAAAACTGCAATTAAAGTATACTATCTTCTGTGATAAATATAATACATAGTTGTTTTTTTTAAAAAAAATTAAGCAAATTAATTAAATTACTTTAAATTATTTAAATTTATCATTTTTTTAATTATTTTATTTAGCTTATAAACAGATATAATATAATGATATACTATTTATGATATGATTAAGTAATTTATTTATCTTCTATAATCTCTCTAAAAATGTTAATTGTATTTCATGAAAGTTAACATTTTTCAATGAAAAAGATATTATAGCCTATCAAACACACTATTAAAGAATTTTCCTTCTTTATATCTTCTTTCTTAAAATTCCTTCCCCATCTACCAAAACTGCAATTAAAGTATATAACCTTCCGTCGTAAATATAATACATAGCTGTTTTTATTAAAAAAAATTAAGCAAACTAATTAAATTACTTTAAATTATTTAAATTTATCATTTTTTTAATTATTTTATTTAGCTTATAAACATGTATAATGTAATGATATATTATTTATGATATGGTTAAGTAATTTATTTATTTTCCTTAATCTCTCTAAAATTGTTAATTTTATTTTATATTTAGCATCAAATGGAGTATATTATACATAAAACAAGAGCTCTCAATTTAATTGAAATTTGAATTTGGTAATGAGAAAATCGTTGAAATCTAAATTGATCCCGATGAAGGGGATGAGGTAATTGATCCTGCCAATTGGTTCATTGTGACTGGACATTTTAAAAAAACTACAAAATATATTAATATATGAAATGACTCCGACGGTGATATTAATAATTAAAACAATTTCATAAATAAATGAATATTCGTCATGAAATATTAAGTACTCGCAAAGCATAGTGGAAAGAGTTTTTGATTTGTCAGCTAATAAAGTTGAAAAAGCATCCCGCTCAAGAACACATGAAGTAATCCGGCATGTCATTTTCCCTCCAGTTAGCCTCTGTAGTCTGTATTAAAAAAAAAAGAGATAATTTCTTATTTGATTTTGATTTTTTGCTGAAAATAATGTATTATGGACGCATTTAAAATTAACTTAAATCCTACGGTAAAAGAAAATCCACTTTTCTTTTAAATGGTATCAGTGCACTTTATCTTCTTTCTTTCTTTTTTAAATTCCGTACGTTAAGAAAGACAATCTCAACTCAATTCAAACAAGAAAGAATTGAATCTCTAGGGATATAATTGTCAGCACATAATAAAAATTGACTGAGTCTTTCCCCTCAATAAATCAACTCATCAAAAGCGTGTTATAACGCCACTATTACGACCAATTCCTTCGTATCACTTTCTGATAAGACGCGCTTTTGTCTTTCAACGGTAGTGAAGCACGAGAGAAAGTGAAGTAGTAGGAAATTAAAACCGGTCTAAATTCTGAAAAGCTTTAAAGTTCAAATATAAAATATTAATGAGTAATACATAGACTTTTACGGCTAAATTTCGTGGTAATTACAGAAATTATATTATTTCTCCACTTTTTAAAACACGCACTTGTTTGAAATTGTTGGATCATCCATAAGTCATAACCATGCTTAACTAACACCTCAGGTTTAGTAACCTTCCTCCATTGATTTTTCTTGTTCAAAACTACATCAGTACTGAAATTAACCAAGGCATCCTAAGTCCTTTTTTTTTTCATCCATAATATTACTTTTTACAACTCTGGTCTCTTTTATATATAGTATCTTCGTCCTCAAATAAAAGCTTCAAATTTGATAATAGATCTTACATAAAATGTAAGTTTCATTTTATTTTTATTAAAGGATTTATGGCATCTTTTCCAACTTTATCTATTGACCGTATTTACTGTCTATTTCAATTATTCTTTTTATTACATATTTAATGCTCTTAAATAATTTTAATTGTTTTCTTAATAACTGCAAATTAGTTATTGGAAGCTTATAATTAGGATCAAATGGAGCAAATCACTAACTTGTAGACGAATTCCCCCCCCCCCCCAATATTAATCCACTCAGGATTATTTGTAATCACTTTTAGTTTTACCCTTATTTAATTGAGAAATTACGTCAAGATCCCAATTTAAAAAATAACATCAGAAAAATTCCATAATTAGTTAATGAAAGCACTTTCATTAGTCAATAATGACTCTTTCACTTATTTTTGATAAATTATGAGATCTTTCTGATATTATTTTCTTAGTTAGAACCTTGGTGTGACCTTTTTCCTATTTAATTTTCTTTAGAGAGAGGGAAATAGGAGAGAGATGTGGAATAATAATCTATAAACGTAGATTTTTTTGAGATAATTTTAATAGGAGTAAACTTGAAAAATTTTATTTAAATGTCATTCCATTCTAGACAACGAAATATATTTGAGAAAATTTTGCTACCAATCAATATTAGTAAAGTTAATAAAAATGCAACTCACTTTCAATAAATATTTTATCTGTGAATACGTTCGTTGTAAATATTTTTGAGTGATGAGGCCTGCCTTAAGTTCTTAATTTCAACTAATATAAATTTATGTTTTTTTTAAAAAAATCTTACTAATTAATTCCCAGTTCAATTCATTAATTCCTTCAAATTTCAGTTTCACCTCAATAAGAAGTGGCAGTACTGCTAATTTACAGCCGAAACCTTGCACTCACATTTATATATACTGCAATTTATTCTAACTCACAAATATATACTCCTCTCCTTTTTATTTATAAAATCTAGTTTGATTTTTGATTTGATTCTAATTATGAGACCCATATCCATTTTATCCTTTATATTTATCCTCTTTTCCCAAACTACCCTCCCTCACCCCTCCCTAAACGTTGTGCGATTACAAATGCAGAGATAAGATTTATAGACTTGAGGACTTTGAACGCCTGCACTGCTCTCTGGCGTTACCCGTTAATTATTCGCTTGGTGACAGAAAAAGGAACAGCTGTTACTAATCAATCAATTCAGTACAACGCATTTTTTGTAGATCAGATAAAGCTTCCCTTGTGTGGCTCTCAATTCTCACATGCTCCTGATTACTAACCCTTGGTCTTTAATGCAAGACAAAGTTTATCTAATTTGATTAGATAAAAAACGAATGGATCAGTTAATTAATTATAATAAATATGAAATGTTTTTTCTATAACATCTTAATTAATCGAATTCCTTAATCCTCTCTCTTAATCTCTTGTTTAAGAGAGTATTAATAGGAGTACAGCAATAATAAAGTTTTATCCTATAAATAAAATATGGTTTATGCATTAAAAGACGCGGCCATCGAAAATTGAATATTAGAATAAATTGTTAATTAAGAGATTTCGCTCAATAATATCATTAAATATTTTCTTCAATATTCCTATGTCCTTCTTTAATTAGACTCCAATCGACTTATCTATCATCCTCGCTAAAGTATCATTATATTACGAGTAATTTAAAAAAAATATAGATAAACATAATAAAAATATTTTAATTTGAATAAAAATCAACTCCCTAATTTTATCAGGAATAAGGATAGAGAAGCAACTATCATAGTAGTCACTATCTATCTTGAACTGTCCAAACCGGAGAACCGGTCTCGAATACCTATCTCCTTTCCACAACCTAAAAGGGCATTGGCTGGACCCTTTCAAACCGATCACAGTCATGTTGCCTTTTTTCTTACGAAAAGAATATAGCAGCAACAACGTACATCATTGGAGGGGCCATTTCCTTTGACAGTCAAAATCACTTACTATCTTGACTTGTTGCCCATTATTTTACTGTATATTTTATTACCATAACTTTTCTACTTTTGACCTAAATAGGTCCACCATATTTGGCTGCTCATGTTCCACTTTCACGCAATAATCTATTTAATTTCCATTTTAAATGAGCCCCACTTCATGCTTCTTCCTCCCATCTCATAAACTTCTATAAATTCACTCTACTTTTCTCTCCATTTTGCAGAGCTCACCCTCACTTCTACTCCTAAATCTATACCCCCCTCCTCTCTCTCTCTAGAAAAACAAAATGATGCACACTTGGTTTCGTTGCCTGAATAGGCAGGTCTCAGATATTAAAGCAGTGGGAGCAGTAGAGCAAGGCCAAGCACAAACGGCTGTATATAGAGATGAGTTGACCAAAAAGCAAGCACCGATAAACAGAAAGGCAGTGGTGAAGAAAAGTGTGAGGTTTGCTGATTCAGAGCCTACAATTTTAGGAGATGATGATGATGAGTTAAGGGAGAAGGAAAAGCAGAGTGATGATGAAAAGAGAATAATTAGCAGTAGCAGCAGTAGTTATAATGGTGATAAAAAAGGAGAGGGGATAAGAGTGAAGGTGAAGATGACGAAGGAAGAAGCAGCTAGATTGCTATCAAAATGCAAAGAAGGAGGGTTTCTTGAGTTCAGAGACGTTGCTCGTGAACTTGTATCCATCCCAGCAAGCCGTGTTAGCGTCTTTCCCACTTCTTCCACAAAGATCGAACAATCCACTCTTATTGATGACATGGCTTCATAGTCTTAAACTCAGATGCGGCACAAAACTATATATATATATATATATATATATTGTACTCTGTAGGATTTTTCTCTCCTGAACTTGCTATTTTTTTTTTCTGGGACGATATTCGACCTACTGTATATATGTAATATATATATATATATATATATATAAATGAGTTTTACACCAAGCATACCCTGTTTATATACCTCCTTTTCATCTTTCTGATATTTGGTTGCAATGATTAAATAGAGGGAGGTACGAAAGTCCATGATATTCCCAAGTTATTATATAATAAGAACTGAGATCCATTGTTAAAACTAGAAAGTATATTCAAGAGGACTTCAGATTGAGCACAGTGTGTGTCGTTTTGGTTTCAAGTATATAATATTAGTATATTATTTCCAGTCAGATTTTATTTCTGTGTTTGAATTTGATTTTCTGTGCTCTGCTTCATTATCATAATAACCTCCAAGTTCATATTGAGGTTGGTAATTAATTAGAAGTGCCTTTTTGCTCTCCTACGTAAGGAAGTCACTAGTCACTACAAGTCGATCTGCAACACTTTAAGCCTACAAATGACGATACATTAAATTATTTTATTACATTTAAATATTGAATGAAATAATTAAATAAATTTGTAGAAGCACGTTTCATTCAGACAAAAAAACTGTTATAGATATATAATTTTAAAAAATGCATATTTTTGCACTCATACAAAAAAATAACAAAAATGGTTCCACATGAAACAAATAAATAATTATCCTTGTTAAGTTTGATGATATTATGAAAATAATCTCTTGTCCGCCCAAAGAGAGATTTTGACCTGTTCCAGCCTCCAGGTGACGGGGAATCTGAATTTCATGCACAACATATAACATCATCAAGCCAAACGAAGACCTTGACATTTAGTGATTTCTTGTACTCCGTTATAACCCATACTGCACGCTGCCATTTAATTCATCGGTTAATTAAATTTTGCTCCGACTGTTTCTCAAGTGATTGAATTAAATAGGTTTTAATTTAATTTGGATGAGCACGATGAGAAAATGGGAGATACCGCTGTTTAAGGAAAATAAATTGTCATTAAATTAAATTTTGGGGCATAAGTACTAATTGACAGCTAATTTTTTTTTATATATACCTCTTCCAGTCTTAATTATAATCCAGTTGACTTTTTTAAGAAACTCAAAAAAGTTTATTTCATTACTTTAAAGTATTAAAATTTATCTTTTTTAAAAAATTATTTTGTTTGACTTATGATCTAATATATAATATAATAAAATAATATATATGATATGATTAAGTAATTTATTTTGCTTCCTTAATTTTTTCAAAACAAAAGAAGTCAATTAGATTTTATAATTAGGATCAGAATAAGCAGTATGTAATTTGATCATGTATCTATTTTGGGGTTTGTACACGCTCTCCTAATATAAGTGTTACCTTTAGAATTCAAACTTAAGACTTAAAAGACTCTAATGAGACCTTGTTGAACTAACTTTATATTAGTTAATTGAAAGCCTATTACTAATTACATGAACACTAAAATCGAACTATAATTAAGATATGGAAGTGATCTCCCTAGAAATTAAGTTCAGAGGACACAAATCTTCTCTGAACACAATTGAACAAAATGTTGTTATAAGTCTTGACAATTCACGCGCAAGTCCTTCAACTGATCAAACACCTGCCGTGCTCAAAGAGTTATTATTTTATTTTTCTTTTTTTTCCTAAGTCAATAAAGTTTCCTCCTTCTATTTATCACTTTTCGGTGGGTGCTTTTCTAATATTTATTAGTCAAAATTATTGAATATCCAAATGAAACGCAATTGGTGTTTTTAACAGATATTCAACCATGCATATCATGAATAGATCTTTACATTGGCAACAACGTAACTGCTCCATGTAATTTTTTTGCTTTTTGTTTTTTTGTTTGTTTTTTTGTTTTTGTTTTTTGTATTTTATCCCGTCAATGAGAGCTTAGAGACTGTTTGTTACGAGGGAGGGGAGGAAATTTTTTTATAAATTTTAAAAGTCTAAATTTACTCTAACAATTTTCTCTGATAATCATGTTACCCTGAAAGTTGTTTTAAGTTTAATGTTCTCTAAAATTTTTAAAATGTAACAATATATTATCCTGTACTGTTAAAAAACTAATTAACATTAACAATTAGTTTCTTCACAATAAATGACGACATTGTTCCTTTTTAAAACTTTTGAAACATGCCCTTTCATTCCCACCTAAATGTACATTAGTGCGTGAGAGTATTTTATTGATTGGATTCTTATCTCTGTTCTAACTAGCTGGAGCTCTTGTATCCCAAATGGGATGTGGACTGTTAAGCATGTAGCAAAAACTCAGGAAAATTCTAGGACGACAACAAAAATTACTCCAAATTTATTCCGTCCATCATCTTAATTGGTTAAATAAATTAATAACAGCATACTTCAATCATGACACATTTTTAAATATCTCTATGTAAACCATTTGTAGTTGTCTTTTTTGTTGCAACTGCTTCCACTTTAGCAGACAATATAATCTTCAAACCTTGCATTGATTCAAGTCTTGACAGTGCAATATAAATAGGTCTTGCCCAAAAACTGGCTTCATGAGAAATAATGCTACCCAACATTTCTAAATGATTGACCTCAACTCTTGTTGACGGCCGTAACATATGAAA
The DNA here is from genome assembly GCA_037177275.1 of Acacia concinna. Classification (NCBI taxonomy): domain Eukaryota; kingdom Viridiplantae; phylum Streptophyta; class Magnoliopsida; order Fabales; family Fabaceae; genus Acacia; species Acacia concinna. The sequence continues at coordinate 13,986,779 of JBAGKO010000004.1, read as the reverse complement.
ATAGAGTGACATATATTTTCTGAATGATTCGTGTTCATCCAATGAAACAACGCCTTTTGATTAGGTTTTGGTCCACTCAAACGTGATGGCTTTAAAAACATTCTTGCAAAGTGAAGAAATAAAATAACACATAGTTCACTATATCTAATAGTGATGTGAACTTTCCTGATGGCTTTTATAATAATATTAATCCACGACTCAAATGTTTATAGCAAGGACAAGTTATCCAGATTTGGAAGTAAATTAAAACTGGGCACATGAAATGTTCAAAATAAAGGCGTGAGCACACTATACCTTGGAAGAGGACTGACCACCTGTTGAATCATCAGCCTTGTTTTAGACGTGCCAATCGCACCATGCTCATCGCTTCCAAGAGGAATAAGGCCTGGGAAGGAAGTTGTATAGTCTGTTTCACTATCAAAACAACTTACCATCTCTGTCAACTCACCTTCAGAGAATGGAGATGTTACACCCAGTTGTCTCAGCAGATTAGAAACTTCCACCTCAGAAGAAATGTTGAAATTTGGGGTCATGTGGCCACCTACATCCATTAGGGTTTCAGTAACATGGGTTCTACGCCATGGATAAAAGAACTCCAGGTTGAAAGCCCGCCTGTCTTCACTTTGCTTTTTAAATGGTTCATCAATATAACCCCAATCTACGAAGGATCTACCATATTCTTTCCTCTTGGTAGTCATAAAGGTAACTGCCACCAAGTTATCATTGAGAAAATCCTCATCGCTTAAGAAGGGTGAAGGTCCTTCCCTATGCCATGCTCCATTGAAGTATAGTACATATGTAAAGATGAGCTTGATTGAGTTTTTGAGAGACCCCTCACAAATAAGGTCTTTAACAAAGCCACTTGTCTCATTTTCCACCCAGGTGCCTTACATAAGGAGCCTGCACTAATTAGTAGCCGTATCTTCATTCCTTTATTTTCCTTACATATATAAGAAAAGAAACATAATATTAGAATCTAGCTCATAAGCACCTCAAGCCTCGTGGGAAGAAACAGGGCACTCATACCACTTTACATTTCATGGCAATCTAGAAAGGCTGATTGTCATTTAAGAAGAATATAAACAAGCTGCACATATCAAGCATCAATTAATATAATAATTAATGAGATAAGCAAAGGGATAGAGATGAGGGAGAGAGGGTAATTCGGATTTGCAACTCAATGAAGTTGATGCAGAGACAGAGAGTCAAGTAATCAAATAGAAGCTGGCAATGCTAACAGTAACATAAAAAATTAAACTTAGTTTTTTTTTGGCCAAAAAAATTAAACTTAGTTTAATCAAAGATATTTTGAGTAAAAAACTAATACCTTGGTCTGAAAGTTGATCAAACCATATTTTTTTAATATATTTTTTGATAGATTTAGGTAATTAATTATAATTTTATATTTAAATTATATTTATTATGAGTGATTGTGATTGAAATCGTTTGTAATAAATTAAACTTAAAAAGATTAAAATTATCATATATTTTATTATTTACCTTAATTAGTTTATTTTTAAAATTTAAGGTATTACTAAATTAGTTACGTTTTTTTCATATTAAAAAATTAAGTCAAAGAAAAAGAGCAAACAACTAGACATTTTGAAAATAAGCAAATATATATGTGTGCCGCAAGAAGAGACACAGTTCGCTACAGAAACGGAAGCACAATGAAGCAATTCTGCAGAACAGTGTGGAGGCAGAGAGAGACATAGACGCTACACTGAGAGGCCACCACCTTCAACCCACAACCACCACCACCTTCCTTTCATCATCTGATTCTCAACGTCAGCCACCACCTACAGCGAGAGAAGAACCACCGACCACCAGCCACCAGCCACCACTGTCAGTTTCCATTAACTACCATCACCACCGTCAGTTTCCTTCTTCCCTCTATACCATCACCGTCGACTCCCTCTGTTCCTCTCCGCCAAACCACCATCAGCATTGTCATTATCGTCAGCCACCACTGTCAGTTTTTCATCCATCACCATTAATGATTCCCTTCCATTCCAGTCTTAAATCACCACGCCACTGACATCATCTTCGCCCCTGGTCCTTCATCTCTCACTGAACCAACAGACCCATTGACTCTCTCTCTCTCCAGAATTGATCCCATGTAATTATTGATTTTAAATGACGTTGTGGCTGTGTTTATGATCTTGGCTGATTTTCTTTTAAGTTTTGGTGGTGAAGGAGGTGGTTTGAATTTTAATGGGCTAACACGTAATGAAGAAAAAATTACTCTGATTTCATTGATTAATTTTAGTATACACATGGTCCTTATATACACTTTAGTATATCTACAACAACTCATCATAAATGTACAAAAGTGGTTACAACAATATAACTGAATATATGCACATTTGGCAATCAGTAAACTATATATAACAAAATATATCTAGAAAGATCTAATTTCTAAGTAATAACCTCTATTACCCCCAACAAGTTGTGGCATAAATGTCAATCATGCCAAGCTTGGACATAAGAGCATGAAAGGGCTGAGGATCCAAGGGTTTAGTGAAGACGTCGGCCAACTGGTGTGCACTTCGAATTGGAAAAAGATAAATGATCCTAGCTTTGAGCTTATCATGAACATAGTGGCAGTCAATTTCTAGATGTTTGGTTCTCTCATGAAAGGTGGGATTGGAAGCTATATGAATGGTTGATTGGTTGTCACAATATAGGAGAGTAGGAAAAGAATGTGGTATCTATAAATTTGCCAACAAATAGAGAAGCCATTGGATTTCGCAAGCCACACATCCCATGGCTATATATTCAGCCTCAGATGAAGAAAGAGAGACAGTGGTTTGTTTCTTGGATCTCTAAGAAACCAAAGAATCTCCAAGAAAGACACAATAACCAGATAAAGATCGACGTGCGTCTGGACAACCACCCCAATCCGAATCACTGAAGGCCTTCAAATGAAGAGAATTATGAGATGGAAAAAAATACCTTTGCTTGGATTTCGTTTGAGGTATCGTAAGACCCGAAGGGCAGCTTGGTAATGGACAGTAGTAGGATGTTGAGTGAACTAACATAGCTGCTGAACTACATATGAAATGTCAGGCCTAGTGGTGGTAAGATCAGAAGACGTCCCACCAATCTCCTATAAGGAGCCACAACAGGTAAAAGAGTACCAACATCCTGAGAGAGTCTTGTATGTCTAGCCATTGGAGTAGAAAGAGGCTTGCATGCTAAATAACCAGCATCATCAAGTATATCAAGAATAAACTTACGCTGATTCAAGGAAATACCAGCAGATGAACAAGCAATTTAGGCCAAGAAAGAACTTTAACTTGCCAAGATCCTTGATTTTAAAAGAAGTATCAAGAAAAAACTTAATTTTGGCAATTTTAGTAGAATCATTCCCAGCAAGTATTATGTCATCAACATAGACCAATAAAGTAGTAAATGAAGCACCATTCTTATATGTAAACAAAGAATAATCAGATTTTGACTAACTATAACTAGTGGAAAGTAAGACTGAAGAAAATTTATCAAACCATTGACGGGAGGCTTGCTTCAAACCATAAAGGAATTTTTGTAATTTGCAAACAAGAGTGGAGTTTGGTGCTGCAAAACCAGGAGGTAAACTCATGTATACTTCTTAAGAAAGATCACTATGTAAGAAGGCATTGTTGACATCAAGTTGCTTAAGATGCCAATTAGAAGTAGCAGCAACAACAAGCAATAATTGAATTGTGGTCATCTTAGCAACTAGTAAGAAAGTGTCAAAATAATCTACACCTTCTGTTTGAGTGTAGCCCTTCGCTACTAAACGGGCTTTATACCTTTCTAAGGAACCATCTGCATGAAATTTTGTTCTAAACACCCACTTGTAACCAATGGGAGATTTATCCTTAGGCAAATCAGTAAGAATACATGTATTGTTTTGCTTTAAAGTAGATATTTCAGCTTGCATAGCTTGCTGCCATTCAGGATACTTAATAGCTTCTTTAAAAGATTTTGGTTCAGTGGGAATAGAAATGGAACAAATGAAGTATTTATGAGAGGAGGAGAGGTGATCATAAGATAAGACAAAGGATAAGGGATACTTATAATGAGAAGAAGACATGCAAACCGTTGGAGCTAACCCTAACAAGGAGCAATGGTAATCATGAAGATAAGAGGGTTGCTTGTGTGGCCTAGTAGATCGTCTAACATAAGGGGAAGAAAAAATTGGGACTAAAACATAATTGGTTGAGAGAGAGAAACAGGGTCTGGAATTGGGGCAAAAACATAATTAGTTGAGAGAGATATCGGTTCTGAAAGTGGAACAGAAGCAGAATTATTTGGGGAAGATGTAAAAAGGATGTTAGAATCAAGAGGAGGAACTTATTGAACCATAGGCAAAGAAAAATCTAAAGAAGAGACCTCAGAATAATGGAAAAGAGATTAAAAAAAATAACATGCCTTGAAACAAAGATTTGGTGATTGTGAATATCAAGTAAAATGTACCCTTTTGTAACAGGTTTGTAGCCAATAAAAACATATTTTCTAGTTGTAACATCAAATTTTGTTCTATTTGAAGTAGAAGTACATGCAAAGCAAAGGGAAGCAAAGACTTTTAAAGTTGTGTAATTAGGGTGATGTTGGTAAAGAGAAAAATAAGGAGATATGTTGTTTAAAATAGGAGTTAGGAGGTGGTTAATAATGAATGCAACGGGTGAAATAGCAAAGTGCCAGTAAATCAAAGGAAGATGGGACTGAAACATTAAAGCTCTAGCAATATGTAATATATGTTGATGTTCGTTCAACAACACTATTTTGTTCAAGAGTTTCAACACAAGAAGTGTGATGTAAAATGCCTTTAGAAGAGTAAAAATCAGTCATTTGAAACTCCTTCCCATTGTCAGTTCGAACAATTTTAACTTTATGATCAAATTGATTTTCAAGGAGTAAAATTAAAGTTTGCAAAGAAGAATGAGCTTCAGATTTTTGTTTCAAAGGACACCCAAGTAAATCTAGAAAAGTCATCTACAACTGTGAGAAAGTAGCGATGACCTTGAGCAGATAAAACATGGTACGGTCCCCAAATATCAATATGTAATAGTTCGAGACAAAAAGATGTTTTGGAAACACTCTTAAGAAAGGGAATTTTTCTTTGCTTTGTATAGTGACATGTATCACAAATAGTACCAAATGATG
>JBAGKO010000004.1:13952265-13966724 GCA_037177275.1 Acacia concinna | reverse complement strand
TACAAATGATCTCAAGACTGAAGCAGAAAATAAGAAACGAAATGCTTGAAGGGAAATGCTTCAGAGATATGAAACAAGTGGTAGCAAAGTGAAGGATGCAGTTAGGAAGGAAATGCTTCGGATAAAACAGATGAGAGCAAAGGAGAGAATGATCTAAGTGAAGGAAAATGTTTCTTCACGCATGGTTTATATAGACAATGAAGGATTGCCTTGTGGAAGGAGATGGTGTGGTGCTTGTAACTGTTTCTTCACGAGGAGGTGTGTAGAGGTACTGTCAGCAAAGAAAAAAACAAATGAAGAGGGAATCGCATGCTGAACTATGGTGTGACAAAACCTAGGATGGGGCACCTCTGACACGCATGGGAATCTGTCAGGGGGGCCTCACGGACATAGAACTCGCCCTCGTGGAGGGCGAGTTCTTTGAACTGACAAACAGTCCAAGAACTCACCCTCTCTAGTTTTTTTTCACCTCTCTCCTCCTTATTTTGAAGAACTCACCAATGTAAAGTACGATTTTTTAAACTCGTACATTGGAAAGTCGAATTTGCTTGTGGTATGTAGATAAATATTTTGAAATGTGTAGTATTTCTGTATTTTTTTTTTCTGTTTGCATTATTTGAATAAAAAAGCCTATTGTATGCTTAGAAATTTTAGAAATTGTACATTTACACGTTATCATTCATAACTCATACCAACTTAGTCCATTATATATATAAAGTTGATTTGACTTTTTTTTTAAGAATGCTAAAAAATCTAATTACATTATTTTAATATATTAAAATTTATCATTTTTCTTCAAATTATATTGTTTGACATATTAAATAATATATAATATAATAAAACACAACATATGATATGATTAAGTAATATAATTAGCTTTATTAGAATTATCTAAAAAAAAGTCAATTGAGTCTTATAATTAGGACATGAGAGAATACACACACACATATTATATATATAGGAGTACATACAAATGTATGTATATGTATATATATATTTTTCTTATAGCTTCTGTTAAAACCTATTTGATATGAGCTATTAGAAGGGTTGGTATAAAAGTTGCTCATTCTGTAACGTCTTTTTTTTTAGAAAAATATTAAATAATATTAATAAAAATAAAACGTATCATTACGTACACAGTAATGAAGTAAGTAAAGATTAATTAATTTAGAAAATATAGAATGTAAAGAATTAATCCAGCTCATTTTGTTACGTTTGGTGCAAGAACACTAGCAATCTTGAAACTCCCTATATAATATTACCACTTTTTTTAATAATGAAGATATTACCTAATACCACCACTTGTTTGGGAATGTGTTATTGGACTTTAATAGGATGTTTTTGGGTTGAAACGTCCGTTTTGCATTGAGAAATGGTTTTGAGGTGTTTGGGGGAAAAAAAAAGATTATTGGACTTATTTACTTTAAGCTCTTATATTTATAAGCAATTTTTTTTTTTTTTTGCTTATTTGGACTTTTTGACCCTTTTTTATTTCTAATTTTTATTTTTATATTATAATTTACTCTTTCCGGTCTTAATTATAAGATCCAGTTGACTTTTTTAGAGAATCCTAAAAAAGCTAATTATATCATTTTAAAGCATTAAAATTGATTATAATATCTTTACATGTAATAAGACTCTCTTAAGTTCTAATTATAAGACCTAGTTGATTTTTTTTATAGAAATTAAGGAAGCGAAAATAGGGAACATGGTCTGATAATTAGAGCTGGAGAGATTAAGGAAGTGAAAAAATGTTATTTCATAAAAAAATTTACATTTCTTTTTTTTCTATAATTTATATGCATTTTTAATAATTTAATCTTGTTATTAATTATATATTTTAACATTTTATTCTTAACTTTCGTTAAAATTAATTTTTCTTTTTTCTATTATAATTTTTAAATTTTACAATATATATAATATTCACTAAGATTCATATTCATTTCAATCATTTATCACAATAAGTTACTTTTTAACATATCAACCAAACATACACAATCTGACTTATATCTAATTTGACTTATTCATAAGTCTAATTATAAATAAATCACTTATCCCACCGTTATTCCAAACACGCCCTATATTAAGGGTGTAACAAAGATTTAATTTTCTTAATTAATAACAAGGATGCATGGAATGAAAATAAGTATAGAATATAGAATAGAAATGAAAATAATTAATATAGACATAACAATTTAACATTAAAAAAATCCCCTAGTCAATGTGAGTGAAAGCAAACAAAAGCACAGCCTCTACTATTTAAAAGAATAAATATATACAATTTTTAAGCATTTTTATAACAACCTCAAATATATGGGATGACAACCAATTTTCTCTCGTCACAACAATAAATAATGAATTACATGTTTAATAGCAAATATAACTATAAAAAAAATGTATCTTAGAGAAAAAAAGATACAATCTGTATGTGTTACAAATTACCATATTTCAGGTAAAAAGAAAAAAAACAAATAAATCCCCATATGACAATTAGACTATAGTGCTGGTCTCCTGACATGATATATACTAACACTTAAAAATATTTGTTTTAATTTAATTATGCAGTGAATTGGAGAAGAGATAAGAAGAAATATACTTATGTGCCCTATTGTAGCCGCCGCGTCCTTGTCTTATTTTCCTCTCACTGCTGTTTAGCATGCTTTACCATGAAAATGACCTTGGCCAAAAAAAAAGAAGAAAAAGAAGAAGATGAAAATGACCAATTTTATAGAGTTTTATGATTACAATATAATTAATTAACATAGGCATATGTCGTCGTTGCGTACCTAAGTATCTAAATTTAAACTACTTTGGTATGCTCTTGTAATATAATAATACTAAACTCCCTAGTAACTTTAACCACTGTTATTTTCATATTTAATTATAAGAACCAGTTAATTTTTTTAGAGAGATTAAGGAAGCTAAATTAATGAATTAATCATATTATATGCTATATTTTATTATATTATATATTAATTTATAAGTCAAATAAATTAATTTGAAACAAAAAATATAAATATAAATATTTTAAAGTAATTTAATTAGTTTTCTTAATATTTTTAAAAAATTTGTCAATGGGCTCTTATATTTACCATATGTGATAGTATCATTTATTGAAGTGATTTTAATTTCCAGTTGTAAAAAAGTCATCAATATATGGTGTGTTTGAAATAGCAGTGTAAAAAGTGATTTATTTGCAATATCATTTTTGAAAAAGTCAGATTAGATAATAGTTAGATTATGTAATGTGATTTATATTTGAATTGATAGTAGCATGAGTTACTTATCTAAAAATGAAACTTAATTAGTTGATATGTTGAAAAGTAACTTTTGATGGGAAATGACTGAAAATGACATGAATCATATAATATGTTATGTTTTATTATATGATATACTAGTTCATAAGTCAAACAAAATAGTTTAATAAAAAACAATAAATTTTAATGTTTTAAAGTAATAAATTAACTTTCTTAGGCTTTATTTGATATGTGAGATTAAGTTTTGATGAATTGGGAGATGGATTGAGACAGGGAGAGGGACTGAGATAGGGAGAGGGACTGAGACATGGATTGAGTTTGAACTATTAAATTATGTTTGGTAGCAAATAATATTTAGTGGAAATACAATTATTAATTTTATTAATATACCATAATTTATGAAAATACAATAATATCATTATCTAATCTAAACTTTGCTATTTCATCTTTTTTTGCAACTGATGGATCCAACATTTGTGTGTTTAATATTATTTTCATATTTTTTTTCCTAACTTAAAATATGATGAATTAATTCTTTCAAAAAATACAAGAAATCCTAAATTTGCATAAGAAAACAAAAGGTATCTCAAATTTGATGATATTTAATATAATATTATCTAATCATATCTATTTAAATATAGTCTTAATATCTTACATTTATATTTTTAAGATAGACATGAGTAGATATTAAAATACCAATAATACTTAATAAATAAGGTTGAGATTTCACTTTCATGAAAATTAAATATTGATAAAAGCATCTTGATTTTTTTTTAAAAGGTAGATTTACTAATTTACAAATAATTGGTACATGGATGAGATTTTCAAATATTATTCAACAAATTTAAAAAGAATTAATAGAAAAAATTTTTTGAAACAAAGATTGTAAAATGTAATATACACAATAAAGAATTTCATGTCAGTGGAAAAGAAGAAAATATTAGAAAAAGGGGGAAATACAAGGTTGTGGGCGCCGTTGACAAAGATCGGAGATCAGAAAAGAAAGAGAAGGTGCTTGAAAGATGAAGAAGGCAATGAGATATGAGGGGAGGACAAGTTTGGAGAAGTGAGAAAGATCGAACAGTAACTCAAAGAAAATGATGAGCTATTTTAGTCTAAAAATTATTATACACAGGGATAATTTTGTTCCAAAATTTTTCAATCCCTATACTGCTTTACCAATACCAGGGGTGAGAGTGTTTTTGCATCAATCCGCTTTCATGAGATTCCCAATCCCTAGGCATTTTCTGTCCCCGTACCAAACAATACAAACAACTCAATCCCTAATTTAATCCCAATTCCGACCACCAAATGCTTCGTGCCAAACATTCCTTTAAGATTTTTAAAAAAATGTTAACTAGGTCTTACACTTAAGACTAAAAGGAGTATATATTATATGTATATATATTGTAATATTTATACTACTTTCGGTCCTAATTTTAAGATCAAGTTGACTTTTTTTTTTTGGAAAAACTAAAAAAACAAAATAAGTTATTTAATCATATCATCATTTGTGTTTTATTATATTATATATTAATTTATAAGTTAAACAAAAATGATAAATTTTAATACTTTATAGTAATGTGATTAGCTCTTTTAAAATTTTTCAAAGAAGCTAATTGGATCTTATAATTATGACCGTAAATGAAAAATAAAATTTCAAAAAAGTAAAAAAAAAAGCAATATTTCAGATAAACAATTTATTTTTACTTAAAAAATAACTTATAATCTATAAACTAAATTAACTAAAATTTATATAAACACGCACTTCTCAAAAAATGAAAATGGACGTATTTGGCGTCAAACCAGACATACTCATAATTTGGATGAAAAGTCAACGCTATCATGTTTATTAAACAAACATAATGAAGAAACCGTCAACAAACATAAGAAGGAAACATACACAAGCTTTATAACTATAGACGCCATTATTGAACAAATTCTAACTAAGATCCTTGCAGGAAATAATGAAGAAACCACCAGCAATTTGCCGAGAAATTATATAGGTTTCTTATTTAAGACTTAAGAGCAATGAAGGTTGTTTACTTTTTTTGTGTCCAGCCCTAATTTGATGCCATAATTATACAAGTCAACTGATGGACGGTGCCTTTTTTTTTTTTTCCTTCTTCTTGGAATAGATGGGCGGGTCTCTGTTTTATAATGGAGTATGATGACGTATTCACGCGCATAATTAATTTATAAATATTAAAATATTAGTTATGTTAGTATTATCATAAATAAGGATTAGTTTTTTCTTGGGGAACAAAGAATTAGTTTTTTTTTTAAAAAAATATCTAATTTAATCATTACTTCATTGGTATAAAAGGATGATTAACCTAGTAGCCCATATATGTCACCTTGAAAAATGCGACATCCGATTTTTTTTCATAAAGAATTATTTCTCTAAGGATGATTTTGTACCAAAAAATAAATCTCTTTTGTCTAAATGTTTCTCATCATATCTTTTGTTTAAAATTTTCAACTTGGTTTTTTTTAAAAAATTTTACCCCATTAATTTTTAATATATAGATGTATGTCATTTATTGTCTCTGTAATAAATCTCCACCAAATGTCTCTCATGCGCTTTTGTAAAAGAAAAGTACGTATCCTATAGGTTTAATGTTTTTAACTAATATTTTGAACTTCGTGATTTTAATAACTATATTTTTAAGGTTAAGGAGACAATTTTGTGATAAAAGATTTTGAGAGGGCAATTTTATCCTAAAAAATAAAATTAAAAAAAAAACCAATTTTTACCCTTGTTACTATATTAAATTATTTTGACTATTAGTTAATTAAATATACTTAACTGACAATTCATCTGTTATCTTTACCAATTTGTCCTAGAAGCCCACAACTTCCAAAACAAAATTATTGCTGAATAAAAACTTTTGAACTAAAATGTACCTTAACCCCTTGTTTTTATAAAAAGAAAACCAAATGAAGTAGTTAACATTATTGCAAATTAATCATCTCATTTACCAATTTGAGAGCTAAATTGACGTCATACAAAAACAAATACATCTAGAAACCGAGGAGTATTTCATTTTTGGGGATATTATGATTTCTTACCGTTTCACAAAACTCATTAGACTTCTTATACTCGTATTTTCCGGGAAAATAATTGAAAGTATCAAGTTTGTGACCAAGTACGTTGTTTTCCTTCGTTTCTGCCTAACGGGCGTTAACTGCTTTCAAGTCCGTAAGTCTTAGGCTGCAAGCAAACGACTTTTATAACCAGGAAAAAAGGGCCAAATCATTGATTATATATATACATATATGTTTGAGCGAGTACCTTTCAGGAGTATAACTCACATAATCGTCATAGAATCCATCTGGGGAATCAAACCGCTAATCTCTTCTTGGCCAATTCTCTAATTATCAAATTACTCATTTCAAAATCTGAAGCTGAAAAGAAGCCAATTCTCTAATTATCAAATTTCACCCATTTTAAAATCTGAAGCTGAAAAGAAATAATGGCAGAAAGTCCGGTGTTGTTCTTACTCGACAAGCTCACATCTTTACTGCAAGAAGAAGTTCAGCTTCTGAGGGGTGTTCGCGCAGAGGTTCAGTTCATTAAAGACGAACTGGAGCGACTCAAGGCAATCTTAAGAATGGCCGATGCTTTGGAAGACAAAGACCCAGAACTCAAAGTTTGGGTGAAGCAAGTCAGAGATGTAGCTCATGACATGGAAGACGCCATTGACGAATTCACTATTGGCCTCGTGAATCATCGTGGTCATGGCCACAATAATTCTGCTTTCAGAAGATTTGTTGCAGCCATTAAAGCTCTCAGAGCTCGCCATCGGATTGCTTCCGCCATTCAAGATATCAAAGGCAGAGTCGAAAACATCTCCAAGGGAGGCCGCTCCATAACTGAGATTGGGTACGTATTTTCTACAGCTGTACTTGCTGTTCTATTTTATTCCCTCCTCCTATTTAATTTAATTTGATTAGATTAGGGAAGTTGGTTAATATAACATGTTTTTCTATACCAGCATAATCTTCCTTAATCCAATTATCTTTATCTCACTTTATTATTGCTGATTGAGTACTAACAAAGGTAAATAAATAAAAGATGGACAAATAAAAGAAATATGTTTTTATTTAAAACCAATATCAACTCCCCAAGGCCTTACATTAAGCATTGGGAGTATATATATAATCCTTCAGTGATTTTGAGATGGGGTGGAATTTGTTATCATTATATAATTAAGGAGGTTCTTATTAGAGCCCTTAAGTCGGAGTTAGTGGAATGTTTTACTTTGGCCGTGGTCGTTTGCTCTTACTCGAGAGGGAGATTTTTCCACGTTAAATTGCCTGTCTATATTTATTTATTATTTTTAATGCTCATTTTACATTATACTTGTCATTTGTAAGATTTAATCTTTGGTGCTCTCTTCTATCAGCTCAAGTTCGAATCAGATTTATACAAAGAGGATTGATAGCCAACAGGATGCACTTCTGCTAGAGGAAGCTGATCTTGTAGGCATTGAGAAGCCAAAGAAGCAGTTGATTGATTTGTTGTACCAGGAGGAACAAGGAAAGGTGGTGATTCCAATCTATGGAATGGGAGGATTGGGGAAAACCACAATATCAAAGCAAGTTTATGATGATCCAAAAGTGAAGAAGCGTTTTAAGATGCACGCTTGGGTCACAGTTTCTCAATCCTTCAACATCAAAGAGCTTCTAAGAGACCTGGTTCAACAACTTTACAAAGTCATTGGAAAACCAGCTCCCGCAGAAATTGGAAAAATGAAAGCTGACAACCTGAAGGAGGTGGTCAAGAGTCTGCTTCAACAAAGTAGGTACCTTATCGTCCTAGACGACATATGGCGCGTAAATTCATGGGATTCTATCAAACTTGCTTTGCCTAATAACAACTATGGTAGTAGAATAATGGTCACAACAAGGAACAGAGATGTGGCACTTTCTTGCTGTACTGAGTTGCAAGGTAAGATCTATAACCTGGAATTCTTACCTCAGAATGAAGCATGGTCTCTTTTCTGTCAGAAAACATTTCGCGGGAACTCGTGTCCTTCTCATTTGGAGGAGCCTTGTAATAGTATCTTGAAAAGATGTGGGGGATTACCTTTGGCAATTGTAGCAATTAGTGGTGCTTTGGCTACAAAAGACAAGACCAACATAGAAGAATGGTCAGTTGTTAGTAAGAGTATTGCTTCTGAGATTGAAAGCAATGACAAAATGGAGGATATGAACAAAGTGCTTTCTTTGAGTTTCAATGACCTGCCTTACTATCTTAAATACTGCTTGTTGTACCTGATCATCTTCCCGGAGTCTTATGCCATTGAGCATATGAGGTTGATTCGCCTGTGGATAGCTGAAGGCTTTGTCAATGGAGAAGAAGGAAGGACAGTAGAAGAAGTTGCAGAGAGTTACCTGAAGGAGCTCTTGAACAGGAGTCTGATTCAGGTGGTAGAGAAAGGCAGTGATGGCAGGATGAAGACTTGTCGTGTTCACGACTTTCTACGGGACATCATCAATTTGAAGTCAAAAGATCAGAACTTTGCAACAGTAGCTAGAGACCACGACATAATCTGGCCAGAAAGAGTTCGTCGCTTATCAGTAATGAACAATTTACAGAACTTACAGCAACATAGGACCTCATTCCAATTGCGTTCTCTTCTATTGTTTTCTTTGGCAGATTCACATGATCATATCTCCACATCTGCATTATTCCCACATGGTTGTAGGCTACTCAGGGTGCTAGATCTGCAAGATGCACCTTTGGAATTTTTCCCTACCGAAATTGTCAACCTTTACCACCTGAAGTATCTAAGCCTGAAGAACACCAAGGTAAAATCCATTCCAGGCTCCATTAAGAAGCTTCAAAACCTGGAGACATTAGATCTCAAACACTCCTTTGTCACTGAATTGCCAGTTGAAATCTTGGAGCTGCATCGGCTTCGCCATCTTCTGGTGTACTACTATGAGATTGAATCCTATGTTCATTTCCACTCAAGACATGGTTTCAAGCTGCCTGGTTCAATAGGATGTATGCAATCTCTACAAAAGCTTTGTTTCATAGAGGCAGACCAAGGAAGCCAGGACTTGATGGTTGAGCTAGGAAAGCTGACTCAACTCAGAAGGCTGGGCATAAGAAAGCTGAAGAAAGAAGATGGGGCTGCTTTGTGCTCATCCATTCAGAAAATGACCAATCTAAGGTCTTTGTCCATAACTGCAATAGACGAAGATGAGATCCTTGACATCCAAAACATTGCCAAGCCTCCTCCATACCTGAGACAATTGTACTTATGTGGACGTTTAGAGAAGTTACCTGAATGGATACCCTCTCTCCAGAATCTGGTCAGAGTGTATCTGAAATGGAGCAGGTTAGAGGAGGATCCTCTGGTGTATCTTCAAGATTTGCCCAACCTAATCCATCTCGAGTTCTTGCAGGTTTATGTCGACGAGACACTGCATTTCATGGCAGGGAAATTTCCAAGTCTGAAGCTTTTAGGCCTTGATGATTTAGGTGGATTGAAATCCATTATAGTGGAGGAAGGGTCTATGCCTAATCTGAAAAGATTGAGTATCCAGAGATGTGGATCATTGAAGCAGGTACCTTCAGGTATAGAACATCTGAGTAAGCTAAAAGCAATTGACTTCTTTGATATGCCTGATGAATTGATCAATGCTTTGAGTCCAAATGGAGGTGAAGATCATTGGAGAGTAGAACATGTGCCTGCGGTTTATTCAACCTACTGGAAATCTGGTACATGGGACGTCTACTCATTGGATACTTTTGGAGACAGAGACAGTACTTCAAGTAATAATGCTACAACGAAAAGTCATGAGATTCGTGCACTTTGGAAGTTTTAACTTATTGACTATAGATTTGTTCATAGCAAATAAACCAAGAAACATAGAACATGGTTCTTGAACTAGGAGTTTTGTTTTTTTCCCCTTGTCTACTTTTCGTCATTGAGCCATGATGTATGAAAATGTTCAAATTTTGTTTTCTGATACAGTCATGATTCATTAGATTTTGTAATGTTAATAGCCAGTCCAACCAAGCTGGTTGCTAATTTTTTATGTGATGCAGACCCAGAGCTCACTGAATTTAACCTTCTATGTGGTGTCTATGTCACTACATCAAGAAGTGAAGGAAAAACGACATAATTAAATGCCTTTTAGGAAGCATCAAATCATTTTGAGCAAATTAGGTTTAAACTGATACGATTTATCTAGATTCGCACTGGCTAAATTTCTGGGGATCCATTCTATCTGAATATTAGGTGCCCAAAAATCAGGAGACTAAAAAATATTGGACAGAAATTTCACTGCTTATCCACTTTTCAATTAGTTATAATTCAACTATTTTTTTAACTACTCCCTCAGGTTCTAATTATAAAGGTCCATTAATTTTTTTAGAAAATTCTAAAAAAGTCCTAAGAAAACTAATTACATTACTTTAAGACATTAAAAGTTGTCGTTTTTCTTCCAATTATGTTGTTTGACTTATAAACTAATATATAATGTAATAAAACACAATATATAATATGATTAAGTAATGTAATTAATTTTTTTAGGATTTTTCTAGGATTCTTCAAAAAAGTCAATAGGCTCTTATAATTAGAATCGGAGGGAGTATAACAATATGCATGACAGCACAGGAAAACCCTAGATAGTTTCATCCCATTAAAATCTGAAGTTGAAAAGAAATGGAAGAAAGTCAGGTGTTGTTCATACTGGACAAAATGACATCTTTAGTGCAATAATCATTGAGCATGCTGAAGGGTGTTCTTTACTGAGACAAGGACGGGGAACTCAAAGTTTGGGTGAAGCTTAGTGAGCAGGATATTTTTCCATTGCTATTCACTAATTCAACTTTTGTGCAGAATTTGAGAAACTTACGCAATTCAAGTAAAGCTGTGTTGTATGACTTACAATAACTCAAATACATTACATAATGTGTTTCATGCTAGTATTAATTACTCTCTTTATTTTTAAATATAAGACCTAGTTGACTTTTTTTTATAGAAAAGATTAAAAGAGTTAAATAAAGTATTTAATCATACTATATGTTGTATATTATTAGATGATATATTGCTATCTCTTAGTCATAAATATAAGATTAAGTTAACTTTTTTTGTGAGATTAAGAAAGTTAAATAAATTAATTTAAAGTACTTATGTGTATATTTTTTTCCTCCAAACTAGTTAGTTTGACTTATGAAATGACATATAATATAATAATACATAACACATATTATGATTAAATAATATATTTATCTTTCTTAACCTCTGCTAAAAAAAATCAACTAGTTATTATATTTAGGACCAGCGGAGGAGTTTACATGTCAGGCGAATTATTTTATAGAGAAAACAATAAAAATAAATACTTTAAAGTAATTTATTTAATTTCTTTAATCTTCTAAAAAAAAGTCAATTAAATCTTGTATTTAGAATTAGAATAGTACAATTCAGCTTATGTTGGCAATGTGAACAAACTTTGTGTTGGATAGGCAAGGCAACTCATGTACATTAACCTGTATAGCTTTATAAATTGACTATTGTATTACAAATGCTTTGTTTGGTAGTGGCTAATAAAGTACAAGTTTTACAAAAATTGTAATTTGGTCATAAGGAATGGACTATACGATCAAACGGTCCCACAAAATCACGTAATTGTAAAAAAGTCTCTCGCAAAATTTGCATAATTGCAAAAAAGTCCTATAGAATTGTCAATGCTTAATATGGAGTTGTCATAATTGCAAAAAAATCCCTTGCGAAATCGCATAATTATAAAAAAGTCTCATAGAATTGTTAATGCTTAACATAGAGTTGTTAATAACAACTCCATGATTTTCATTGACAATTTTAAAACTTTTTTATAATTACGCGATTTCGTGAGACCATCTGATTGTAAAGTTAATTTTCGCGTTTTATGAAGAAGAAGATGAACTTGCATGTTTGGGAGTGGGCCCAATACAGCACAAGCTCAAAATTTTCTCTTTGATCTGTGTTAATACTTTAATAATGCAAATGGGGCCAACACAAATGGCAAAAACACACTTTGTTTTCCACTAGTAGAGCCAATAGGTCATTATCTCTAAGGTTGAAAAAATGGAAGAAGGGAAAACATAGAGGGATTAGCGAGTATTCTCTTTACTTTAATCAACCTCATTAAATTATTTCTGTTCATTTCATTTGCAATTCATGTAGTTTCAATTATTTTTAAAGAGTGCTTGGACTTCAACAACCAAAATGAACGGTTAAATATTCCTGAATTTGAATTCTTAAAATATCCTATTTGTTTGTAGGAGTAAGGTTACATATATCTATCTTTCTTTATATCCTCATCTGATGGGACCTTGTGTATTGGATGGCCTTTTTTTATCAATTAAATTTCAAGTTTGTCGAGAAAAAAATGTTGAGATATAATGAATTCTTCATAGCAAGAGCACGCGTGGTTGTTTGATTAATTCATACGTAAGGCTTCTCAATATGCACACAATTTTTTTAACTATAATAATTTTTGTAATAATAAATTTTTATTTTATAATGTAACGTTTTAATTATAATATCATACGAGAGATTTGGTGTAGGGACATGAAGAGGTAATGGTGGTCAGGATGTTTGCTCTGCTGGTAGGAGTTGCTCGGAGACTCTCTGGCATGTTCTTACTGACTGTACTCCCAGTTAAGCAATTGTGGACTCAGCCCTTCCCAACACAGACCATTTTTTCGAATATACATATGTGATTGGCTGCAGCCTAATAATCAATTGATGTTTGCTATTCACAGACCTGAGATATACTCCAACAATTGCAAACTCTCTGGCTGACCATCTGTATAAACAAGCATTGTATTGCAATTGCATGCTGGCCTATCATCACACAATAATTTAAACACCCTCCATCCTCTCGTATTTATAAAATTCTGACCACCGCTTTCAAAAATGTCATAATCCATAGACTTTACTTTCATATAAACTATTCATGATATGAAAAGCTACTATTATGGGATTAGTTCTTGGGGGGACTACTATACGGTTCCAAGGAAGAGATTATATGACACTTTTTGGCCATAAAGCCCTTCTTTGACACCTCGTTGTAGTTCTTTAGGATAAATACCAGAGCAGAGTCAAACAGCACCAGAGTATGCCGCGCCGCAGGGGGGGACATTTAAGTTAAGACTTATAATGGTGACACACAACATAGGAATACTAACTTGGAAGAGGACTGAGCGCTCGGTCAACAACCAGCTCTGTTTTAGCCATCCTCATGAGTCCACCACTATCAGTTCCAAAATAAAGAAGGAACGGCAAGCGACCTTCGTGTTCTATTGCAGCTACAGGTGGCAGATCTGGTGGACACCCATACATTACTATTGCCGCGGTGGCTGTTGCGGCTTCAGTCCCCTGTTCATTTGTTTCCAAGAACGTCTTCTGAAGTATGTTGAAAACATATAACTCTCCACCATCAAAACAACTTAATATCTCTGTCAACTCTCCTCCAGAGAATGGAGATATTACACCCAGTTGTCTCAGCACACTAGAAGCTTCCACCTCAGAATACATGTTAAATTTTGGGGTCATCTGACCACGTACATCCATTAGGTTTTCAGTAACAAAGGATCTAAACCCAAAATCTTCATCAAAGATACGTGGATAACGGAAAACCATGTTAATTTTTCGCTTAGCTTCACTTTGCTCTGCAAATGGATGCACAGCCAAACGACTTCCATTGTCGTGACTACTAAATTGCCTCCTCTTGCCCGTCATGACGCTTGCCGCCACAAAGTTATCGCTACGCCAATCCTCTTTGCTTATGGAGGGTGGAGGTCCCTCCCCATGCCATGCTCCTTTGAAGTATAGTGCATTTGTAAAGAACAGCTTGACTGAGTTGTTGAGAGACCCTTCACAAATAAAGTCTTTAACAAGGCCACTTGTCTCATTTTCCACCCAGGAATCAATTTGTTGCCTCACATGAGATGCCTGCACTAATTATAGCCATTTCATAAGCACTTCAACAGAACAGGTTGTCGTCGTTGTTGTTTTTTATTCCCTTAACTTCCTTACATTATACGTTTAAGAAGAATATAAACAGGATGCACATACCAAGCATCAATAAATATAAGAATTAACGAGGTGATTTCTTTTATGAGGAAAAAGGATGGAGGTGAAACTCAATGAAGTTGATGCAGAGACGAAGACTGAGAGTCAACTAATCGAACAG
>JBAGKO010000004.1:13917269-13930114 GCA_037177275.1 Acacia concinna | reverse complement strand
AAATTAAATTTTGGGGACAAATATATAAAATAAATCAAAGAGATTTAATATAAATATAGATTTTCTATACTATAAGTTAAAATTTAAACCTATTTAATTATAAAAAATGATATTATCAAATAAATAAATAAATTTCGGTTTTTTGGTTTTAACCGAAATTTTTTTCCCCAATAACCGAACCGAAAAAACTGAATTGAGTTCGGTTCGATTCGGTTTTCGGTTTCAGTTCTCATTTGCTCACTCCTACTTTACCCTAACCAAAAAGTATTATTTAAGAGTGAGTGGATTCCACGTATATTTAAATAATATTATTTATCCCTTTCCATTCCATTCCTTTCCTTTTAATTCTTCCAATCAAACGTGCCATAATAGTTGGACGCAGATAAAGAATGGAGCTTGAATTTTTTGGTTTGGACTTCGTGAGCTAAATGAATTTAGGGTAAACTATTGTTGTTAAGGCCCAAAAATACCCCATCTTTGAACCATTCT
The DNA here is from genome assembly GCA_037177275.1 of Acacia concinna. Taxonomy (NCBI): domain Eukaryota; kingdom Viridiplantae; phylum Streptophyta; class Magnoliopsida; order Fabales; family Fabaceae; genus Acacia; species Acacia concinna. Next base: position 13,929,625 of record JBAGKO010000004.1, on the reverse strand, counting down.
AAACCTGTCCTTTTCTAGCGTGATACTCAAATCAAAATTCTTTTGTTCTAAAATGACCGCTTATATTCCGTGCTAAGGACGGTATTGACACGTGTGTATGCTGGAGAGAGAGAGATCAAATGACTGAAATATAAGTTTATTGAATTAAATGCCGCCATTAATTTGCATCTAGAAAAGTATGCTCCTAAACTGATCTGTATATCAACCCTGATAATATGAGATGCAAACATATTAACAACTCCAGAAACTTATGGGTTGAACTTGAATCGACTGATTGAATCCAAAATCGCCATATGATCGATTTTAATCTTATAGGGACGGAGGGAGGGAGTATGTGACTTGAAAGGGAATGAAAATTAAATTAGTACAATATATAGGACTCAATCACTCTTTCTTAAGGCATGGTTGCAATCATTAGTAAACGCACGTGAGTTTTCATGTCTCTTTTGAGAAATCAAGTTGCAAAATTGATAATTAATCAAGACTAGTAGCTATTGACTACCTCCCAATTATATCCCCATGAACGAAATTCCCAGGTAAGCTATAGCCATCCATTGACCACTATACATATCATAGAGATGTTGAAAATATGATATATTGTCATAGTTAATATCCCAATTACAGTTGATTAATCATTTTAAGACTATAAAGTATGAATAAAGAGAGCACTCTACATCACAAATCACAATTATGAATTATTGTTGTATGGCTGTATTGCTCTGTCATGATTAAGTGATGTAGTTTCTTTGGTTTACATAATTCTCTCGTTATTTCTCATAAAAAATGTTAACATGATCTCAAGAGTAAGCTGTTTTTGGGCCCAAAATACATGCTGTCCAATTATTCTCTGATTGCCTAGTGCTCCTTTATTTTCAACAGTGTGTTTTGTGCTTCCTGAATTTTCATATCTTTCTTTGAAGCGGAGCCTTAGCCTTATTGTTTTGTTGCCGCTCAGAGCTTCTCATGCTGTTTTTTGTGATCTCACTGCTGCAACATCACCTTTCTTTAAAATTAAGATTCAGCAAAAGATTAATTAAGAGACCAAGCTATATAAGAATTCATCAGTCATTTTGTTTACTATGGATGCAACAGATTGTATACATTGGAGCCACAATTCAGCGTTTTCACTAAGAGGCATATTCTATAAGATCCCACACTATATTCCAACCGGTCATATATGCGCGCGCGAGATCGCAATTAATAGAAAAAATTAATCATATTTAGCATGAAAGACTCCTTCACTTAAATTTAATACTCCATCCATTCCTATTTATAAGACTATTTTAAAAAATCCTAAAAAAGTTAATTACATTACTTTAAAACATTAAAGTTTAGCTTTTTTCTTCAAATTATATTAGTTGACTTATGAACTACTATATAATGTAATAAAATATAATATATGATATTATTAAATAATGTAATTAGCTTTTTTAGATTAGAATTCTTCAAAAGGTGTTATAAATAAAAACATAAAGAGTATGTAGTAGTTTTGTTTTTTGTTTGTGTAAGTCTCATTATATTAATCTTGCATGTATAAATTAAGCTGTAACTTTTATTTCTTTTCCCATATTTTCATTGGGAACATCGCATATGATTGAAACTGCATCGAAATCATCAAGACGGCAACTACAGTATAAATTCTTGTAAAATGAATGGTGGCTATTAGGACTGCAAGGAATTTAAGTTCATCAAGTAATCCAAATTTGCTTAGTGAGAAGAAGATGCATTGGACGACTAAAACTATATTCAATAGATACATCGAAATTGTGGTCTGAATGAATTATTGCTGCAACACTATCGTCTTTGTTGGATTTTATTAGGATCTTACGTACGTACAAAACTTACCTAGCTAATATGGCTAGCTTCCCATGTTGCTTCTTGTTTCCAATACTACTTTTCCTTCATCACATAACAAGAACCACCCAGCAAACATGTGGAACAAAATACTGTGGAGACCCCTCAATTGGACCTTCAATTCAGTCCCCTTTTTATCTGAAAGGAGCTCAAAGCGATGAATGTGGATACCCTAACTTCGGAGTTGTCTGCAACAACCTTAACCAGACATTGATCACGCTCGGAGATGCCGGAGATTTTGTCGTCAAAGTCATCTCTCTGAGAGGCCACCAAGTTTTGATGAATGACCCAAAAAACTGCCTTCCCTCACGATTTCTCAACGGCGACTTGGACCTTCATCTTAAAGCTTTGCCTTTCCAACGGATCACCAGTTACAACCACTTGGCCAAAATCGAATTTCTCAAATGTAGGGTCCAACCGCCACCTAACTCCCTTGGCCTCGCTCACAAAATAATACCTTGCCTCAACGGAACTGGCGCCAACAACTTCACGGTGGTCGCTGTTTGGTTGGACGATCCTTCTTTGCCGACAACGTCGATGCCATTCCCTCCAGATCAGTGCAATCATATTTCCTCGTTTTTACTTCCGGTTGATAGTTTGGAACCGGAAAAAATATGGAACAACCTTTACTCCGATCTGCGGTTCCAATGGAACAAGTACATGTATCCGGATCCTGATGATGAACACAGTACTGCTTGCTATGACAATTTTCTCCCAGGTGCGTATATTTACCTACGGAATATATCAATCCGAATACTGTTCTTATGTTTATATTAGAGAGGAACCTTAATCATAGTGCCGTATTCGGACCGGGTTTGAGGCATTTATGCGTCCTTTAATTTGCAATGTCTATAATCTTCCCAGCGGATTTTACGTAAAGCTATCGAGGGACAATATTTTGATTTCGTGTAATAGTGGAGTCTCATATTTAGGAAAATTTCACAGCCCTTATGAAGCAATTTTATTTCAATTTTTTTCTGAAAAATTCTCAAATTTGTTGTAGCCACTGGGTCAAAATGCAATTAAATTTTATAGATGAAAATGCAATGATGTTCTTGTTTAATTTTTTGAATTCTTATCGATTTTTTTTTAATGTCCTTTTTTCATCTAGTAAATTTCTTTATTTGACATGTGATTAACCAAAATGTTATTAACTCCTTGGGGTTTTTTAACCTTTCATTTGTCTTATAAATACATTTATTTATCTTGTGATTTATGAATGCATCATTGTATGTCTTATTTTTTTTCTTTTATGAATGGCTAAAATGTTATTATTAACTTCATGTTTGACTCCATTTATTTGTTTTATAAATGCCCTTCTTTTTTTAAAGTGTTTATGATTTTTCTTAAATAAAAAATACTCTAAAACTATGTCGTTTTATTTTATTTCTTGAAAAATAGTAAAAAAATTGAAACTACATTATTTTATGCTTTTTTTGTGTACATAAGATATCAAAATATTACTATATAGAATGTAATAAAAAAACAGTTAAAAAGTAGGGTATTACAAAGGGCATATATAAAGGACAGTAGAGGGAGGCAGGCACAGTATAAGAAACACCAAACCTGTATGCATCATGAGCATGTGTGCATGGTCAGCTTGTTTTCTAGTTTTGCTTGACTGGCATGTACTGATTAAAACGAAACGTTGTATGCGCATGGAGAGCCTCCATATTACAAACTTTACAAAATATTAGCGGTGGGAGTAGCTGGAGCGTTATGCTTTTGTGTGGCGGTACTTTCACGTTTATTGGGGGCTAAGGTGGAGCGGCCGGACGGATTGCGGTGGCGGCGGAGGATGAGCGGATCATCAGAGTCAGAGAGAAACACTAGGGCGGAATCAGTAGTTGACGTGGAAACGGGGCTTGATGAGTCAACCATTGAACAGTATCCTAAAACACAGGTTGGTCAAAGTGGAAGATTGCCCAATCCGACAGGTGACAACGTTTGTTCTATATGTCTGAGCCAGTATGAGCCAATGGACACAATAAGAACTATTCCTCACTGTAATCACTATTTTCATGCTCACTGTATAGATGGCTGGCTCAAGAAGAAGGGCACGTGTCCTTTGTGTCGTCATCTTCCTCATGCTTCTACTTCTTTATCCCTCTCTTCCTCATATGCTCAACGATCCTTAATCCCCTCTTGAATATATATGTGTGTACACATGTGCCTGTTTTACTGGTGATGTAAATCAAACATCTTGTTATTTATATGATCTAAAGCAGAAAATTTTGGCATATGATGAGGATGCTTGGCTTCTCTCCTTGACCAAATACCTCCTTAGCTGAGAGAGATACATACATCCCATATGAGACATCCAAAGAGAGAAGCCACACTAATGATGAGGCGGGAGAGAAGTTACGTTACGTTTCGTCCTTTCTTTTTTGACAGAAGAAAAAATTGGGGAGTGAATCACAGACACACGTGATATGATGATGAACTATGATTCACAACACGTCTTTTGATTTATATTTTGTTTTTCATAATTTTGGTTTTTTTTATCCATTTATACGATTCGATCAAGAATGTTTTATAATTGGGAGGAGAATATCAGCGTACGGATACCACCACTTTTGAGAAAACAAAATAAAGGTCAATGTTTTTGTTGGCTTCGGCTTGTTTTAATACGAGGTCTATATAGGACCGGAGGAGTACAAATATTAGTATAATAGTGCTGGTCTATCACTCAGGAAAATTATTAATGTCGCAATTACGTATATTTTAATTACCAGCTTGGTCTTTGCCTCTCTGGTCTCACACCAGATGGCTGAAAATTGGAAGGAAAAAAAAAATCAAATATTTATTCACAAGCTGGTAAAAAATTATTGAGTTAAATGTGTGCATGCTACTTGTAGTCTGGTAGTGTGTATTGAGATCAGCACAGACTGTCCGTGTTCATGTTGCACTTGGCTTCTCTCCCTAGCGGTTTCCCATCCTTAGCCTCTCCAATGCTTCTAGTGACATCGTTTTATGTGCCAAGTAAAATTTTCTCAAATTAGAGTTGTTAAAATTGGTCGAGTCCTTCGGGCTAATCGTTTAAGTCCTTTTAAATTAAGAGTCAGGCTTATATTTATATAGTGTAAAAGCTAATTTGGCTCAAAAGGGCTGGCCCTTTAGAGCCGAGAGCTAGTCCTTTCAAATCCATAATAATTTTTTTTATAAAAATATATTTTTTTAGATTTATAAATTATTTATATCATAACAATAAATAATTATCTGTACGCATACGTACATACGTGTATACGTACATGCGTGCGTGCTTGCGTACATACATACATACTTACATACATATGTGTATATATATTAGGCCAAAAAATAAAGATATGTAAGCTTTCAAATCATTTTACTAATATTTATTATTAAATTCAAAATTTTGAAACTTGTTTAATTTTTTTATATTCCAAAAATTTTGAAAAAATATTGAACTTTAGTAAATGGCATGAAAATCTAAGGCTGGGCTTCAATAATTAAATGATTTTATAATAAGCGAGTTTTTCGAGTCCTGCCCTTTTAGACCCTGGCACTTCAAAGGCCAACCCTTATTAACAGCTCTACCTCTAATGATTCATCCTTACATATGCTTATATATATATATATATATATATATAAAAGACCCCCTTCTCATACTCAAACATATATGAATAGATTAAGGGTTTGTAGAAATATATTTAAAATATTTATTTTATTAAAAATATAAAATAAGATGTCACATGTTTCTGTAGTTTTTATAAGATAGTTATCCACTTATAAGACACTTTTAATATGTTTTAACGAAACTGAAAAAAATTAATATGCCTTAAAATTTAGAGCATATTAAATGTATATTAATTAAAATGTAACAATTTTTCAATTTTACCTTTTTTATTAAAAAAAATTTAGATAAGTTAGATCTTGAGGCTCATCAGGGCCAAAGTATACCTCTAGATTTAGAGTATTTATAGAACTTAGGACCTTGTGGATAATGAATCAACTTCTTACCAATTTAATCAACATTTGTTGGCTCAATTTTACCATTGTTAATATATATTAATTAGGCCCTATAAGAATAAAAAATACACAATAATAAATAAATGGTAAAATTGTGCATGCATATTACAAAAAATAATGATGTGGTTTATAATTAATATACATTAAATGTGCTCTAAATTTTAAGACAAATTTAATAAAGTTTACATTTTTTTTAAGTTTCATTAAAATACATTGGAAGTTTCTTATAAATATATGACTGGATAAGTATCTTATAAAACCCATAGAAACAGGTGATATTATATTTTATATTTGTAATAAAATAAATATTTTAAATAAATTTCTACAACCCCTTAATCTCGTCAAATATGTTTGAGTATGAGAACTAAAGAAGGGGGTAGGTGCCATTTTTTAAAAAAAAAAAAAGGAGAGGGAAGCAGATGACAGGATGGATCATTAGAGGAAATTGCACTTGGCACACAAAACTGGTGAAAGCGTTGGAGAGAAGCCAGGTGCGTTGAATCGTTGATGTTGCCAAAAGGCTAAAAGAAGGAAAGTTCCTGAATAAAAGAATACATGTTAAAGAGTTCCCGTAAAATAAAAAAATTATTATTAGTTTCTATAAGCTGTCATTGACAACTATCCTTAAAAGCAATTATTAACAACTCAAGGGTTGTCGTTGATAATTAAAAGTAAAGGTGTTTATTAACAACTTTAGGACAGTCATTGACAATTAAGGCCGAGTAGTTATACAATTCAAATTAATCACAAAAAACTTTTTTAAGAGTTGACAATAATTTTTTCATTTCACGGTATCTCTTTAATATATTTTTCTTTATTCGGACTTTTAGGCAATTTTCTTTAATAAAAAAAAGGCGAATTTGATAGATACGGAGATACCCCTCCTGTACCTGAGACTGAGAGTACCCTAGGCTCATGCCACTCTGACCAGAGCACTTTCGGTTTGTCTTAATTAATTTGCTGGTCAAAGCCGATATTCCAAAAAAAGGAATTAGAAGGGCATGCATTACAAGCACTTCCCCACATGATTAGGTTACAAGGTCATTGGTGGCCAACGTGGTAATTATCTGAAGTTAGTAATTATTTACTACTCAATCAACATAGTAATTAAAAGCCATTCCCTATTATTAATTCCACCCATACCAATTACAGTCTCCACACTTTTCCAGTACATCTTCTACTCTCTCCCTCTGCTCCATAATATAATATAAGTAATTTATAAGATAATTAATATTTAATTTTTAGTTCTACCCTTATAATTAATGCTTATGCTTAATTTGTATATTCATTAAATTTTCAAACACATCTTTTGATAAAGATAAAAATGGATAGAAAATTTAATTTATGATATATTTAATAAATTAACTATTATTTATTATTTTTCTGTAAATTAATTAAAATATCTTACATTGTGGACTGAAGGGAAGGGAATGAAGTATTTATTTGACTAAATTCTAAGCACGGTTGAGCTCACCCATGAGGGGGAACCGTAAATTAAAAGCTTTGGCTTTTTTTTTTATACATAAATTTTTAGAAAGGGGTCGGGCTCACCCATAATTTAAGGGCAGGACAAAATCTCTATCTTCCTAGGTGATACCAATATCGGGTCGGACGAGTCGTCAATTACCCTCAGGCGTTAACTTAGGCGTCGTGGAGCTATAATGCCTTCTAAAACGCCGCAATTGGAACCACAACTAAGTGGTCTTATCAGGGATCGAACACCATTCTATTTGTGAACGTGTCCAATCCCTCGTCAGTTGAACCTCGGATGATGGGTTGGCAGCCTTGGCTTTTGCAACATTCAAATTTTAAAGGAATCAAACCTTTTTTTTCGTTTTTGTTTTTGTTTTTTTTTTTTTTGAGTGTCCGACCCTTTGACCGATGAATCCTGGCCACCATTGTCTACTTTGATTGATAATGCTGCCGTCTCCGTGTGTGTTTGTGCATAAAAATTGGTCAACATCTCGTTGGCAGGATGAGTACAGTGACCAAACACCTTATATCCAATGCCGTCCCAATTCAACCCAACCATTTTCCCTCATGGCTCAATATTCCTCACGTTTCATCTTCATCTTCTTCCTCTTCCTCTTCTATATTTATCCCAAAACAACATCAAGCTCTCATATCTGCGACACATATTGCGACATGGACGAAACTCCCATTCAGTTCCCTTTCCAGTTGGTCGGAGACGACGAAGCAAATCGAAGCAACAACAGAAGTAGTCGTTGTGGGTACCCTGGTTTTGAACTTTCCTGCAACAAAGGCCGAACCATGATTCATCTCCCACACTCTGGACACTTCATCGTTGATACAATCTCCTACGAAAACCAAAAGCTTTGGATCAGAGACCCCGATAATTGCCTCCCCAGAAGATTCTTAAACCACAACAGCTTCAACCTCAAAGATTCAATCTTCCAACTCAGCGATGATTATATGCTTATCGAGTTCACCTTTTTCAACTGCTCCTCCAACGTCACCGAAGAGTACCCACTACCACCAACCATTCCTTGCCTGAGCTCCAACCTCGACCAGAACTATTCGGTGGTCGCCCTGTTTTCGGATCGTCAGTTTGCGCCGTGGGTCCAAGGGTGTGACCCGATTTCCTCTGCTTCACTTCCTTATTCTATCAACGATCGACCACAATGGATGGACCTGAACGGTGATATAGGGCTGCAATGGAACACGCCGAGCTGTGGAGACTGTGCAGAGAAAAATGGCCGTTGTGAGTTCTCGACGGATACGGGTCTCGACGTCGCTTGTTATCTACCACACCGAACTGGTCTTTCAAAGTTTACCAAGTTTGGATTAAGCTTTGGTGTAGGGATACCTGGATTGCTCTGTGTGATTTGGATCGTGTACTTGTGTACGGGGAAGCGAAGAGAGAACGAAGAGCGAAGGAGAAGGAGCGATATTGAACTGAATAATAATGTTGCCGGTCGGAGCTCTGTAGTGGTCATGGGCCTTGACGGAGCAACCATAGAGAAGTATCCGATGACCCGGATAGGTGATAGTGGGCGATTACCCGACCCGAACAACAACGTGTGCTCTATATGTCTCGGTGAGTACCAACCCCAAGACACATTAAGGAGTATTCCAGATTGTAATCATTATTTTCATGCGAATTGTATAGATTCATGGCTCCACATGAATGCCACTTGTCCTCTGTGTCGAAAATTACCTCGCTCCTAATTATATTCCTCTTCTTCTTTACGTACAGTTTATTCTGCTTCATTTACGTATTTTATTTGTGTATATTTACACATATAGTAGGTAGTAACTGGGAAATTGGTTTTGGGCTTTTGTGATGAATTTCTCTCGACCATCATCGAACCGTTGATTGTTGTCAATGCCATATGGCTGCATTATGGTCTATTTCTGATTAGAAAATAAAATTAGATACGACTAGTTCGGCTGCTGATGATCAAAATTGAATTGGTCGTGCCAATTATATTTGAATAAAATACGTGACTAGAAAGAAATGCAGACCTTGTAATTAAGTAGGGAAATGTTGGTCCAATGGTCACGTCCTTACATTTGCTCTGTTCATGGCAAACCCGTCATTTGGTTTGTTAGTGCCTGTTTATTTTCACTTTTGAAACTGCGATTTGTATAAGCCGAGACAAAACTCTTCTCTAATACTTACCTCAGAATTCGTAAAAATTATTTTTAAACTATAGTATCAAACAAATACTAGTCACAAAGAGAAGGGAATTATAATTGAAAAGCTGGCCACAAACGATTGTTTTCCATAATCACTTTTTCTTTTGAGAACTCACAACACATACATCATGATATGTTACCATTAATAGACATCAATTATGCCAAAAAAAAAAAACAAATGTATATGATCAATGAAAGGGTTAGGTTGAAGCACGCACCTATACTATTTTTTCAATAATACCCACAATCTTCAACTAATTTTTGTTTAATTCAGCACTATAAAGTGTTTTTTTATTAATATTCAGTATCATAAAATAATTTTATATACAATTTTACTCTTAAAATTATTTTTCAAGTAATGACGGGTGCCCTAAATTTAAAATATTAGTGTTGTTAAAAAATAGTTTAGTGTGTTGGATGCATCAAAAATCAATTTATAATGTTGATTACGATTAAAAAAATATTTCAAAATGTTGAACACTATTTAATCCTTAAAATTGTGGATTTTTTTTTTGGAAATTATAATCAACGCCCATCGTAGCCATTTTATTTTAATCCACCCCAAAAAATATTAAAACTTAATTCACTACACCACGTGAATCAAAATAAAGTTAATTTTTGTAATGAAAAGAAAATGGTACGCCCTGCTATATTTTTTAAATGGTTCAATTGTCACCAAAACTCTAGCAACCTATCACCAATAGCTGTTAAGTTAGAATGGCATTCACTGGCATACCATAGAAGCTTGGCGCCATCCAACCATGGAAAATTAATTTGTGTTACTTATATATTTATTCTACTTATTTATAAAAAGTTACATAATCGCAAATGAGACTTCTTCAATTGATATGTCTATTCATTTTTTTCTTGTTACAAATATGTCCATTCACCTGTTAATGAGGAATTGGACACCAACAAATGGACCTCGTTCATGAACAAGCTAAGCCCTATTTACAAATGCATTTCTTATGAACCAGGGGAATACACATATGGGCAAACATGAATTCAAAAAATCTCTTTTTTTTAAGTGTTTAGTTCTTTATGAGGAAATAAAATAAACATATGAACAGCATAAACTAATTTTGAAGGCTAGAGTTTCGATGGTTGACCATAGGAGGCTGCTCTAGTTGAGTGGTTGTTGATAACCAGTTGTCAAAGCTCCATGAAAATTTTTATTTTTTTTTAAAAGAATAGATAAATAAAGTATAGGCATCCATATCTTTTTATCTACACCTATAAAACTAAATTTTATTTTCGTCCATGTGTCCAATGAAGTTTCAAACTTTTTTTAGTCAACTGATGTAAAATTGCTATTGTGCGGTTACTTGAAATTTTCCTCCTTTTCAATTAGATTCTATAACACACAACACACACTTCCCAATCACAGGTGACGTACATTGAATTGAACACCAACGCGTAATTGACCTGCTAGGCACCGGTTTAGAGAAAGAGGTTAAAGAAACCAAAAAAAAAAAAAGAGGGGCAAAACAGGGTGGGTTTGACTTCAGATTCAGGTAGCAAGAACTACTGTAGGTGAAGGGCCCTTTGACCAACAAGGGTAGGTTGGGAAAGCTGCTGCCTACTTAAGAACGTAACCCAAATGGCCAAATGGTTGGTTGTAGGGTCAAGGGTGAGATTCCCCAATAAGCCATCCTTGTTTAAATAATAATCTTATAGTCCTAGTCCATGTCGTGTTGGACACTTACTGGACACCCTCCCACTGTTTCATTGAATATTAATCTATTCATACGTCGACAATGGCACATCCACAAATAGAATGATCTCTCAGGTCCCACATCTAAGCTCGTTCCAGTTCACCATCACCCTCCTCTTCCCCTTTGTTCGTATTAGAACAAAAAACAGAGACCTACAACAACGATACCCACTCCCCATCATTGATCTCTCCGAAATGACCACCTTATTCCTACTATTATTAATAATCCACTGCGCAAGTGGGTCTCATGAGCTTAAGGCTTGCCCAACCTCGTCTTGTGGAGGAATCGAAATCAAGTTCCCTTTTGGCTTAAAAGGAGCCAACCAGAGCAGCCGATGTAGCTACCCTAATTTCAGTGTTTCCTGCAATAACCAGAGCCAGATTATTCTCTCGCTTCCAGATTCTTCCGGCGACTTGCTGATCAAGGGTATTGATTACACCTTACAAACCCTTTGGGTCAACGATCCTAGTCAATGTCTTCCCAGACGATTCTTGCAGGATCATCTCAACGTTTCTTCTTCCCCCTTTCAATTCGACCTTGGCTTCTACAATCTCATTAACCTCACCTTCTTACTTTGCCCCTATAACGTCACGCAAAATGGAATTTTACATTCAGTTCACTGCCTTAGCGATCTCGGAAATTCCTCTTTCACTGTTACTTACCTTTGGTTGCGATCGATCCCTTCCTTCTTGAATGATTCGTGTGAAGTTATTAATCCTTCTGTACCTTATCCGATATCTAACATTGACCCGTGGCCTTTCTGGGTCGATATCGGCCATGATTTGGAGTTGACTTGGGACAGGCCTCGTTGTGACGGCTGTGAATCACGGGGACAAGATTGTGGGTTCGCCGGCCATAAGGGTCTCCGAATGGGATGTTTCTCTCGTCCCCAAGAAAGCACAGGTCTCTCTCTCTCTATCTCTCTCTCTCAAGTATTATAGCTCGTTTTCTTTTCTTTGATCCATCACTTATCATTTACCTATACCCCAAAATTTAAGCAATAACCCTTTCCCCAGGTTTGAACCCCACTTCTAAAGGCCATCGAGAATTATTTCTGAACAGATATTGAAAATCCTCATGCAAGATTCTTTGCCAATCCCTTTACGCAGATACGTAACGATGTCAAAATTGAATCGG
>JBAGKO010000004.1:13905695-13917169 GCA_037177275.1 Acacia concinna | reverse complement strand
TCCCGTCCCCAGGAAAGTACAGGTATTCTCTCCCTCCCTCCCCCCCCCCCCCTCTCTCTCAAGTATTATAGCTCGTTCTCTTTTATCCGATCCATCACTTATCATTTTCCGGCGTTATTAATTAAGTTCATTACCAGTATAACATACTTTTTGTGTCACACAGATGAATACATTCCTTCCTTTTAACAAGTGAAAATAGTGATAACATATTCGGTTTAATCTATGATATGGATGCCAAAGTTTTTGAGAAACTTTGTTTGTTCATCTGTATAGTTTAAGAGTTAGGGTCAGTAGGACCAAACTGAGCCGCCCTGAGCCCTCAGCCAAGTGATTCAATTTTAATTTGTTGAAAGCTTCTGAAGTGGTTGGAGATGGTCGTGACTCATGCCATTGTTTTAAATAATACTCCGTACCAGTAATAGGGGAGAAATATTGTTTAGTTTAAGCGAAGATTTGCAGTGAAGTATGTGCAACCAGCGGGATCCATGAAAATTTAGAACTTTTGTTTCTTTTTAGGTGTAAAATTTAGAACTTTTGGCTTTTTTGGTTGTGGAGGTCAAATTGCGTACATGCCTTTTATTCTTAAAAATCATACTAAAAATTAACATTAATTTTTTTGCCTTCCGACAAGTCTTTACGCCGGCACCTAGTATATGTATGGAGATATAATTAAGACTATGTCCCACATAGGCACATACACCTCACACTAACATTTTATCGGAAAAAATATAAACTAAATTTTTTAAAAAACTATCATTTTCAATTTATTTAATTTTATTTTTTTAAAAAAATGTTATAATTAAAAAATCGTATGTATAAATAGATTTGGTAATTTTTTTATTAAAATTTTGTATTATTTTATAACAGACAATATACATTAATACTTGTTATAACAAACATAGGGGTATTTTGAAATCAAATAAGTGTAATTTTGTGAGAGGAAGGCAGCATAATACATATTTTGATTCGAGGGGAGGTGAGTATAAGTTTTGGGAAAAGGATAAAATTATCATATAGTTCATTTTCTTATAAACAGAAGGAAAGGTTACCCACCCGTGATTTTTCAGGTAAATTTAATTACTTTTTCTTCTACGTACAATTTACTGTAATTCTCGCTTAATCTCTGTGCTCGTAAGTCTGAAATGACCATTTGAGTAGTTGCCTAGTTGATTACGTCCAATCTGTGAACGAATCGAAGTTTTATTGTTGTTGTTGTTGATGTTATTTTTTGATTGATAAATGAGGCATTATTTATTTTTTTATTATGGTACAAAAACACTGAGGCATTGATTAAGGCTGCACATGAAACTTGAAACAGGTATTCCGAGAGCTATAAAATATGGGCTAGTTATAGGAATGGGAATTCCTGGAATCTTGAGCATAATGGGACTCGCTTGTTTCGCTTGCGGGAAGATACGACGTCGTGGCAATCTCAGTCCCGGCACAGACCTTCCAATCACGTCATTCGCAGGCCAGTCTGGCCCATGTAGAATGGGCCTAGACGGGTCCACAATTGAGAAGTATCCCATGACTCTTCTTGGAGAGAGTAAGCGGCTGCCCAAGCCCAGCGATAATACTTGCTCAATATGCCTGTCGGAGTATGAGCCCAAAGAGACGCTGAGAACCATACCCGATTGCGGCCATTATTTTCACGCACACTGTATAGATGAATGGCTCAAGATGAATGCCACGTGTCCCGTTTGCCGGAATTCACCTACGCACTCACCTTCTTCCACTTCATCATCGTCTATGTCTCCTTCCTCCTCCGTATCCTCCTCACATTAGATAAATTTTCATGTCTTCCCTGGTGAGATTTGAGAGAGGCATGTTCTTGCTTGTATCATATGCGTGCAGAATAGTTTATTTGTGTGTATACACTAGCATTCAGGTGATTTTCTTGATTGCCACTGTTTATTTGGGAGTCCCAAATATAGCACTAGTACTCTTTTGAAGGAAACAAATTTAATACGTTGGCTATAGCTACCGCATAAAAAGAGGTGCTTCATGTTTATAAAATTAGGCACGGGATATTTTAGTTTGAGTGCTTGTTCGGGATAAAAAACTGACTTTTAGAGCTTTAGAATTGAGGGATTCGGCTTTTTTCCCTGGCTTCCTTCTTGCGTTGCTCAATAAAAACTTCTTAGGGCATCGATCTCAATGAAGAAGTGAAGAAGACGATGGTGGTATGCAAATCCACTCTTCAGTGGCCAGATTCCGTTCTTCGTGTAGCTGCCAAGGATAGTAACGCAAGAAAGAAGCCAAGGAGGAAAGCCAAACCATGAATTGAATTGGAGCCAAAGAATCATACTAGCTCTTGTACTTAATATAATATTTGGCTGTTTAATTTGGAGAGATTAAAAAATCTAAATAAATTATTTAATTATGGTATATGTTACATGATTCTTTAAAATAGTTATATATGACTATTAAATTATATATAAGTATATAAATTAAAAAAATTAGTTTAAAGTTAAATGATAAATATAAATACTTTAATATAATTTATTTAATTTTTTACGGGATTGGGGTGGGTGCTGTCCCCCATTGCTCCTAATTTTTTAGGGGCTTTCCAAATTTTTTAATGTCTTTTTTTATTATTAGATTTTACATAAAATGAGTAATATTTTAATATCTTATGGGTAAAAATGAATCTATTATTAATATTTTATTATTTTTCAAAGATTCAATTCTATAAATAAAAAAGTAAATTTCACAATTATTATGAGTATTTTTACTAAATTTTGAAAAATCATAAAAAATTGAAAATAGCTCATGCCTAGTCTGATAATAAATGATAAATATAAACACTAAAATTTATTTAATCCTCAGGTTAGTCAATTGGACAGGATGTAGTATATGGTTTACCATTAGAAGCAAATGAGTTTTTTTTTTTCCAAAGCCCTGTAAGCCAAACTTCAGTGCTTATGTTTTTTTTTTTTTTTGAAAAAAAAAACACCAACACTTATGCCATACAACTTTTAAACAAGTTTTTGTCACACCAACATACGCGTGCTCATAAAAATAAATCCGAACATAAATCATACTAATATTAAATTAATGGACTTTTTTCCAGCTTCATTTTGTTAAAAGTGGCTGAAATGGGTAAAAGTTATTTTTCCAAACATTGATCCCAACATTTCAAAAATAAATAAAAATTATTTTGTTAAGAAAACAAAAATAAATAAAAATTACGAGTAAAAAATAATTGACGGATGAGACATTTGGTGCAAGTGTATTGGACGGCTGAAAATTCTGCCACTCCGTTATCCTTTTAAAGATTCTGTACATACACGCACTCTATATTCATTACCTTACCTGGCTTGGCCTGCCACCTCTCGTTTCTTATCTCTAGCAACACCCGGAATGGAGCACCGGCGCGAGAGGTTAATTCAGTGAGACCGTTATCTTCTTCCCAATCTTCTCCCTTCCTGCTATGACTTTGACCACTTGCACTCCTCGCTTCTCTCGGCTTCTTCTTCTTCCTCCTCCTTCGAGTCTTCATAAACTATGCGAAACATGTGCCTTTCACTGTAACACCATTTCTTTTCTGCCTCGCCTCCTTGGGAGTTCCTCAGTTTCGTTCAATATATTGAAATTCATTAAGGCTAAAGCTTCTGTGAGCGAGAGCGATCATGAGATTTCAGAAAACAACGTCTCTGAGTTAATGGACCAGGAGTTGCTCGCAAGAATTGCTGCTGCTGAAGACGCCAATGAGGCATTGCAGATGATCGCCGAAAAGTCTAGAAGAGATGAAGGTGTCGTTTGCACGACTGATTGTTGCTCCATTATATCGGCTGCACTTAATCGAAACAATGCGGAGCTGGCTTTGTCGGTTTTCTTTGCCATGCGCGCTAGTTTTAATCCAGGTAACTATAATGCTTGATTATTATGAGCACAGTTGATAACTTTTCCTTCTATATTCGATATCTTTGCTCCACGATTAATTCTTTCTAGGCCTCTATAGACACAAACTTCGAAGGAAACTAAAAATTACAAATAAACCAACCAGAAAAGGAAAGGTAAAAATTTAACAGAATAAAGATGACGTAGCACCCAATCTAGCTGTTATCAGGGGACGTAGTGAGCAGCTATAAATGTTTCACGCTACAGATATATACAGTCCAGGGTGACCGCTCAAGAATTATGGCTAGATATCAAGAGCATGCCGTAACTGTTTCGGAAGATTTGCCTTGTTGCCTTTGTTCTTAGCGGGTTTTAATACTTGGAACACAAGTTGCTGGTTCTAGATTACAAAATACAGACTTAAAACTCTAGAGGCTTAAATTGCGTCTGGTTTAAGATTTCTTTTACCGTCCTATTGGTTTAAGATGATATTCTTTGTCAGCTGAAAGCTGATTGTCTGAGAACTTTTTTTTTTTTTTTTGGCATCAGATTTTCTGAGAACTTATGCGGTGCTAGCATTGTGCATTCTCTTTGTTCTTTTGCTTTTGCTTTTCAATGTGATAATGTGATGTGCCATGATCAGTTGCTGAGAACGGCCCTTTGGTTGAGAGATGGAAGTGGTCTAGGCCAAATGCACATGTATACACTCTGTTGATTCAGGGTCTTGCATCATCATTGAGGATTTCAGATGCTCTTAGAGTGATTAAATATATTTGTGAAGTTGCAGTATCTCCTGGTGAGGAGGTATGGTTAAAACATCTCTATGTTCTGCTTTTGTGCCTCATATATTGTACAAGCCTCATGTACGAATTTAACTTCAAAAAATCTCCCACTTCATTGATGTCTCCAAAATTATATTTATTTATGGCTTTATTATCAATGCTTTTAGTATTACTGTTATCACAATTTTGTAGATGTTGCAGGTGCCTTTTGGAAAGATAGTGAGATGTCCTAGTTGTAGGATAGCTGTTGCTGTTGCACAGCCACAACAAGGTATTCAGGTATTTCCATGCGTTCTGTAATCTGTACATTTTAGATCCCTATGTCACATCTTTGATGCTGCTACACTTGATTAGGGAGGCAGCTCTTCATGATGATAGCCAAGAAAACTAATCATTTTTATTACTTCTTTGACATACTTTTGAATGTATTTATCCCTATCTCCGTGAATATCTTGGTAATTTTAACCATTGCAATGAAGCAGAAGCACACCTCATTAGGATAATAAATTGAGAATAAGGGTATACAATAGCAAACTGCCTATCCTCTGACACCTCTTCCCCAAATAAATATGATATATCATTAATCCTAAACCTTGCCAAACTCTTAATCTTAGTCTGCTTATATCAGCTTAAACATTCTATAGAAGTGCCTTAGAAGGAAGGCACACCAAAAAAATCTAAATCATAAGCTCATAGAGGTTTCATCCTTAGATTACTCCCTTTCACTTCATTTCAGGTTTGTTTCAGAATGGTAAAATATACTTGAGTGTTTGGGGTCATTTATAGTTATTGTCTCATCAGCATAATTCTTACATGGAAATATGGAATTTTCTGATCCTTGGTTGACAAGGGAAGTAGTACTATTCTGTGGTTGATTCTCTAAAGCATCCATACGCTTACAAAACTCTGGATAGGGTTATTTAGATACTATCTTTGGCATTAACTGCTCAAATTATGAGACTTCTAAGGTGAAAATTATATTTCTTATGCAGTTGGTATCCTGCGCAAAGTGTCGCTACCAATATGAACTTATTTCTGGTAACATAATCAGTATTCAATCAGAAGAAATCAGGTTGGTTAATCATATCATTCTGTCTATTATTTTCTTTTGTCTACTCAACCAACAACAATTGTCCCAAAATTAATTAAGCTTAGTGGACATGGCTGCTATGTTTTATTCCCTGACTTTCTTATTTATTTATTTTTATTTTATGGAGAATAAGGAGGATATATTACGTCCCTTTTTAGATTCAAGTTTCTCCTAGTCCACAAGTGCAATAGTTTTAGGAGCAAGCAGCACAATTGAGTGTTTCCACTTTATTTATTTTCGTTGATTGAACAATATGTATACATAGTTAATCAAAGAATACTCACTTTGCCTAAGGATCTCCTCATGCCGAACGCAGCATGGATATTACACCATGGGAAAGGGGTTTAAAATTCCTTCAACTGAAGAAGCAAAGCATTCCTGCTGCAGTTCATTCTATTGTGGTATATGCTTTTCACTCACTTTTGACATAGATCATTGCGTCTGGCTTTGATTAAATAATCATGCATCAGGACCTTTACATGACATGTCCATGTTGATTATTAAATTCCGAATCCAGCCATACAATTAATATTTGTATATGCATAGGCTTCTCTAGATTTCTAATTTATGATATCTAATAAAACAAGCACATCCTTCTACTGGTAGCAATTTTGTTTTTTTAAAAAGAAGTTATGACCTTTGCAAAGGTGCTGATTACCTGCCTTCTAGGCTTTTATCTATCTCACTATTATTGGAAACTCTTTACTAAGAAGCTGAAACATAAAAATGGTTGCTTCATTGGCTTAAGTTGAAGCTTATGATTTCAATCATTTCACCCCGAGCAGGATCTCATTTGGCGGCACCTGCCCCTAATGGTTCTGTTCCTGACTCAGTTGAAAGGCTTTTTTTTTTTTTTTGTTGGGGTGGGGGGATGGCTGGTGTTTTAAAATCCAGGTACCCTAAATTTGTATATCCTGCACCAAATTCTTGTTTTCTGGTGTATGGTTTCGATCTTCATTGATTCATTTTGGCTGTCCTTTCACTTGCTATTTGTATGTGCTATATGGTTTCTTATCAAAATGGGCACTGGGCTTTGAAATTTCGCTGTGTCCATTCTTCTAAATATTAACAGTCATTTGTTAAATAATTTCCTTTAATCCTTCATTCTCCGACCTTGTAGGTGCAGACCCCTTCAGGTATGGCTCGTACACATAGATTTGCAACTGAAACAGTTGATGTGCCTGCACAAGTAGGAGAAAGGGTAACAGTTGCTGTGGCAGCTCCATCAAATGTCTATAGAGAGGTGGGTCCCTTTAGATTTAGTCCCAGGGCCCCTGATTTCTATCCTAGTGAGGCTATGTGCTTGACAAACCACAAAGATGGCCGAGAATCACTCCTTTTAAGAGCCCCAAGTAAAGAAGGAAATTCATCATTGCTTAAACCCTCTTTCCTCTTTCCTCTTCTTGCTGTATTTGCAACCGGTGATGCTGCATCTGGACTTATTGACCCCAGCTTGCCCCAGCTTTTATCAGTCGTTGCAGTTTCATCTCTTGCTGTCGGGGCAACCTTGAATTCTTTCGTTTTTCCTCAGTTGAATCAGGTACCTTAGTTTCCCTTTTGTTTTGAATGTTAATTTTTCATTTTTTTTAATTGCACTCTTGTATAATTACACCCGTTGTTGCATTAGTTTCCCTTTTGTTTTGAATGTTAATTTTTCATTTTTTTTAATGCCACTCTTGTAACATTACACCGTTGTTGCATATTGAAATCAGCAGATATTCATTTTCGCTAGCATCCACTGCTTAGTGCCCGTGTATCCTTCAATTTATTCTGGAAATTATAAACAAACACATCTGGATTTTTTTTAATTTAATCTACACATATTTATTTTTGTGGCAGCTTCCACAAGGATCAGTCGATGCAATTGCTATCAAACAGGAACTTTTATCTCAATATGACGTGCTTCAGTCTCGCATCAAAGACCTAAAAGAAGCTTCTGAAAAAGAGGTTTGCTACTTGCATGATGTTTCATTGGCATTCTACCTTTTTTTCTAAGTCTTTCTCCTTCTGAAGTTTTGAGCTATTCTCCCGTTCCTACTTCCCTATAGAAAAAATTGGCACACCTCTTGCTCTTGTATTTAGAACACGGGTAGGTTTGTTTTCGGAACCTGATTAGTTGTCAAGGAAGTATATGATGTAGAGTGCTCAGACATGGGATGATGATAACGAAGTCTATAAAATTTAATTCCTAATCTTTTCTATTGTAATCATGATTGGTTTAGATCATCCAAGAAGGAAATTAAAGAACGATATTCAAAAATTGGTCTTTCAGCTGGCTTCTAACATAAGGTGATATTAATTTATTCTAAGTTCATCCTAAACTGCCCGTCATGTTTAGCTATTAGCTTTGTGTTGTAATTGATCTTCAGGATTTGCATCGCACATGCTCATGTCTCTGGGTATGTATAATGTGTTCTTCCAGTGCAAAACTCCATTCATTATCGATAAATAAGAAGGTGCCACGTCATTAGAGTTATGATGGCTCATGGTATTTCATTTGCCATGATATATCTTTATCAGGCCTTCATGGCATCGTATGATTCACTAGCAATCAATCAATCATTTTCCATAGACGAGTTGTTAAACTTGGAGTGCAAAAATTTATCATTTAAGCAAAATTGATAATTTATTCCTTGGAAATATTATTATGAATTTTAGATAAATGCCACTAGTAGCCTCTGGAAATGTCCTGAGCAAAGTTGGTGCTTCTCACTTGTAAGGCTGAGGTACTATATTTCAAAAATAATTAAGCAAAATATAAAGATATTTGGCTAAAATACCCTTATGCCAAAATATTAAAAACATAATGGCACTTAAACTCTCCCTACCATTGGTTTATTAATGAAAAGTAAAATGGCACAAAAATTGTTAATGTATAAGTGACAATTATTTTGAAACAAGACTAGAACTCGAACTCAATGATTATTTTGAAATGGAGGGAAAAATAAAGTTATTTTTCTCCTTTTGTTGGCATGCATTTACCTTAGTCTGAGCTATACGTATACGATTTTTCTATGTAGGTATGGATGTTGGCTCGAATGTGCCAACTGGAAAACAAAATTTCTGTTGTTGGAGAACCTTCATATCGGTGAATTACAATTGCTATCTCTTCTCAATTCTCAGTGTATCACTGAAATTACTGTTTTATTCAATGTAGTTATATTTATGTTCGTCTATTCAAGTTTTACATTTTAGCTTTCCCCTTCCAGGACTCGTAAAAGTAGAATCAAGAGGGTCCAAGAGAGCTTGCAAAAGTCCCTCAGGGGACGGATTGAATTGATTGACAGCTATGCCCGAGTAAGGTTTCTCTGACAATTAATTCAAATATTGTATGGTTCTGAGGGTTAGGAAACCCACCCCTCCTGGTTTTGTTTCTGAATTAGTTCCATCAAAAGGTGCTTGTTGATTGTACTATTTGGACAGATCTCTTCAATGATTGAAATTGAGGTGGAGATGGACACTGATGTTCCTGCAGCTGAAACTGCCAGCAATGTGGTACTTTTGTCACATTTATTTTGGGTGATGACTGATGATAAATTTATGTGACTGTGGAAATTGCTCAACTTGGAACTTCTGTGCAGGATAATATCATGGAACAGATACAACAAATCATGGAGCTTGAAAATCTTGAGGAGGTATGTTCTTTTAACATGGATGCCTCTTACCTGACCATGTAGACCTGCACATGGCCTCAATAATAAATATTCACTAAAGCGTTTGCTCAGACTATACTACTCAGACTAATAAAGTGGAGTGCCAAGAATAAGCTTTTTTGAGTTGTCTCCCTTGGACTAACAGGAAATTTAGGATGAAACCCTAGTTTTCCACTTAAGCAATTGGGATTTGCCTCCTTACTTCATAACCGATTGAGCGATGGTAGTATTCTCCCATCAATGCTAACTTCATATGAACAATTTCGTAGTCTTAACAATGAAATTCGGTTTTAAACGGGGATGCCTATTGTAATAATAACAATGTAACACTTACCTGATTAAAGCCATGTGCCAATTCTTCCATTGCCGCTAGCCTGCTAATTAAATGCTACGATGCAGAGATGGAAAATACAAGCCGAGGCCAATGATGAAGCTGAAAGACTACTTAGTTCACAGTCCTTACCTGATGAAGAAGTTTAACCATATGTTCAAAAACACCAGGCTCATATAGTTGCATGCTTAGGTGAGTGTGCAGCATCCTGTTCCCTTGCCTTGTAACAAGCAACGTTAGACCAAGTTGACTTCTGACAAATCTGTCCCTGTTATCTCTCAATTAGGAAATAAAAACCGAATTGGATTCATACAATGATATGGGATGGGGTGACATCTTAAAAGGGCGGGCCACTGAAGATTATGGGTCTCCTGGCTCCAGAAGCCAAGCGTGGGTCACAGGGATCACAGCTACATAGTGCGTAACTTCATTTTAAATCATCTTGGTCGTACTATGTTACAGATGAGCAGATGCCTTTAAACTTTAAAGGCATAGTATTGTTGGGATTATTATTTATTTATGATCGAGTAATCATTGTTGAACGTTTCTTTCATGTGCATAGTATATACCCAATTATTGCCTATATTTAAAAGTGGGGTTCCTCCTTCCTGGTTGTAGCTGTGCTCATTTCTTAGACAACAATGGTTCCTTATTCCAGTTCTGGCATAATAATGCCTCATCTAAACTTTTTATTTTGTTGAAAAAGTGGGAAAACACAATCTATTCCAAAAGTTTGTTAACGCTTGCCCATATTCATTTATTTTGTTAATAAAGTGGGGAAACACAATTTAGGTGGCAACAAGCTTCTCGACTGGAATAATTAATGAATGTAAAAAAAATACAGGAATAATTAATTTAAGTAGGTTTTTTTTTCTTTTGGGGGTGGGGGGGACACGTATGACCATGAAATATAAAATTTATATTGTCATTGTTCATAAATTATCTGTGTCTAACATGTGAATAATGAATAATATGTCTGGAAAAAAAAATACTGAATAATATGATTTCTTCTTCAAACTCGTGTAAGGTAAAAATCAGTTAACATTTTAATCAAAGTACTTCTATCAAAATAAGTTATATTCCCTCTCTTCCTATTTATAAGACTCATTCGAAAAATCTTAAAAAAATTATAAGAAAGTTAATTATATTATTTAATAATATCATATGTTGTGTTTTATATAGTAGTTCATAAGTCAATCAACATAATTTGAAGAAAAAACGATAAACTTTAATATCTTAAAGTAATATAATTATTTTAAGATTTTCTTAGGATTCTCAAAAAATGTCTTATAAATAAGAACAGATGAAATATAAACTTATTTTCTATTGAAATTAGGTGATTTATCCTAATAATACGTAAGGAAAGGCTTGATACATACCAGGATAATTCCATGAATAAAAGATTAGTGCAAGTAGAAGAGTTGGTTTTTATTTAGTACTAGTATATTTTTTAGAGGAAAAAAAAGACATATAAGCATGTCAGTAAGAAATTGAAATTGTATATTTATTCTTACCAGAAAACAATTTTCAGGGTGTGCCAATAAGAAACTAAGATATCATGATCATATTCCATTATGCAGCAAGTCACTTTTTCTTTTTCTTTTTCTTTTTTTAAAAAAGAAGTTAATATAGTCTTTGGTACACCTTAAATTTTGGTCCTTCAAATTTCAAATCATAAGTTTTAGTCTCTTAAGAGTCCAAATAATTCGTATTTTTATTAAATTAGAGGGTATAAACAAATGAATATCCTCAGCCCCCCCCAACCAAAAAAAAAA
>JBAGKO010000004.1:13887273-13901910 GCA_037177275.1 Acacia concinna | reverse complement strand
TTTGAACGTTGCATCTTGATCTTTGTGCTTGTTTATTTGGTGCTTGAATTGGAGCTTTTCCCTCAAGCATGCTCACAGCAAATGACATGGAGGGTCTGGGTGTGGGAGATAGATTAGCACACAACAGAGCCAAGTTGAGCATTCTCATGGCCTCATCTTGGGAGTAGCTTGAACCAAGATGCGAATCCACCAATTTTAGAAGCTTTCCTTGCTCATGCAGAACATAGGCCTTCAATGGCAGATAAAGATATGTGTGTGTTAAGATTTTACCAAATACATCATAAAAGGAAAAAAATGATGTTACAGTGTCACGGTTTTTTTGTCTTTTACAAGTAAATCAAGCTTGGCATTTTATTGTTTAATTATGAAAATTATTTTAGTACGGTTAATATTTTAGAATTGTGAATTGAGTGAAAGTAATATGCACTTAAATTCTCTTGAGAAAGACATCACTCATCAAAAATCCCTGATTCACAAAATAATAATAGTAATAATTAATTTACCCAATCAAGAAGATGGATAAAGTCATTCATTGGTATACAATTAGCGTTGCTCTTTCTACTAACAATCTCCAAAGCAACAACTCCAAAACTATAAACATTTACTTTGTCTGTCAAGTAGCCTTTCATTATATATTCAGGAGCCATATAAATACTAAAAAGAAAAGATGAAATACCCACTAGTTAGAGATTTTACTACATAAAATGTAAACATTTTTTAGGATCAATCAAAAGAGTTTAGCCTTATGCAATAGACAGATCATATATGAAAGAGTAATCCAAAAGTGCATGTATATGATAAACTTTCTACTAGCAATCAACCAAACAAAGAATTTGATATGGCACAATGCACATTGTTCTAGCAACTCGAGTGATGATGTGGGTATTATCTGTTCATCAAGCTTTGATTAGCCAACATTAGAGATTTTAAAAGGGAAATTTATAATGAGGTCCCAAATAAGAGACTTTATGTCAAATAGGTCCCGTGAAATCACATATTTACAATCAGGTCCCAAGTTTCAAGAATTTATTACTGCCAAGTCTCAATTAACAACCTCGGAGTTGTTAATAGCGCTGCTGGGGTTGTTAATTACAACCTCCTGAGGTTGTTATTAACACCCCTAGCTGCGCAATTAACAACCCTACAACCTGACGGTAAATACGCGATTTCACGGGACCTATTTGACGTGAAGTCTTTTATTTGGGACCTCATTGTAAATTTCTCATTTCAAAAGTACAATTGTCATTATTTTTTTCATACACATAATTGCCATGATCTTAGTATTACTATGAGTGCTTTAATTGAAGTATATCCCACCTTATTTTATCAGAAGATAACGCGGCAAGGTGCTGTATACTTCCTTCTAACGAATTGATATAAACAACAAGTCTTTTGTACGAGGGTCAGGAGTCCAAACTTCAAGGGCTATATTTAGATGGGGGAGAAAAGTGAGAAAAAATGAGGAGAAAATAAGTATTAGATTTAAAATTTTCTATAAAATTATAAAAAACTTACTATTTTTTTTTACAGTTTTTTCCTTTAATTTTCTTTTTTCTTTAATTTTCTCTCTATCTAAATATATGATAAAAGAGATATATTGAGATATAAGGCTCTTGGGTTTTCATATAAGATGCAACTTCATAATTGAGAGGATACTTTTGTCTAAAAATTTATTATAAATGAGAATAATTTTGTCTCTTCAAATTGCAATTCCAAAAAATTATAAAAATAATATCAAGGGAAAGGTGGCTTTGATTCAATCCCACTTATATGGTATCGTCCACATACTAAACAATTTAATTTAACATAATTCGATCTTAACTCAATCCCAATTCTAACCTCTCAAGCCTCCATATCAATCAGGGACCATATACCGAGGGAGTATTTATGACGCGTTACCAGAAATATCGTTGATTTCACAACGAGTATCACCACGACTAGCTAATTCAAATGAAGGTTCAAGCGGATGATTAAGTATGCCTCTACTAAAATTTTTCTTTATTAAATTTGTGGGGAAAGCTAGTTCTGAAACCCACGTGTCAGCCTGATTCCAAAAATACTCTATCTAACAACTAGGAAAATGAGGTAAATATGTGGGTGTTCAAACCATCCTAGTGTCTGACATTTTGATCCTGAGAATTTTTCGTCTTGGTCGAGACCAGGATCACCCCTCAAGATCCTATTCCAATCCCAATTCCCATTTCTTTTATATTTCTTAAATTAATATATCCTTTTATTTATATAGTTTTACCCCTATAAATGAAGTTATTTTTTCAAAAGATGTGTATCACATCTTTAATTAGAGTTAAACGGTATATATCGTGATACTAATATTAATTATATACGGTATAAAAATAATAACAATAAATGTTATTTCTAAACTTTAGATCCATTTGTGTACTTATTATGGTTTTATTATTTGTTAAATATTTATTTTTAAAAATAGAATATGTAGAATTAAATAATAAAAGTATTTTTAATTTTTTTAAAAAAAAACTAGGAATTCTCGGTCCCGGCTTGATCCCGGTCCCAACAGACCGAAACTGAGACTGAGACCGGGATTAGGTAATCTCGGTTTCAATCCAATTTTGAACACCCCTACATAAACATACAACTGGGATCATCACTATGCACTCTAGGCGTCCGTGATGGCATTAACCAATACCTAATTCAAGAGGGACCAACTCAACTCTTAGAGTAGGGTAAATAAAAAATCAGTGGTCTAGTTTAGTCTAATTTAACCCGATATGATCTGGTATAGTCTAAATAAGGAACATAGTGAAATTGGACTACATGGGATCAGACTGATTGGTTGGGCTGAAACAGATTTTGGACCAGGTGACTAAACTGCATGGAATGGTCTAGGTCCATTTTTTTAATATTTAAATTTAAATGTTACTTTTTTATTTATTGTTGTAAGAGATCTTTTAAGGATTCACAATGATTTTATTTTTTAGGTTGATTTTTATATGATTATAGGTATTTTTATTATCTAAATTGTATTACGAGATTTACATGTTTTTTTTCCAACCGAGAGAGAGAGAGGGGTCTTGAAAGTAACAAATCCAGGCAAGGCACCACAAAACCTTGTTTAAAGTCTAGCCTGACCTTAGATAGGTAGTCAACCTGGATAACAGGCTACCTTATATGGTTTGAGGTGCTCTGTAAATCAGACTTGTTGTTGAATTAGGTCTGGTTTGATTTGTGCCCATCATATATAGTTGCATTCATATATATTTATATATATATATATATATATATTTAGTGAACTAGAGAGTGGTAGAGTTATAAAAAAGGCAAATAAACTATGTTTTATCTGTGTTTGATTGTATAATTAACGTGACATGTATTTTTTTCTAACATTGTAATTGTCATCCTTAATTCCTTTTTTTTCTTACATTATTATTGAGGAATATTAATAAGGGTAAATTAAAAAAATATTGATAAACATGAAACATATGCCTTATATATAAGATTAACATCTTTCTTCAAATATATATTATATCAAAGACAGGAGCCAGCACTGCAATGTTTATTAGTCACCAATTTACCATCGACATGTTTGGTGTGTTATTGAGCAGGTTAAAAAAAAAAAAGTACTTTATGTATTTATATCTGGCCAGTATTCTTTATATATTTAATCTAACAAAAAGTAACGATGAAAATTCTATAATCATCAATTTACCATCGACAATTTTGTGATTCTTTTTTATATATACCAAGAAAACCGATCATAAAAATTATTCCCGAGTTAATTGTTTTTCTCAAGTTATCTTTGGCATGAGTTTTTTAGAATAATTTTTATAAATTACAAATTAAATATGTGATAGTAGTTTTATATCAATTTGCGAAAATCTAAATTTTAAAATTGAAACCAATCAAGTTCTAAAATTTTCAAGTTCATAAGTGTGAGTTTGAATTAAAAAGCGAGTGTAAATTAAAATCCAATGTATCAACAATTAGACCATGCATCGAATCAAGGTAACTCAAAAACCAAATCAAACCAACGTAACCTTGAACCAAATAAGTAAAACATTGCCAAAAGCCAATTAATTTGATTCAATTCAATCTTTTTCCCAAGGCTGCATTAGATCAATCCGTTGAACGTTTCTATTCGGTGATCCTCTCTCTGCTTTAATTTAAAGATTTTTATATATGCTAATAATCAATTTATGAGGTCTTTTATTTTTATTTTTTGAAGTAAAATTATTATTTCTCAAGAAAAGACATGTCGCAGGTGTGATGTGCATATCCATCACGTTTTATCGTAAATATTATATATACGTCGCAACTCGCATGTCCCATGAGGTTGCCAATTTATGTGTGTGTGTATATATATATATTATAAAGGAGATTTAAAGTTTTTCAAAATTACTCGCACTGTCGTAGACAAAGAAAGATCAACATTCTCATAACAGTTGTAATTTCTCAAGCAGATATAAAAATCGGAGCACTCACAATTTCACATTCACCTAAAATTCTATATTTTATATTAATATCTGATTGTTTTGCTTTAATTTCCCGTATATACTGGGGAAAAAATCGTCCAAGAAAAATATTGATTTTACGGTGAAAACATGTTAAGGCCAGGACTCTATTTCTTAGTCTTGTGTGAGAGAGAACATGACTCTAAAATTAAGTTGGGAATTGTCCATAAATACCTGTTTTAATATCATTTGGGCAATCAATTCTTTTTTTTTTTATAACATTTGGTCAGTTGATTCTCCAAATATATATACTGTATATTTATGAACAATTTCAAAATAAGTTGAATTGTGAAATATTAATTATTAAGGTAAGTCCCCCCCCCCAAAATTACTCAGGTATATTTTAAATTTACGATGACTTATTTAATCTTAAAACCGAACGATTGTGGGTAAAAAATTAAAAATTTAAGAAATCAGTAACGTTTGTTTGTTTGCTTTTTTTTTTTTTTTTTCTCGCGACAAATCGGTAACGTTTGTTAAATACTTAAATACAAACAAGACGCATCTTTAATTTCAATAATAACGCCTCATAATCAGGTAAAAAACCATCTCATGAAAAAGAAACAAATAATCATAATTTATGCGAGGACTCGTGCCATCTCGAGGAACTCTATTATTTTTTAATTTCTGAATAAGTTTAAATGTAAAGAATCAAGAATGATTTTAAGCAAAAAAATATTTGTAATTAAAGACTAATTTAATTATGAGAGGGTGGCCAATAATATCCACCGTTCGTTAGTCGCATTTTATAATGAAGAATGATCGCATAGCTTGCAAACAAAACTTATACCCCATATTTTGTTATTTGTTTTTAGTAATCCAATCATTAGATTGGGATTCCGCATAATTCACGAAGCTGTGCTCCCGTGGCCTCAAGTCCATGATATTGCCCTGTTCCTCAACTCGCGGCACTCGCTTAACAACAGAGGAGTTAAAATAACGATTTTGGTGTGCCTCGTGGAGGATTTTGAGAGGACATGAACATGATGAAGTAATAGTCGATGAAGTGATGCTCTTGATTTTAAATATAATATATAGTTGATTTTTTTTCTTTTTATATTAGAATCGGAAAGAGTAATAGATTGGTAATATCCCACCGTATCCATAATATAATAATTATAATAAATATAGTTTGATAAATTTTATTAGTTGTTTTTAACAAATATAGTTTGATTTTTCTAAAATATCATCTCCACCGTGAATCCGTGATTACACTAGATAAGATTCCCTTGATATGTGGGCAATTAACCTATATATTTTAGGAAAAAATTATATCATTGAGAGAAAAAATGGATTAATGTTTTATATTTAGAACAAAATTTAACATTAAAGGAGTGCATGTATGTTATATTTTAACCTCCCGTGGAATGGCCAAAATAGTTCATTTTTCTTTTAGCCGAAAAACTTTGTTAAGATAATTAATTTTTGAGAATAACTTTTATGATTTAAGAAATAAGAATGTGAGATGACTTTTATCTCAACTTACGAAAAGGGCTTTTAAAACATATGTTTAAAGATAAAACAAACACACTTGAGATGCAAATAATTGTTTACACACATAAAGAAATTAATCAAAATTCATTTTTTAGTAAAAAATAATATACATTAAATTAGAAAAATACAACATAATAAACCCTCTTTGTATAAATAGGGGAATCATGATTAAAAAGAAAGAAATGTTGCCTGGAATCCATAAACGAACATAAGGGAAAAAATTGTCAATACAAAAAGATCCACATTTTTTTGGGGGAGAGAGGGGGGAGTAAGTGAGAGAGAATGAGCAAATAATTAAATAATGTGATGAGAGAAACCATTAAATTGTGGGTAAAGATGTAAAAATACCCATATACATGTGCCAAAAGTGCATCTAGCACCATATATAATTAGTAGGTGCAAAAATACCCACACACACACATATATATTTAAAAATAGGACAAAAATATCCGTTAATGTCTGTTTTGTGGGCCTCACTTTAATAATTTCAAATAATATTTTGAGGGTGCATGTGCAAAAATACCCATATACAAATGTCGTAGGTGCATCTGACATCATTTAGAATCCTTATGGTGCAAAAATACTTATGATCATTATTAAAGACAAGGGACAAAAATTTCATCTATATATATTAATTAAGACAAACATTTGTTAATTTATACCTTATGAACCCTACTTTAATAATTATCTAAAAAACTCTCACCCTCTCTCTTTCCTTCACGCCTCTCCCTCACACATTTTTGTTCTCTATATCCCTCTCTAATCTAGATCCATACTTGCATAAAGGTATTGGATCTCTCCAGCCACCCACATTATCACCACCTATGTGTTACCCATGCCCTTAATTAATGAAGTCAGAAAATTAACAAGTACTTATCTTCATTAGTGGATCTTGTATTTTTGTCTTTTTTGATTCTAAGTATTTTTGCACCCTATTAAAATTTAGAGAATTATTAAAGCGGGGTATACAAACTATAATTAATGAATGTCTACCTTTATTAACAAAGCTACTATTTTTGTTTGCATAACATTATATATGGTTTTTGTTTTTGACACATTCCCATATCTTTGAACCAATTATTGTTGTATCGGGTTAGAGATAAAAAAAAAATTTAACATAAGACCTACAAAACAATAAATTAAATCATGTATGTCTTCATTAAAAGCGATGACATTTTTGTCCCAATTCCTTTAATAATTGATCATATATATTTCTGTGTCCCATGGACTCTAAATGGTGTCAGATGCACTTGTGGCATTTGTATATAAGTATTTTTACATCTGTATCTTCAAAATGTTATTTAAAAAGATTATTAAAGGGGCCCATAAAACGGATGTTAATGAAACTAGCATTTTTGCCATATTTTTAAATGTTAATGGGTATTTTTACATCTAAAAGTTGTATATGGTGCCATACGCACTTTTAGGATATGTATATGGATATTTTTGAATCTTCGCTCTTAAATATCTCTGTTTTTATTTTTTTCCCAAAGAGACTAACCAGCAATTAATATAAAAAAAATAAACAAATGCTCCTAAAAATATTAGGAAAGTATGGTGTCTTCTATAAATAGAAATATGACATCTCTAAGTTTTTTTCCTTATAACAAGATCCGAGGGAGCATAAGTATAATAATAATAAAGATGAATAATTATGATAAAATGAATAAAATATTAACATACCTCTAAATCTGACTAAAAATTTAATCACTATGTATAAATAATTTTTCTTAATTCTTGTTGCAATTTGATTTCAAGACCTGAAAGTGGTTTTAAATTTTATTGGAACTATCCTTACTGTTATCATTTGTTTTTTTTCTTCAATATTTTTCACCAGCATACTAAATTGCAATTTAAGGACAAAAATGTTATGGTTAAAACATATTTACATTTTTATATCCTTCTTTTACTTCTAAATATAAAATATAATTAATTTTTTTAGAAATATTTAAAAAGATAGATAGATTATTTTCAAGTATTTATATTTATGCAGTAATAAAAAAGAGTCTCTTTGTCGATAGAATAACCGATTGTGAACAAAAGGGGAAAAAAAAAAAAAAACAGATTTGATATTACTTGGACGTGATCTTAAATTTAAGTACTCTATCATTAAACATCAAAAAGTACTAACTAATTTTCCGGGAACTTGCCCTCAAAGAAAATTACGTGCCTTTATGAAGAAATTATTACTAGAATATAAAAATTGATGTAAATGGATGCCGCAGAATAAGCAGTACTCATCCACTCCATAATATAGGACTCTTCAGCTTATTCATAGAAGATAAAAAATGCTAATAATTAATTTAATAAATATGTCTTAAATTAAAACCGTTTTACATTTTTATCTCTACCAAAAAAAAGCGTTTGGCAATTTAATGAATGGATAAATTAAAAACGAACAGTATGTATAAAGTTAAAATTAAAAAAAAAAACTAATTATCTTACAAATAACTTATATTATAAATTAAATTATTTTTTATAAGCACTCCATAATATCAACCGAAGGAGTACTAATTGTCATATGGCGACCTATAGTTCTGGTCCTACTCCTGATGAAGCAAAGGAATGGGCAATTAAAAGCGAATAAGCAATTTAGTATATAATGACAGTGATTAGCGTCTTAAGCAATTTCGGGAAAAGAAAGAGAGTCCAGCGCCATATGCGAAGTGGACACACTGGAAATCCACGTGGCTGATCTGTTGCCCTCCCCCAATAAATACGCCCCGAAAGCGTTAATTTTTAATTTTAATTTTAATTAAAGTTATTTCCTTTTTTTAAAAAATATTTTTATTTTTAATTCTCGCCATGTCCGAAAATGTGCTCGCGCCTTCAACTTCGCCACCTATATATAACTTCCCCTCCCTTTCCACCTCCCCTTGTGATTTCAAAGCATTCATACCATTCCTTTCCTCTACATTGGCCCTTTCTCCTTTTCGTTGCAGTTCATCTTCTATTATGGCAACCATGACCGTTCTCGTCACCGGCGGAGCCGGTTACATCGGCAGCCATACTGTTCTACCGCTCTTGCTCGGCGGCCATAAGGCCGTCGTCGTTGACAATCTCGACAATTCTTCTGAGACTGCCATCCACAGAGTCAAAGACCTCGCCGGTGAATTCGGGGATAATCTCTCCTTTCACAAGGTTTCTAACTCTCTTCTTCTTTTCTTATGCTTTTTGCTTGATCTCCTTGCATGGGCTTCTCTTCTTTACATCTCATGCCTTTTACTTATGCGCTAAGGCTGATTCTCTTAGGCTTAATTCTTGATTTAGGTCTCCCAGTTCACGTTTGTTGATGTCAATTTGAATGTTGGGATTGAATTCGATTAAACTGGCCCAATTGGATGTTGCGCTCTTGACATCTTGTGATTGCCGTTGGTCCAAAAGCCAAAAGTTTTGTGCTTTAGTTCTTTCCGTTACGGATTAAGAGATGTCGGCAGTGTGAAATTCTATTTTCCCGACAGTTTCTGGCAAGTTCGGAGTGTTTTTTTGATCAGTTGTGTGTTTGAAGAGAGAACCTTTCCTTCCTGTTCCGGATCCAATTTTGTTTAATAGCGTCTTTTTGTGATTAAATTAATATAAATAGGGATACTTTTGATAATTTTCTTCTCTCGCACCCAATTTGTTGACTTTATCAGCTTAGCAATTAGCTTAACTTTGCCAAGTCTTAAACCGAATGGCGCTAACCTTTCGCTTTTTTGTTTTTGTTTTTCTTTGTGTTTTTGATTAAATACAACCTTCTTTTTACGTCTAGACCATATTTGACCTGTTCAGTTACTTATTCTGCTTAACTAGTTATGAGTTAATAAATTTTAACAGTAATTTGTCCCATTGAAACGGCAGCTTGTATGAGTCTACTTTAACTTGGGCTTCATAAAATAGCTTGGGAGCGTTAAACATGAAAAAACAGTACTGAAAGTGTTTATTTTCATATCTTATAATCCAAACGAAGTCTTGCGTGTTTTATATTTAAATTTGAATTTTTGATATTATTACTACTGTTGCTTAATTTATTTTTTCGCCAATTGTAGGTAGACCTCCGGGACAAAGCTGCTCTTGAGGAAATTTTTTCTTCCACACAGTAAGGACTTGAGATTATGGCATAAGATTCCAATCAAAGTGATTATTTTGGTTCTGCTTCACGCATAATGTTTGTTTATACTTTCACTCCATCACCATCAGCTGTTTATTATCCCTACTTTCTGTTTAGGTTTGATGCCGTTATACATTTTGCTGGGCTGAAATCTGTTGGACAAAGTGTTCAGAAACCATTACTCTACTTCGACAACAACTTGATTGGTACAATTACTCTGTTGGAAGTAATGGCTGCCCATAATTGCAAGAAGGTAATTTTGCTTTAATTTTCTGGGCTGACTTCATTCTAGTGTTTTTCAATTGTTTTTCTTTATGGAATTTTTATCTTTATTGCTAAATATAGAATATTACAACTTCCCTAAGTCTGACTGAAGGGATTGACTCATAACTCTCTAAACAAATGCTGTTGACCTAGCTGCAACTGCTTCTCTTGTGATTATATTGTTTCTAGGCATGTTACCTCCAATTGATTGTGTTGTTAAGAAGCGGTACCAATACTTGATTATGTATGAATGTTTTTAATTTCTTTTTCTTGTCATGATATTTCCAGTTTGTTGCAACCATATTGAAATATGAATATGGACTGAGGCCCCCGTCAGTTTTTGCAATAAGATGACAGAGGCAGTAAAATAAAAATTCTAGCTGCTTATATGTAATCCCACCATTGAACGGGGTCAATCTGAAAATGAAGTTGTTCTAATGGTCATTGAATGGGTTGAATAGGTCAATCTGAAAATAGTGTTAAACTATCAAGCCATCCAGTTACTAGTCACTACTGCATATACTGGGTAGAAGAGATTGTCATCAAACTATTCTGGGATGAAGTTTTAATTTCACTTTTTTTGATTGTTTTGATTCCTTGATTGTGCTGCAACATTGTTGTGCTGTACATGAGAATTCTTATATATTGTGTGTATGTTGCCTTATTGTGCAGTCTGCTGATTAGACTGAAGTACTAAACACCTATTTCTGAATTGATTTCAGCTTGTATTCTCATCTTCAGCTACTGTATATGGTTGGCCAAAGGAGGTTCCATGCACAGAAGAGTTCCCTCTCTTCGCTATGAACCCATATGGGAGAACCAAGGTATGAGAAAGAAACTGTTATTTATTGGAAGAACAATGTTCTTGACTTATATTTTGACTTTGTCTTTCACAAAATGTTTTTATCGTATTTGGGTGACTAAATGATAGATGCTTGTATTGTAAGTTACTAATGAGGTCTGATAAAACTTATTTTTTCAGCTTATCATTGAGGATATTTGTCGTGACGTTTACCGTTCAGATCCTGAATGGAAAATGATATTGTTGAGATACTTCAACCCTGTTGGTGCACACCCAAGTGGTAAGATTGGTGAGGATCCTCGTGGAATTCCAAACAATCTCATGCCATTTGTCCAGCAAGTAGCTGTTGGAAGACGCCCTGCATTGACTGTTTTCGGGAATGATTATAATACAGTTGACGGCACTGGTGTATGTTCTGGCTCTGTTGTCTTCTCACTGATTTTTGTCCCTTTAAAAATTGGTTGAAGTTTTCCTGAAGTTTATGCCTATTGTCTTCCCCTTCTGATTATGGATCTAATTCTTCACGTTTTCATTGAGGATCTAATCTAATGGAATGATTTTTTTCTTCTCAGATTCGTGATTACATTCATGTTGTTGATTTAGCTGATGGGCATATTGCCGCATTGCGTAAATTAAATGATTCTGATATAGGTATTACTCCAATCCAATTTTATGTCTTATCATAATTTGTTCTCATCAGATTGTAAGCTCTCTTGCAGCCGCAATGTTTAATTCTATATGCTAATGGTATATTTTATTGTTATCTCTTTATCTTTTGCAGTTTGTCGTTATAAACTATCAACTATAGAATTTCAGTACACTAATCTTTGTGCTGCGTACAGGTTGTGAGGTGTATAACTTGGGAACAGGAAAGGGAACTTCAGTTTTGGAGATGGTTGGGGCTTTTGAAAAGGCCTCTGGAAAGGTAGGTGACTAATAGTTCTATTACTTGTATTTTGTCTTTGAAGGAACTGAAACCCCTGCTGTCAATTTTGTTCATTTCTCAAACACTTTTCCCCCCATATTCATGGCGTGTCTTTCTATCTTGCCGAGAATTTCGTGCTTCATGCCACAAGCTTAGTATAGCTTCTTTCTGTGTGTCTGAATCATTTTGCAGTTTGTGTTTTGTCCCAAATTAGTGTATTATGTTACTAAATAATCTTTAGAAGCTTTCATGCTCTTTTGTTCCAGAAAATTAGTGTATTAACCTGTGTAATTAATTTGTTATCCAGAAAATTCCACTTGTCATGGCTGGCCGAAGACCTGGTGATGCTGAAATTGTTTATGCATCTACAGAGAAGGCAGAGGGGGAACTACAGTGGAAGTAAGTTTCAATTAAATATTGAATAAATGGAGTTAGTATTTTTGGACTGTTCCTTTAAGCTCTACTTCATTCTTTTCAAATTGTTAAAACATCGACTTCCTTGCAGGGCAAAATATGGCATTGAAGAGATGTGCCGTGATCAATGGAACTGGGCTAGCAAAAATCCTTATGGTTATGAATCACAGCCAGAGCCACAAGAGTCCACCAATTAACTTAGTTGGATACATATTCTTTATGTTCTCCTTTGTGAATCATGTCACATCATAGGCCATATGAATCTAGGAATCCCTTAGTTCTTTTTTTCTCCCCTTTAATTTAAAGTCGGGCATATTCTTATTGTTTCCAGTCACATGAAAAATAAAGTAGTGGTTTACTGTAATCAAGGCTTCTCTAGGGTTCCTTTTTACAGGTGTCAGTCTAGTGATGTTAGCTCATACAGAAACATGACAGCTTCATGTCCTGTATATCTAAACTACACAATTTCTATATATATAGTATATGATGATATGATGACCAATGTTCAAGTTAGAACCTCTGAATTGGCGGGCCATTTACTTTACCTTCAGTTTTCTTTTTGGTGTTTCCTCCACTATCTCTGCCCCAGCAACATTATATAGTTTTGCCCTTGCGAGATGCATTGTATCTTCAAATCCCACAAATACATCGTTAAACTATGAATCTGAAGAAAGAGTAAGCTGCGTATTTTGTTGCTGATTCTATTCTCCATCATATTACTAAGTTACTAGC
Source organism: Acacia concinna (assembly GCA_037177275.1). NCBI lineage: Eukaryota > Viridiplantae > Streptophyta > Magnoliopsida > Fabales > Fabaceae > Acacia > Acacia concinna. Next base: position 13,888,702 of record JBAGKO010000004.1, on the reverse strand, counting down.
ATCTGACTTGAGTATAATCTTCTCGAATCCTAACTCCCATACAAGTTCAAGTCCCCTGAAAATAGCGCATTCTCATGCTTCAAAAACAATACAAGGCTCAAGAAAAACCAGCAATCCAATCTCCAAAATATTATCGAATTTGACCCATGATCAACATTTAATTTGAACCATCCCAAATGGTGTGGATGCTAAAATAGGGGGTAATATTCTGGAATTTAGCCTCGTTTTTAATTTTTGCCCTTTTAAACAAGAGGTTTTAACTCTCTAGGGACAAAATGGTTAAGGTTTTTATCAAGTTATAGAATCAATATTTTGAATAAAATAAAATTTGAAGAACCAAAATTAAAATGCAGTTTAAACCTTTTTTATATTAGCCCGTAATTATATATGAACATGCAGTTTAAACTTTTTTCTTTGGGCAAACTACATGCAGTGCAAACTATGAAAGCCCGAGAATCTCAGTCATAAGACTTAAGATATGTTCACGAATCAATAATACAACCCTTCTGGCAAAATAATAATACAACCCAAAGCAAAGGCCCACAAGAACCAATTCTTTGAAAAGCTTATGGTGTGTTTGGGAGGCCGATTGGGCCTCCCAATCGTGCTATTGGCCCAGTTACCAATGGCATAAGTAGAAAAGAAGAAAATTGCATGTTTGGTTACAGGATGCTATCTACGGTGAACAGTGACAGATTCTGTCCGATTACATAAACAACGAGTTCATGCTTTTTCATCCGATCTACTTTTTAAAATGCACTGTTCACTTCTTCTTCTTCTCTAATTATAATTTACTCTTTTCAGTTCTAATTATAAGATCTGATTAATTTTTTAAAAATCTTAAAAAAAAGTTAATTATCTTATCTTAAAATATTAATTTTTTTCAAACTATTTTATTTAACTTATGAACTAATATATAATATGATAAAATACAACATATGATATAATTAAAAACCAATTCTGTAAAAAGCTTATGGTTTGTTTGGGAGGCCTATTGGGCCTCCCAATCGTGCTATTGGCCCAGTTACCAATGGCATGAGTAAAAAAGAAGAAAATTTCATGTTTGGTCAGACGATGCTATCTACGTTGAACATTGATAGATTCTGTTCGATTACATAGGGTATGTTTGGAATAACGGTGGGATAACATGCTTATTTGTAATTGGACTTATGGATAAGTCAGATTAGATATAAGTCAGATTATTGTGTTTGGATTGAAGGTATAATAAGTGAATTATAAGTTACTTATTTAAAAGTAAAATGTGTTTGATTGATATGTTAAAAAGTAACTTATTGTGGCAAATGACTGAAAGGGACATGAATATTATGAAATATATTGTAAAATTTATAAAACATTTTTTTAAAAAAAATTAATTTTAACAAAAGGTAAGAATAAAAGCTAAATATATAATTCATAACAAAGTTAAATG
>JBAGKO010000004.1:13820646-13836873 GCA_037177275.1 Acacia concinna | reverse complement strand
GCATGATTGGAGATGATTCAGTTGGAATGGTTGCACTCATTGGTGGAAACTTGAAAAGTTTGAATCTCAATGGTACTAGAGTTAGCTCTGATGGAGTGGGAATTTTGGCTAGACATGTTCCCAGTCTTGAGGTTTTGTCATTATCTAAGACGCCAATAGATGATACCGCCATCTCATATATTGGCATGATGCCCTCATTAAAGGCTGTGGAGCCAAGCCAAACAGTCATAAAATGTATAATCTAGTTGATGTATTTGCTTACATTGAAGTTCATGTTTTGCAATATATGAAGTGGCTGAAATAATAAGTTGGTGCTGTTGCAGCAAGTTGATAAGTAGCTTGATATCTGTAGCCATTTGCAGTGCTCTGCTCACATTGTCATGTTTGTCAAATCGATGGTAGGTAGACCTACCAGAGGGTTTAATGGGAACATTTTTGTTTATCCTAATCGTTGACTCGGTCTAAGGATTTATTTTATCCTCCATCTTCTTTATTATGGCTTGTTTGGTGCCTTTATTTTGGCGTTTTAATTATTTGGACAAATAATTGTTGTTAGTTTGAGTAACCCTGAAAATCTAATGGTTTTATTTACTGATAGTGATTTAACAGTGGTACTGTATAACTTCTTACTCAAGGTCTGTCTTCTTGTTACTAGATCTTTAAGATTCATTTCTGTGCTTTGGACTCAGGTTATCTGTACTAGAAAGACTCAACTAGATGCTCCCATCTCTCTAACAGCCCTGCAAGATCTTAAACTCTTGTTAGCAATGGAGCTTTATTCCCTTTGTCAAGCTTCCAACAGCTGAGACACGTCTCTCTGAAAAGCGCTTCACTAGCTGACATTTCACCTGATTATTTGTCAACAATTTCTTCTAAACTGATAAGTCTTAGCATATGTGACGCCATATTGACAAATTATGGACTAGAGAGCTATCTTATCATGTTGTAGAATTCACCCTCAAATTGAAGTAAGACATCAACTTGGTACTGAAGTCTTGATGACCGAAACAGACGTAGTCGACCCCTTCTTCATCTCGATTGACCTCAAGGTCTATGCGAGGAACTGAGAAGAAAGAAATCATGGACGAGTCTCCTAGTTTTATAGGTAATTTTCTTCATATATTCTAAGGTGAAATATTAGACGACAAACTTATCTTATTCTTGGTTTCATTTCTTCTAAAACAGAAAGTGAAGAATACAAGAGACGAGTTACTTGCACTGCAATCCATGTCCTTGGTCCTGGCATCTGAAGACGAGAGAAACACTGTAGTGTCTGAGAAGCAATTAGATTAAGGCGGGCCAATTTTCTTTTAGACAACTAGTTGTGTTCTTGGCCTTTTATTTTTGTTTTGTGTTTATTTTTATATTTATAATGTCAACGTAATTTTAAGAAGATTATTATAAAATTATTTTTATTTATTATCAAGGGAAGATCTCAATTGAATTTGTCAAAACTAAAATTGGCCTACACTTTTAACAAATTCTTAATGTAGCTTAGAGGAATAATTAGGATTTTTTTAATGTTATTAAAGGACCAAAATGCTCTCTATGTTTTTTAAAGGGAACATTTAAGGTAGTTAAAAAATAAAAACCAATTTTAAAAGTAGGCCTCTTCTAACTTAAATTTGTTAATATAATTTAATATAATTAGTATGATTTTTGTATTTTAGTTATGTGCATTTGATTGATTCTTTTTGAAAAGACTAAAGTATACTTTTAGTCTTTTAAATTTAGTCGAGATCCTATTTTAGTCTTTTAACTTTAAAAAGTGTGTTTGTAGTTCTTTTAATAATTTTAATGATAATGATGGAAAATATTGAGTAAAATTAAAATAATGATATTATTATATTTAAATTATGTGTAAATAGAAAAATAATGAAACCAAGTTTCAAGTTGATGTCAATATTAAAGCCTCCATTTAAATTATATATCAACATTTTAACTTTGTTGAATCAACATTTTTCGTTAGTGAAGTTAACGGCGTTAATTTAAAATGATTAAAAACACACTTTATAAAGTTAATGGACTAAAAAGAAAACTTTGACTAAATTTAAAGGACCAAGAGTATACTTTAATTTTTTGAAAACTATCACATCCTTTTATATATATATATATACAAACTTCAAATTTAATTATTAATTTTATATTGCGTATCATTTCTGGGTCCACATAAATATGATTTTATTTTATTTTATTTATTGAGGTTTGCCTGTGAAGAAGCAAAAGATTCTAAATTTGTTGTATTATTTAATTGGAAGGAAATAAATATTATTAAGTTTGGTTAAAGTGGATGTAAGAAATTATACTAGATATTATATGTGAAATCCTCAAATTTTTAATATATTCTAGGGATACTATATGTAAAATCCTCAAATACATATTTTTAAGTTGAAACATTAACACGATACTACACATGATTTAAATATAACATCATTTATAATAAATATGGTATACAAATAAACAATTATATTTTTTTAAAAAAAAAATCTTTCAAAACGTATGAAGTTATAATAACATTTTTTTTCTGTTGAAAGTTAAAATTAAATAACATATGGATGCTGATTATATTGTATAATTATTAATTAATTTAAGTTAGATTAGGCCTAATTTGGAAATCCTTTTATAATTTCTAACTACATTCATTTTTCCTTTTAAAGAACAATGAGGTATTTTAATCTTTTAACATCATGCAAAAATCTATAATTAGACATCTAAGCCTCATTAAGAATTTATTAAAAATGTAGGCCCAATTTTAATTTTAACTATTTCAATTGAATTTAATTGGAATTTTTCCTATTATCAATTGCGTCAGTTAATTTTACTTCTCATAACAATATTCAATTTACCAAAAGTTTTTTTTTATCACAAAAAATGAAGTGACGCATAAAAATAGAAATTAAAACTTGAGATTACTAATGTGACTGTCAAATGACTCAAATCATAGCCTATAAGTTTAATACCTTTAAACTCGTGGCATGTTTCTGTTACAAAATAACTCCAGCACTGCAAATGTCTTCTTATTGAAAGAGAATATGAGGATAATTTATTTTGAAATATGTCTGCGCTCAAATCGTAGCCTAGACATTTAATGCAAACGTATTTTGTAAGAGAATATAAGAATTTATTCATACAATTCTTTTATCACTGGTGGTCCACTCTTTTGGCACGGTTTTAAATGCATGTTATGAATTCATTTTTACAAACACAGGAAATCCAATTGAAAAGCATACAGAGTAAGTAAAACACAGGGATATAATTTTACAAAGATACGGACTGGTATATCAAGTCCGCAATTCGATTAATAATCTGGGTCTCCCCCACGAGCTTAGGCACTGGGTTTACACATAAAAGGAAATTTCTGTCAGTACTCTCAACCTTTCCTTTTATTTTCGTCCAAAATTGAGCGTCTTTTTTGTATTGAACAGAAGAGTATCTGCCTGGTAGTATTTGAGCATCTGGGGCCCCTTCTTCTTCTTATTTAGGATCCAAGAAAGTTTTTGTGAGAGTGCACGATATATATTATATACCTAACCAACCTTATTTTCCTTTGCAATCTTTGTGAGCTCTTCATGTATGAAACTTTTTCCCCTAGAATCTTCATACTTATAGCGGCCACCATATAATAAGAAAGTGTACTAATTCCACAGGAGTTCAATCATTTTTATCCTATTCTACAAATATTTTCAAGATTCAAAATTAAAAAAAAAAGAAGAAGAAGAAGGGAGAATTTTATTTTAAGGCCAAATAAAGAAATTAATGTCAATCAAATCCTAAAATATTATGAAATTTCAATCAAAGCCCAAAAATCAAAATGAAAATATGTTTTTCAAGTAAAAAGACAATAATGCTCTTTATTTTATGAACAAGTGGAATCCTACTATGTACAATTTTGACAACTTGAAAAAAATTAATGTGTTATTTATAGGAGGATTATACTTTCATGCACACTTGTTCATAAGAAGATTTCATTTGTTCATGAGATAAAGGGCATTATTGTCTTTTTATCTACAAAACTTATTTTCATTTTCTTCCTTGGGTTTGACTGAAATTTCATAATATTTTAGTATTTGACTGACATTAATTTTCTTACTTGGTCCTCAAATGAAATTCTCCCAATAATAATCGCTAGTTCTTATACCTTTACCAGATTATGCATTAAGTCCTTCTATTATTTTTCCTTTTTATTAAATAAGTCCTTATATATTGGTCATACTATTATCAGTCCTTCCGTTAATTAATTTGTTAGAAGTTGGTTAAGTGTAAACTAACGACATCTAACTAATTAAGTATCAGGAGTGATGCCTTTAACAGTGTATGCTATAAGAATCCACTAAACAACGAAAAAAAAGTACAAGAAACACCAAAACCATTAGAACTTGTAGATTAACTTTCCCTTTGCAATTACTAAACTAAATCAATAACTCATCGGATTGACCATTTCAAAAACCAATCATAGTATCTTATACACGCACGCAAATATATAGTACACAAAAAAGAACATAGTTTACATGGTTCTCTTCTTTTACATAAAAAGGGGGAAAGCAAAAACAAAACAGAAAAAAAAAACTCATAAAACTGTAGTTCTCCACACAAGCAACAGAAAAAGGTCTAATTTCAATTGACGTACAATTTAACTCAACATGTACATATATATCCAAATTATGGGGAAAACACAAAAAAAAAAAAAAAAGATAAGCCAATGACTATTGGCAATGGCATGATTGGGGATTACATTTTATTGCTTTTCATTATAGATTGCAACACAAGTTCTTTTGATAATATGATAATAACACCATCAACATCAGTCGTCCATATTAGTTTTTTTTAAGACATCAACCAGCTTAATAAAAAAATTTTTTCAGCTTACCAGCATCTTTACAGTGGTCTTCATCAAATCTCGTTTTAAAAGAGCGCACGTATTCATAAATGAGTCTCTAAAATTGTATTTTACCGTTAATAAACGCCTCAGGTGGCTCAAATCCTCGCTTTTTATTCTCAATGAGTTTCTTCAGTAGGTCATTATAAATCCCTAACATTTCCTTATTAGTAGTATTCACAAACTTCTCTATTTTTTTATGAGAAATGGTATCAGAGCTAGACTATCGAAGGTTCTAGTGTTACGCTGTATTGTCAAATGATAAGGAACACTTTGAGAGAAAAAAACTAGAGTAACATTTCAACATGGTCAGACTCAATTGGAGCCATATTTCAACATGGTATTAGAGTCAGGTCTTGTTATGGTATCAGACTAAATGCTCAATGTGGTATTAGAGTTAGGCGCTGTTATGTGGTAAACAGTATCAGAAGATGTTATCTAATAGATTGACATATTAATATGAAGGGAATAAAAAGTGTACGTATAGAACAAATGTCACATAATATAAGGGGAATGACGAGTTGGGCCTTATAATGGGATGAGTTTAGACAACAAAAGAGGCGAGGACATAAAAAAGCCAGCAATTAGGGCAACTAAGGTCTTATAATTATAATCGAATGTAGTATGAATATCACACTATATTTACATATAATAAAACTCCTTCCGGTCCTAATTATAAGACTAAGTTGGTTTTTTTGGAAAGATTAAGGAAGACAAAAGAGTCTACTAAGGTCTTATAATTAGAACCGGAGGTAATATAAATATCACAATATATGTAGATATGTGTGTGTAATCTATATAATATAATTCATGCACTTTTGACTTTTCAGTCATTTCTCATTAAAAATAACTTTGAGAAAATTTCAACCAAACAAGTTTTACTTTTGCATAAGTAATTTATCAGTAACTTCTGCAATATTTGTTCTAAACATAAATCAAATTACCCAATCTTATTTTTCTAAAAGTCACGATTATAATCTTTACGCCAAACACACTCGTAAGAGCACGACCGATAAGAAGGTTGCAAAAGGAAGGATGGATCATGGGTCCTATGAAATAAGGTTCCAGCATTAAAAGGGGAAAAAAAAGAGTACCTGAGGAAGAATGCCAAAAAGAGTGCCCATATTCAAAAAAGGATGAATCATGGTTGCTTAATAAAATATTTTTTCACCTTACAAGCATCTTTCCAGTAGTCTTCATCAAATCTCGTTTTAAAAGAGTGCACATATTCAAAAATGAGCCTCTGAAATTGTATTTTACCGTTGATAAACGCCTCATGTGGCTCAAATCCTTCCTTTTTATTCTCAATGAGTTTCTTTAGTAGGTTATTGTAAATTTATAAGACTTCGTATTCACAAACTTCTCAATTTTTTTATGACAAATAAAATGATATCAGAGCTAGACTGTCAAATGTACTCGTGTTACACCATATTGTCTAATGATAAAGAACATTTCAAGAGAAAAAAATTAGAGTAACATTTCAACATGGTCAGACTCAATTTCAACATGACATTAGTCTGAAAATGGTATCAGACTAGATACTCAATATGGTATCAGAGTCCACCATCTGAAAGTCGTGCAACACGTTTTGCCAATGAATCTGCTGACCTTTTATCGCCTTTGAAGACATGGAAAGCTTTAGCTTCTTCAAAGTCGTCGATCATGGATTCCATAGCTTTAAACAGTCCACATTAAAATGTTTCAATGGTGGCCTATTTTGAAGTATACGAACCAATGGCTCGTGATCTAATTCAACCTCGCCATGTTTAAAACCAAGTCGTAAAGCGAATTTTAAACCCTCCGCAGTGGCTGAAGCCTCCACTTTGAAGATATCCTACACTTCTTCAATCTTCTTGTAAAAGGATTGGATCATATTAACATGAGGGGTGCAGATTAATCCATCTATTCCTGCCCTTTTAAACTCTTGTTTATCAATAATAATACTTCCATCACAATTCAATTTGACAAATCCTTGTCGAGGAGCTGCCTATATCACTTTTTTTTAAGTACCAGTTTAGTATAAGATCTTTCCACCACACAAGCACATTTCCAGTCTTCATCAAATCTCATTTTGAAAGAGTGCACGTCATCAGAAACCAGTTTACGCATTTCGTTGATAACTCCTTCCTCCTTATTCTCAACAAGTTCTTTCAGAAGGTCACTGTAAACTCCTAACAATTACTCATTAGTATTCACGAACCTCTCAAGTTTTTATGGTCTGATTCAAAAGAAACTACACACATGCTGAGTAGTGGCTTCATCCAAAGTCCGTTTGATGAATAACGTCCAACAACCAAATTGCCTCCAACCATTTTCCTACAGTGATCAAGCCCACAACAACTTACCCTCTAAATTCGATAGATAATGACGAGCTCCTTAGACTATATTTTTGGGATGAAAAAGAAATAAAAAAGGCCGACCAATCAAATGCTGAATATATCCAAATCCTTGCTTTTTATTCTCAATGACCTTCTTCAGTAGGTCATTATAAATTCCTAACATTTCCTCATTAGTATTCAGAAACTTCTCAATTTTTTATGACAAATGGTATCATAACTAGACTGTCGAATGTTCTCGTGTTACGCCATATTGTCAAATGATAAGGAATGTTTCAAGAGAAAAAAATTAGAGTAACATTTCAACATGGTCAGACTCAATTGGAGAATATTTCAACATGGTAGTCCAGTCTGACAACGGTATCAGACTAAATGCTCAATATGGTATGTTATGTGGCAAATGGTATCAGAACCAGATGCTCAGATGTTACGTAAATATTATATTGACATATTAATATGGAGGGAATAAAAAGTGTATTTATAGAATAGATGTCACATAATATAAGGGGAATGACGAGTTGGGCCTTGTAACGGATGATCTTAGACAACAAAAGAGGTGAGGACAAAAAAAAGCCAACAACTGGGCCAGTAGACTGATGAAACAACCAGTTTGGGCCATTGAAGATCATTATAGATCCTTCCTCTATTTCTTAGTACATGACAATTGATATTGTTATATTTAACTAACTTTCTTAATCGAATTAAATTACGCAAATGTGTCTTATCAAATTAAATTATGCAAATGTGTCTTATCTTAAGCATGAGGGGAGCACTCCTTTTAATTTGCACGATCATCATATTTAAATATTTGAGTTATTTGTTAAATAAAATTTTGAGTTTTGGACATTCAATAGTACAACAAGCATTAATATCTTTTTTTTGTCTAATAAAATTTTTGGCTTTATAATTTATGATTTTACTTTTATCAACTTTGAATTTAAACGCATCCATTATTGAAGATTTCTTAAATGGATAAAGAAAAGTATCATATAAGAAAACAAAATAAAAAAAATTATAAATGACAACAAAATGTTTAACTAAACCCATTACATTGATACACTAGAGTTAGATGAGCAATTAGCCTAATGTCTGTCTTTCATAGGAAATATATAAAACTCAATACTGATGCTAACTTATTATATCCCGCATTTGATGGGGAGAAGAATCAAAGACCCTTTATAAGTATGTGCCTCTCTTTTTGACCTGGTAGAAACCATGAGGCGTCACGGGAACTCAAAGCAGACAATTTTAAGAGTAAGTTTAAGGGTAAGATGTCAATTCTGACAAATGGTATCAGAGCTAGACTCTAAGATGTTATGATGTTAAATGATAAGGAACATTTCCACACACAAAAAATTAGAATAACATTTCAAGATGGTACCAGAGTTAGTGCTCAAATGTGATAAATGGTATCCAAACGAAATGCTCAAATGTTACGTAAATATTTGATTGACACATTAATATAATTGACACATTAATATAAGGGGAATAGAAAGTGTATGTACAGAATAAATATTTCACTTAAGTTTAAAATTAGTGTCTCGAGAACATTTCTTATTGAGTATTGTTTTCAAGGATTCCAAAAGTAGTTTTGCTTTCAACTTTATAGCTTTTGTGCATTGAATAGGTAATAAGGTTTGCATCAACAATCTATGAGGTTCGTTCATTGCCTATAATCCGTCTTCATCTTCAACCTGGGTTTTAAATATGAAACTGGTGAAAGACATGGTTATATCCCTGCCAAGGAGAACAAGATCACATAAGTGTCTAGTAATATCAACATTGAAATGATGATTATCGATATGGATAGGGTAGTCTTTACATGGTGACACAACGATGATTTATGTAAACTTAAAGTGCAAGTCTATTACTTTATATGTGATAAGGCAAGTGGAGGAATGCCGAAAAGAAAAATGTTTAGACTCCAGAGGATACACTTTGTTTATGGCCTTCAATATGTTGGAATGAGCTTTAAAAACACATTGTGTCTCTTGGATATAAATATTTTCTTTTGGGTATTCCTTCACTTATATGCAAAGTGACAAAATTGCCATCCCAGTTCATGTCACCAACATTTAAGACTAAGATTAGTAATTAAAACAAAACTTCACTTTAGACATGAAAGAGTCATCATCTTTAGAAGAGATGGATTCTTTGCCACGAATTCTTTCCACTCCTCTTCATCAATCTTTCCATCACCATTTAAGTCCGCATCCTTTAAGGTCTGAAGTAAATTATGAAGTCAAAACAATAGAGGAGTTTTCAAAAAAAAAAACCATGCAAAGAGGAAAATGAACAAAAAGAAAATTTGTATGGTAATTATAGGCATAATTTAAATACCTTGTTGACAATTGCTTCTACAGCATCATCTGAAACTACTAGATCTGATTCAGCCAAAATAGCCAAGACCATCTTCTTCAACTTTGAGGGTTATGTTTATATTCATAAAGAGGACAGAGAATTGAATTAGTTCAATGATGTTTGATTATTCAAATATTGTGTAAGTGAAGTGGAAAGATAAAATTAAGTAGAAGTTAAACTAAGCATTACTTTTACATTAAGTAGTAACATAAACTAAACAAGTACCTCAAATTTCAAAAGTTGTCTGTTATACAAGTGGAATATTCTAAGAACTGGTTTCTTGGCAGGTGGTGGCCTATTTTACTTGGGAGGGTTAAATGGCATTTTTTCCTAGAAGTTTTCACCTGAGGGCAGTTTTGTTCTAGAAGTTTTTAAGGGGAAATTTTGCCCTAGAAGTTTCATAAAAGGGGCAATTTTGCCCTGATCGTTAATTCTTAATTTTGACCATTAGTTGACAAAAATATGCTAAACTTACACTCCACATATCATCCACGTTATTTTTTTTAAGATGCAAATCCACCCAGGAAGTCTCAAAACTAACTTCAAAAAAATGTAGTAGACGGGGCAAATTTAATGACATGTGAACTGTCAGCTTAGCATATTTAATTAATTAACCATTAAAATTAACAAAGTTAATGTTCAAGGCAAAATTACTCTCTGAAAAACTTCTAGGGCAAAATCGCCTCTATATGAAAACTTCTAGGGCAAAAATGACCCTTAATCCTAATTGGGATTTTTATGTTGAAGCCAATTTCTTCTAGATGAAATATAGAATAATATATTTATGCTTAAGATCCAATTTGTCTTATTGGCTATCACTAGAACAACTTATTGTCAAGTTGGCTTTTAAACAAATATCTAAACATAATAGCACATTGATTTATTTTAGGGTTAAAGTGCAAATCTACCCTAGAAGTATTTCAAAAGTTTAATGTTGCCTTAAAAAGTTTTTTTGTCTTAATTTCGCCCTGGAAGTTATAAAAGGGAGCAATGTTACCCTCCTCAGCTAATAAAGTTAATTTTGTCAGTTTGCATACTAATTTTAGGCTAAGGTGGCTAGGTATGATAGCACATCATCACCATCAAGTCCACATGGTTGAAACATAAATTAAACAAAAAAAAACTACTTACAACCAAAAACCAAGTCCAGAAAATGCAAGGAATATATTGAAGTCTACGAACTATAGAAGATGAAGGGTTGAATCATTTCCCTATCCTACCCATTCAAAAGCTAGTTTCTAGATAATCTTAAGCCAAGGGGAAGTAACTCATGATGGTGTATCACTTTTGGTTTGCTACGATGGAAGTTGTGGGCTGCCAGAAACAAGAGAATTTTCTACTAGGAAGATGCTCATACTCATCGCATAATCAATGAGATTATTGCACTTAATAGTTCAGTTAAATGCTAAGTCTCTATTAAAGATCTTTATCTGGGTATCAATAACAAAGTTGCATCAATAAAACAAATTTGGAAAAGAAAATCAAAAGCCAATAACAATCGAATGACTAAAAATCAGATCTGGGTTTCTTCACTTTCTCCTTTAAAAGGAAAAATTGCAAGAGCAGTAACCTATGGAGAGCATCAATCCAAATAAGACACAAATAGCATACCAGACCAAAATCAAATCTAAACTCATGAAAAGCTTTCCTTATCGCAAGAGATGGAAAATCAAGTCCAATATTTCCTAAGAGTTGCGACCCAAACAAGACAAACATCATATCTGAACTCATGAAAAAAAAAAGTTCTGAGCTTTCCCAAGAAGACCTAAAGAACAATCCAAGATGATAAAAATTGGAAGCCTTTCGTAACAAATAAAAATGAAATAGATCAAAGAATTTAAAAAATGAAATGGATCACAAAATTGATATCATCACAGATGTATCGAAGAAGACAAAGAAAACATCGCGAGCCTAAAGGTCTGAAAATCGACTTTGTTATGCTATATACAGCTTTGCCATTGCATCTTCTTTGTTCGCATTGTTGTAGGATAAATAGTGAGTTAGAACGCTGATAGAATAGATGGAGACATTCAGAATCTTTAGTTGTGGCCAGAATTGGCTTCTCCCAGTGATGGCGTGGGTAGTGGCGTTTAGAATCAATGGCTGAGTAGGGCGAACAATTAAAGAAGACATGGAAGCCATTTTTTTACTCTACAAAGTTCAAAGATCGAAGGAGGAAAGAGAAAGGGGGATAGAGACGATGAAGTGGAAAAAATAAAATAATGCGGCTACCCAGTAACCAAATATAGTCATCTTTAATAGTCAAAATAAACTGTGATTAAAAGAAGGGCAACATTGCTTCATTTTATAATTTTTAAGGTGAAATTGAGATAAAAATTTGTTTAAGGAGATATTGAGACTTTTGAATTACTTCTAAGGAAGATTTGCACATTAATCCTTTATTTTATAGTGATGAAATGCACTATCAAACAACATATCCTCTATATTCTAAAGATTATTAAGAACAGGTTGAAGCTTGAGTAGTATTCACCTCATTGTGCTCAATGAATCCGGTCTTCTGAAGATCATACAATTTAAATGCAACTGTAAGAAATAAATGTTATAGTTAGTAGTTTGAAATTATAATCTCATGTGAAAGTAAGAATGAGATAATTAAATAGGCAAAAATTGATTGTTCTACTGGATATTAATAATATCATACATGTAATCTTCATCTCTGTAGAAGCATTTGGATGAAAGATACTTAGTGACCGGACAAATTCCTCAAAGTTAATTGCTCCATTACTCTTAGCATCAAACATATCAAACACCTGGTTCAGATTTCATAGATGATGCATTGTTATCACTATTCTTATTTAAAATATAAATCTATGGCTAAATGAAAGAAAAAAAGGAAATCCATGAACATATTCCTTCAATAAGTTTGTTGACATTAGCACCTTGCAATGTATAAATTATAGGCGAAAGCACATCTAGAAACATAATAAACAAACAGTTTGAGTCATTGTCGCGTCTAAGGGCATTGTCCTTAAGAAATATTCTGTAACACCCTAGTAAATTAGGAAGCAACACTCCCCAGGATAAAAAGAACCCTTCCTACATAAACTAGGTGACAAAAAAGTTGGAAGATAATTGTGTAACTCAAAAGAAGGGAGATGAGAGGAGCTTTGGGTAGAGCTCGCTATTATCTAACCTCAAAGCGTTCTAACCTCACTCCATACATTGCCTTTTATAAGCAGAAATCCATGTGATCGTTGAAAAGCAATAATGACTATTAAAGTCAATTTAATGACAATTAAAATGACGGTTTCAAAACAACAATTAATTATAATTAAATGTAATAAAACCTATTAAATGTCATTAAAACGGTCAATTCAAGGACTCCTTTTATTAGTCTTCTTATACGAGACTTCTTCCTTTGACACACCCCCACATAATAATTACAACAATCATCCACATGTGTTTAAAAGAAGTTCGTAATCTCATAACTTGAGTTACACACATATATATAACCATCGTATATGGTGGTCCCTTGAACTTAAAACTAGACCTAGATCAGTAACACTTGGTACATAGAAACCTAGCGGTCCTATGAACTTATAACCAACATTTCTTAAGCATGTGCTAGAGGCATTAAGAGTCAGACTATACCCTCACATTTCTCACTATTAACACTTTTTTTCACACTAAAACAATCATGTGCATGTCCTAGTATTTAACAAATGCTCAAAAGATTTCGCCACAATCTCATAGGAGTGGCCCCCCTCCACATTCATATAGGTGATTTCATCAAAAGTACCTACAATGAGTACACTATCTCACAGGAATATGAAATTATTAAGAGCTTTTGCTGAGTCTCACTAAAATGCATCCTACCACTTTCTATCCCATACGAAGGGACTGATAATTTTTCAGTGCTAGCAAAACTAACAAATGAATTGTTATTACCTATTGAACCTCCTTCATGGAATCATTAATCACAAAGGTTGTGTTGTCATTGCCGTTAATTTCATATTAGCTTTAATCTCATTCTCCTCGACTAATTTAATTATTCCCAGGGTTTTGTTAACGGATCCATAGGTCATTTTTTTTAACCTCACAAAATCAATTGATATAACTCTACAATTCTTAAACTAACTAGTTTACATAATATTTCAAGCGATTTTTATTTGCACCATTATTCTTTTACAATGGTCATTACTATTTGGCAATCACAGTTTATCAACACCAAGTGCCGATTTCATGCCAAAATTATGCTAAGTTTTCAATAATTTAGTCTTTAATTATAGCTACCTTCAGAGTAATAAATTTTGTCTCACACAATATTTTAGTTGTGACTACTTGCGGATTTTCTCATATAAAACTAAAACTCAATTTACATCTGTGTATTTCAATACAACAGGAATCCATCGTATATGATACCAACATTTATGGTATTCGTCAAGTATTTTATTTCCACATAATTATATATATGCTTAATCTCTATATAGTAAAATCTATCTCATGAAGATTGACATATTTTAATACAACAAATTCTCAACAATTTGTGTATACCAAATCGAGCTACAAAAGTCACTTCAAAATTGTGTTAGAATCACATGAAATATTCACCGTGGTTCTTTAAAAACCAAACTCCAAAAACATTTCTCAATATTATATACATTATTTATTTATGATTTTAACATCCAAAATCATATTTGCTTCACACATGAGTTTATATTAAATTTTGAAGCAACAAAACACTAATATGTCACTTCATTCACGATAATTATACATACCAATACCAAGATACATATGCATCAATAAACTATGAAAAATTAAAACACATTTATCTCTATATTAGAGAGATAATTAAATTTTCCTACCACATAAATAATTTAAAAAATTTGCTCTCAATAACAATTAACAAAGCATCCACCTAGTTTTAAAACATGACTTAGCATTTATCAAATGAGGCTAGTAATATTTTTGCCACTTCAAAAAGCATATTTCACAAGGTATCCCATGTGTTTGGCAACCCCACATTTTCAAATGTCTCAAATTATAAATAAAAATAATTTCACATGATTTTAATTAAATTAGAATCTCACTATATAATCCCCTCCCATTCTAATTAAATTAGAATCCCCTCACATGTTATGATTCTAATTTCACAAAGCATCACAAGCTATTTTATGTTATTATTTTTCCTCACTATCAAAAGCTAATTAAAGTCAAGACTGTCATGTACAATGCATGCTTACTGCCAATGCAATAGTAGTTACAGCATCACCAAGTCTTTATAGCAAAAGTTAGCTTCAGCTTTGGTTCCTCACATGTAAATAAACAACATACTCATCATCTAAAACCAACAAAGCCCAAAGAGGAATCAGCATTTATCACTTGGTAGCTTAGCAAAGTTACAGCTCCAATAGGAAGCAATTAATTTCACCAACCGTAATATATAAATAAGTATAATGCCTTCATTATCCAACGGAAAGTAATTTAAAACAATAAAATCAAATACAATTATCGTAAGTTATCAGAGGGATAATTAACATTTACACTGATAGTTTAGTGTCAAATTAATAAATTTACCAATACAAATAAATATGCCAAAAGAAAAAACGTTTGCATCATCATCAATCAAGTTCTCATCCAAGTCAACAACAATCTCATTTAACCTCTCGAATCAAAAATCAACATTAATTCGCACAGGTATTAAGGCTAATTTAATTTAAAATATTCAAGCATATATTTGAACCTAGTCACAGAACTAAATATTAAGATAGAGACACACCTGTTTCTGTAATATTCTCCTCTAGGACTGTGAATACCAGGTCAAGCATCAAGATTACATAATAGTAGGGAGTAGGCACACCTTCCCCTTAAACTCTCACTCTTTCATAGGCTAATGAATAAGTAAGTTGTTGCTTTCTTTTCTCAAAAGAAACCAGACTATAATTACCTTAGGACCAATTACCTATTTTAGATAAAAAAATCGAGTAGCTCGGACTATCAGTCCCATGATGTAGAAGCTATTTGCAAAATCATTAGCCAATAGGTCACAAAATACACACCGTTCTCTTAAACATATATTCGCGCCTCACGTTAATCATCAAACTATGAAAAGTGTAGAACATGACCTTCAGCCACAATGGTGTATGGTAATTCATTTAAGATCCTCCCGTGGGTAATGTTAGACCAAGATCAACTATAAGCAATGGAATTCAAAATATATGCTGCCTACCACAATTTAGAATCTTAAAATTAACAGGGAATATCTCTTAAGATTGTTGGTGTTAGCACCATACAAATTATAGGCGGCAACACCTGTAGAAACACAATAAATAAAATGTTTGAGTCGCATCCAATGACATTGTCCTTAAAGGTGTGTTTGGTATGAGGGGAGGGAGGGGAATTGGGGAATTTTGCTTCCCTCCCCTTGTTTGGATAACAAAAAATTTTAGGAGGGGAGAGAAAAATTTTCAAGATTTTCCCTCCCTTCTCCTCCCAACCCTCCTCTCCAAAATTGGGGGAATTTGGAGGAAAAATATTATATTTTAGCTTCTATTAATTAATATGAATATGATCTTTACTTTTTTTTAATATGTATAGGTTGTCTTCCTTTTATATATGTGTTATACATTATTAGTATCATACTGTATTGTATTTTTTTTATCGCTCTATACATATTTTTAATAAAAAACAAAT
>JBAGKO010000004.1:13809273-13820546 GCA_037177275.1 Acacia concinna | reverse complement strand
AGTATCCAAATGACAACCCTCTGATTCTAATATCTCATACTCTTTGTTTCTCAACGACCATGTAATATAACAATATAGAGAGTCTTATGTTTGAGCCTCAGTGATTATTTATCTATTCTCTAGAGAGAATATTCATTGTAAATCTTCATCTTCAAAGTTGTATCCTTACGGGTTGTAAGGGGGAGTGACTCGGAGAGAATTACAAAGGCTTAGCAAGTGTCGAGAGTAAACTTGTATGGTTGTAAAGGTTCTCAAATACTGATGAAACTTGAGGAAGTGTAGTGGCTTCTCTTGGGCCCGTTTCAAACAAGAAGATAATGGATTGAAAATCTCAAGTGGAGTTTGAAGACTGGACGTAGGTCATCGTGGATTGGACCGAATCAAGATAAATCATTGTTGGCAATCTCTCTTCCTTTAACTCTTATATTTCCAGTATATTTAACTTGATTAATTGTGTTTGAATCTATGAAACATTACTTTTATACTTATCACTTTTATTAGTCTTCGTAAAGATTTCAAAAGTCCATAAGATTGTTTTGACACCTAATTCACCCCCTCTTGGGTGACGACCAATTCTAACAAGATTTTTATCTCTTGTGATGGTCAGTTTTATGAGCATCCCTTTCCTTTCATTCCTAGCTCTTCTACTTCTGTTGACTCTTCTCTTCCTTTTCCATAAACCACTCCTACACTTGATTTTCCCATTTCATCTCCATCAACGGTTTTGTCTCCTAATCCTAAACCTCCTTCTAGTGATGAGCCAATTTATGTGCCTCACAGATCTACCAGACCAAAACAGATTCCTTCTTACTTGTGGGATTATCATCATGCCCTTCTCTCTTTAGCTACACCTCCTTCTTCCACTGGTAGAGGTTCTTCTCCTCACTCCTTAAATTCAGTTATTTCTTATAATCGTCTTTCTAACTCTCATAAGCATTTTAGTCGTCTTTCTAACTCTCATAAGCATTTTAGTTTTTCTATTTCCAGTCATTTTGAACCAAAAACATATAAACAAGCAGTTAGGTATGAGATTTGGTGTCAAGCAATGGATGCTGAGGTTTTGGCTCTAAAACAAAATAGAACTTGGATACTTACTCCATTACCACCTGGTAAATCTGCCATAGGATGCAAAAGGTGTATTGAAATAAATTTAAAGCTGATAGTAGTCTTGAAAGAGCTAAAGCTCGTCTTGTTACTAAGGGTTTTACTTAAACTAAAGGTGTAGATTACTTTGATACATTTTCTCTTGTTGCAAAAATAATTACTGTGTGTTTGTTATTGTCTTTGGCATTTATTCATCATTGGCATCTTCACCAATTGAATGTCAATAATGCCTTCCTTCATAGTGATTTGGATGAGGAGGTTTACATGGCTATTCCTCCTGGGTTCAGCTCTCCCTCTCCTCACCTACTATGCAAATTGCAGAAGTCATTATATGGGTTAAAACAGGCACGTCGCCAATGGCACCACAAACTTTCTACTGCTTTAATTTCCTCTATGGTTATGTCCAATCTGTTGCTGGTTATTCTCTGTTTATTCAAAGAACTAATCATTCTTTCACAACACTCCTTGTTTATGTTGATGATATTGTTCTTACTGGAAATGATCTTGGTGAAACCCAACATGTTAAATCACTTTTGGATAGTGCTTTTAAAATTAAAGATCTTGGTGATTTGAAATTCTTTCTTGGTTTGGAGGTGGCACGTTCTTCACAGGGCATCTCTATAAATCAGCGCGAGTTTACTTTAGACATCCTTAATGATTTTGGTTTCCTTGATAGCAAGCCTCTCCAGACACCCATGCATCGTTCTCACAAGCTCTCTAAAGAGAATGACAGTCCTTTATCAAATGGTCCTTCATATCGTACACTTGTTGGCCACCTCATTTATTTGAAGAATACATGGCTAGACATCTCTTTTGCTATCTAACAACTCAGTCAATTTATGTCGTGTCCTACTGACGTTCACTTGAAAGCTGCCAACTGAGTTCTTAGATACTTGAAGTCATCCCCTGGCAGAGGTATTTTGTTTCCTTCTACTTCTGATCTCAAGCTTAAAGGCTTTAGTAACTCTAATTGGGCTGGTTGTTTAGACACATGACGTTCTGTTATTGGTTTTTGTGTCTTTCTTGGTGATTCTTTGATTTCTTGGAGATCCAAGAAACAAAATATTGTTTATGCTTCTTCATCAAAAACTAAATATCGTGCCTTGGCCTCTTTTATTACTAATATTCAATTGTTATTATACTTGTTAAGAGATCTCTTCATACCTCATCTTGCTCCCGTTGCTCTTTATTGTGATAATCAATCAGCCCACCATATTGCTACAAATCCAATCTTTCATGAACGTACTAAACACATTGAAATTGATTGTCATATCGTTCGTGAAAAGTTGTGTTCTCATATTTTGCACTTGTTGCCTTTTTGATCTCATGATTAGCTAGTTGACATTTTTACCAAGGTCTTGAATCCAACACCATTTCACATGCTTCTTTGCAAGCTAGGCTTGCGTGATATCCATTACCTAGCTTTTTTTTGGGCCCCCGGGGGGGGTGGGGGTGGGTAACAAAGTAATTAGTTACTTTGTAAATATTAAATATTAGTTATATTGTAACTTACATGTAATTAGTTTCATTACACTGTAACAGAATTAGTTAGGAATTAGGAGGTAGTGAGAGCTGTATTACATTGAAATACTTTTCCATTCTTGTATATATAACAGAATGTACTTGATGAGAGATAATAAGAAAATACATTCATTTTTCCTCTGTTCTTCGTTTTCCAGCTTCTGTTTCTTTTCCTTCAAGTTCATCTGAGAGTAGATCTCAGATTCATAGATTCATCCTTGTAATATGTCCAGCAGTTGCTTCAAGTGGGATTGGTACTTTGGCAGTAGTTGTTTTAATTGCTGAGATGATTGCTGTGGGCTGCAGCGATTAAGTTTCTTTTATTTACTATTTGGATCTGAAACTAAATGCTTATTTCACCTAGGTCCCTAATGTTTAACTGAATTTTCGGTGCTTTTTAAGCAATGTCGGTTTAAGATTTTCTGTCTAAATGAATTGCAAGTGGCAGAGGAGAACTGTTAGCTATAGCTAAAGACTACAACAAAGCGTCGATTAGTTCATATGTATTTCTTTATGTTTCGTCTTTCATTCAAATAATTAACATGATTTATAATTTTAACCCTAAGTCTTCTTATGACCTTTATTATATTTTGTGAAACAAACATATATGTACACTCTTCTTTGGGCTAAATGAAATAAAAAATCTCTGTACACAGGAATAAACTACCTTCGGAAGAGATGAATAATATTACTGCATTGAAAATTTGAGCAAATAATTGGTGAAGACCTTTCTCTGAAGCAAAAACTTTAGAACTTGTTGTAAGATTACGGTATCGGAGGCTCCAAACTGTTTATCCCTTCAAGCGAAGTAGTGATTCGTGGTTATCAGAACAAGTAACCACTTGAAAGTAACAAAATTGTGAAACTTTCTTTTAACAGACTTATGGTTAATTTGTGTGCGATATGTTTTGATAAAACAATGTAGAATATACTTGGCCTCTGTAGAAGAAGATAGAAAAGGAAACAACTTTCATATTTCTATATTCCTAATCCCAAATCAATAAATAAACCGGGGAACTAAGAGAGACCAAAGTAGCTGGATCAGGTCTGTTTGGTATGAGGGGAGGAGAGTGGAGGAAAATTGGGAGATTTTGCTCATCTTCTTTTATTTGGATAACAAAAAATTTTAAAAGGAGGGAAAAATTTTCTAAGATTTTCCTTTCCTCCCCCACCTAACCATCCCCTCTAAAATTGGGGAAGTTTGAAAGAAAGTGTTATATTTTGACTTCTATTAATTAACATGCACGTTATCTTTATTCTTTGTTAATATGTCTAGATTGTCTCTCTTTTAGATTTGTATTATACATTATTAGTATCATATTGTATTGTATTTTTTACCGCTCTATACATATTTTTAATAAAAAAACAAATTAATACACACATTTTGAAAGTTGCTAGTAAAATTTTTTTATTGCATGACAAATATTAATTCTCCTTTATATGCTACATTTCAAAAACTTTTATATTAACTAGTGTCTATTTTATTTTCTATTGATTATATTCTTATGTTATTGATTATCTTTTTTTCCCTTATCAAAATCCCTCCCCTCCCCTCTATTTTTATATCCATCCAAACAAGGTAAAATAAAATCCTCCTCAAACCCTCCCCTTCCCTCCCCTCCCATTAAAATACCTCACTTCCCCTCCCCTCAGTTGAGCCAAACACACACTAAGAGATATGTCCCCCTAGTAAATTAGGAAGCAGCACTTCCTAGGAAAAAATGAAACCCTCCTATATAAAGTAGGGTGACAACACAGTTAGAAGATAATTGTGTAACTTAGAAGAAGGGACAGGAAAGGAGCTTAGGGTAGAGCTCGGCATCATCTGACCTCACTCCATACATTGCCTTTTATAGGTAGAAATCCATGTGATCGTTGAACAACAATAATAATCATTAAATATAGTTTAGTGACAATTAAAATGATAGTTACATGACATTAATTAATTATAATTAAATGTAATAAAACCTTTTAAATATCATTAAAGCAGTCCATTAAAATTCTAATGGTAATTTCCAACAGTCAATTCAAGAACTCCTCTTATTAACCTTTTTACTAACTCAAACTCATATTTAATAGTATATTACCCAGATTTTGGAACCCGGACCGGACCGAACCAGCCGGTCCAACCCGGGAACCGGCGACCTGGTGCCTAAATCGGTCCGGTCTAGTGGATCAACCCAAGCTTTTTTTTTACATAAAATCTTTTTTTTAACTTTTTCTTAAGAAATTTTTATTAATAACCCTGAAATCTTCTCTCTCTCACCAATTTAGTCTCGGTTTGGTTCCAGTTTGACTTCGATCTAACCCACTAACTTTTGATCCAGTACCCCGACCAATTCAGTGATCGGTCCAAGTTTAAGAACTTTGTATATTACAATATTTTTAATCTTAAGTTACACGAAATTTCTTCCTTTAACACACCCACACAATAATCGCAACAAAGTTTTAGTGAAGTTTTTAAGTTTTTCAATTGTGATGACAAAATCATAATCCCATGGTCCACTTAAGATTAGAAAAAATAGTTTAGTACAGTACAAACCCTGTCTGCAAATAGATTTGCTTTCCTGCTGTTTCGGAAAAGCGCAAGCCGGAACTCCTCCTGGAGATGAAAGTTTGGAGAACTCAGGATTCAATGTGTGAAACCCAAACCCAATCAGCATGAATAGTTAATGATAGTGTGGTGAAAGATAAGTATGCAGTGTTGTGATGATATCTCTATATAACAATTCCAATGCCAAGGGATTATTAGTATCAAAGAAGAGTCACCATTTACATAATCCAGAACCTATTTCCTGGTTGTGTCTTATTCTTGGTTTAAAAACTTGTTAAGTTAGTTCCTTGTTTCTTAAGTGGGAATACCTTGTGAATAAGGCCATCATCAACAATTGAACTGCTTAGTACTTTAAACAAGTCAAGCAAAGCCTCCACTTCATTCACTGTGACTGTCAAATGATAAGGAGCGTTTCAAGGATAACAACATGAAAAAATTAGAGTAAAAAAAAAAATTTCAGGAACATTTCAACATGGTATGTAGGGTCCTTTTCCTACTATAAAAAAGAGTTGACTAAGTGCACAGATATGTTACAGAAATCCTATTCTAAATACTTCACACAACACGAAATTACTTAAAATAAGCTAAACCAAGCACCCATTAAAAGAGGATGAATCGGGATACATTGTCATGAGTTCTACCTCAATAGGATTGCCTTCAATTAAGGGCCTAATAACAGTAAAGAGCACAAATCCTTAGTAGAACTCTAAAAATTAACTGTAGGAATTGGGGAATTTGAGGCTTTATAAGACCCCTCATTTAAAATAATTCTCCTAATATGTGAGTTATGATAGATAGCAACGAGGCCAAGAATATAACAATAAACATGAAAATGAAAGTGAAAGGAGAGTCATGGGCAAATATATTATATGAAATATCCAGGAACAAGCATATAAGTCAAATGAAGTCCAAAGCATTGACTTGGGGGTAAACAGTATAACTACTCACACCATGTCTCTGAAGAAAGATTGATGTACTGTTCATTCTTTGCCCTTTGTCTAATCTTCTTGGAGCAGAAACAGCTCAGGGAAATGGACATAATTTCAGTTCCAACACTATGAGGTAAATTCTAGATATAACAGGCAGGAAGGAAGTCAACCTGGAGATCAGAGGACATCCATGCTAAATCTTGATACATCATATTTTGTAATCTCAATATAAATAGTACTACATAACAATAGCATTAATACTACCGAGCCTGTCACTGATGACGCCTTTACTTGTTCTTTAAATACAGTTCGAAACTCTTAAATCTATCTCATGTGATCAGCAAGAGAATTACAGAAGCAAGAGGATAAAACAATTTCTGGTTGATCACAGTATAAGTTCTGTCAACTCAGCAAATATACAACCGTTGAAAAGATTCATAGGGTCAGGATATAAGCCAGAAGCCTCAGAATCTAACGGAAGGAATAATAAGTCAAAAAAGAGAACAAACGTATAAAAGCTTGAAATTTCTGGGTATTTCATATGAGAGAAAATGAGACAGTTAATATCAGAGACGATCCAGTTGTTCAAGGGTGTTACCATTTAGGAACTCTGAAAAAGAGAATGAAAGACAAAAGTCAACGCAGAATAAGAGCTTGTTTTATACGGTAAGAGACTTACAGAGAGCAGATACAAGTTGGCTTTCTTTCAAAGTGTTCAACAACACAGTTTCATCTGCAAAATTGAGATCTGTGCAGTGATGATGATGAGTCTAATGATTCAGTTTTTGGCTTTAATTTGAGCTTAATCTATGTTTATTTTATCATGCTGCACGACGTAACTCACTCCATAATTGCAAAAAACAAATTATGTTTAATCGAATGTTTGACTTGCTTCAATATTAAAATAGCATAGTTGGCTTGAAGGAATTACTGCCACGTATCTTTAACCTTCATAATTCTGGAACCATCGCATATACTTAGAAGTTGCATGATGTTGTCAACTTTTTAGAATTATTTTTAATATTTTGTATCTCTTTTGGTGAAATAAACCGTATAAAATATTAGAAAAAGATGGGCACGCCATCCAAAATCCTGAAATTTTGTTGGTCAATTCATCAAAAAATATAATTGTTGACAATTTCAAGCCTTTAACATAAGGATTAAGGGAGAACATTTCGGGGGAATATATATATATATACATATATATATAACACAAAGCGAAAACGTGCTCATCGCCCATCGATCCATCTATATCATTTTTTTTTATAAAGGACAAAATGATATTAAGAAAAAAACTAAACGAAATAATGTGAAAAAACATGAAACATGCAACTGCACAACAAGTGATGGAACTGATGTATGCTGGTTGTTGAGGAATCATCCATCTATATCATTAATTGATTTTAAAAGTTCTAGATTTGATTTTATTTTATATTTTAAATAAATTTATATTTCAATATATACTATATATATAAATTAAAAATTAAAATAATTTTATAACTATCACTTTATATAAAAAATGAATGTGTCATTTTAAAAATTCATAAATAAAAAATTTTAAATTTAGACCATTTAGATTCAATTTAAAATACTGAGATTTTATCACAACAATAAGAAATTAAGTACTCGTTATTGTGATTAACATAAAATGCAAACTATCATCCAAACAAGAAGTTGTAAGTGAAATAACCTGAAGTCATTTTTCTCACTAGATCAATTATATAAAGATTTGTAAGTATGAGGCAAAATTGAACTTTTATCAATTAGCTCCTCAAGAAAAAGGAAAAAATTGGAAAAAAATTCGAGTCTGATAAGACCACAAAAGTTCAAGTAAGAAAAAGTTGGCTAATTCACGCACACAACCTCATCTTTTGAACAATACAATCCAATTTTTCCCATACGTATCAAAAAAAAAAAAAAAGCAATTTCCCACCCAAAATTTGTACAAGTATTGTATTCTTTAAGTATACAACTATAAAAATACAAAATTTCCACTAATGACAAGTAAGTTTGATTAGACGCCGATAGCCCTTGACCGTGATTAAGACCTTGCTCTCTTTTAAATTCTTGTTTTTCAAAAACTAGGCCCTCGGAAGTTTGTATTTCCAAACGGCCCCAAAAATTTATTTATTGCACAACTATGCGTTATAGCTTTCAATATTATGGGATATCCCAGAGTAAAACTTGAGTTTATCTGAGCACCCTTGCGAGGCAAAACAAACCGCGGCGAAACGCCCACCCAGATTCGTGTAACCCGCTTTGCCAAATAATCGTCGGAATTTGGATTGGGTTAAGGCTCAGAAGTTACCGTTTCCCTTGATAAAACAGGTTATGTTTTAATTGAATTTTCTCAATCGATTTTCATTTCTTCTATTTGAAAATTTTGGCTTCTTTCGCAAAAATCAAGCCTTCTTCTGATCATGTAAGCTGATAATCACTTTTAAAACTGATTTATAATCTGCAATAATGTGTAGATTATTCTAGTCCGAGCAAGCTACTTCAATGGAAGCGGATTTCTTCACCAATGGCATCTTCATAGAAGAACCCTCTGAGGCTGATGAGAATGCGAACAACGTAAACACGACTGCCCTTTCAGATTTCATTATTTGTTTCTTAAGCTACGAAGCATGGACACTTAAAAAAGAATTTAAATTATGTTCGATACTTCAGATTCTGTCGTCTAGAAGTCCCCACTGTGGGTGTTCATGCTTATGAGCTCCTCAGTTAGCAGTTTATGCTAATTTTGGATGTGAAACATGCAATTTTGAATTGTGTCAATCTGTCTGGCACAAGCGTCGGGAATTGTTTCTTTGTGTCCCGGCGATCCCCCCCCCCCCCCCCCCAAAACAAAAAAAAAACCACCGGTTAAACCAATGCCTTTTCAAGTATGTGAGATTAATAGACGGATGTTTTGAATCGTCATTCAATGACAAGTTATTTGTTCCTCACTTATGTGGCTTAAACCATCTGAAGAATATACGTTCCTTAACTTGTTCGGGTACTTCTTCAACCATCGTTGTTGCTTATTTTTATGACTTAATAATGAGATGGTGCTTGTATATGCAGTTGTTAAGTTCAGCTGATAAAACACATCTCTATTCCAACCTTGGAGCTAAACTTAAAATGAAATTCTGTTAACTTAATCTATGCTTTCCTAAACTAATAAAACTAATATTTTTATGACTTGTATAGATGAGATGATTTCTCTTCAGCTTCTATATTGCGTGTGATATATTAGACACCGTAGTTGTTGCAAATAATAACATAAAAACGGAATTTTACACTTACACGAGAGCATGTAGATTTTCATGATAGAATTGGAAAGTATAGCAAGTAGGAGGCCAAAAGATTGACAAATGCTGAACTTTCACACCTGGCTTTACCTAGATGATTATTCCTGTTAATATAAGTATCTACGGCATCTCTTTGGAGGTCTCCTATGCTTGCAATTTATGCCAAAAACTTTAAATTGATTATAAGATTTTCAAAATCAACGTTAATATAAAATATCAAATCTATCACAAGTTGCATTGCTCACAAGCTCTAAATAATATCAATTATTCCTGATACTCTATGTAATTCACTAGAGGCCCACTTTGTTAAGATTTATATTCTGTTGAAGTTTGAATTTTATTTGTAATGTACAGCAAACAAATGAAATATTTCAAACATTCAGCATCTTGTCATTGTCATGTCCGTAGTGTTTGACTGGCACACAAATAAAGGGGTCAACAATTTTTAATTGCTGAGTCAATTGTGTTTATATTTTCATCTGAGTACTTGCTATTGTTAATTATCAGGAAAATTCATTTATTGAAGGGGAAAAGTGTGGAATTTGCATGGATATTGTCATTGACAGGGGAGTTCTGGATTGCTGCCAGCACTGGTATTTATTTTCATCCTTTCTTCTTGAAGTATGAACTGCATTGTTGGTGACGCTGTTCTAGAATTCTTTGGTGAACTAAACAGACTGAGTGGTTTTTCTTTAGAATATAGAGCAATTTATATACATTTGGATAGTCACCTTTTCACCCCTGCCCCTTTGAATGGTGTGAAGGGTTAGTGAAGCTTGGTGGGAGAAAGTTTAAATATAGGTTTTGTGAAGAAAATGTTCAATTTTCTTCTTGAGACATAAATTTTTTTCCTGTTGTCACTTTGTGGATTAGGAGGCATCAGTTTCCTTTCTGTTTAGTAACTTCCATCTTTGAAATCACAATAGATGGAAACTTTCCTTATTCATCAATTTTTTTTTTTAAAAAAAAAAAGAAAAAGATCATGAACTGCATTGGAAACTGTCAATATTTGCAAAATTTGGTGGCATAATCTAGATGTACAAGACTGTGAGACAATGCTCATTAAAGCTTACAAGTTTCTTTGATACCAGGGATCTCCTCCAATGTCAATTACGTGTGATTGTCAGCTTCTGATTTTAACATGTTCCATTACTCCTCTCAGTTACTAGCTGTATGGCTATTATTGCTTTTCTAGTTACTTATTTTAATATCTCTATAACTGTTGAGCATGACCGTGGTTTGAGGACAACTCTCGATTGTATTGTTTTTCACTTTTTTGGTATTTTAATTCATAAAGATTTTATTGAGTCAGTAATAGGTCTCCCTATATTGGGTTGCATTTCATGACCTTTAAAGGAGAATCCTCTAGTCGGCAGTGTGTTCATAGTGAACCTTCCTACCCCAATACATGGGGTTTTGTTAGATTCCTATTGAATATGGTATACTTTTTATGTTAACTTCTCTCTGATTTAAGAAATTGTTGATTTCTTTTATCTGGCAGTCTTTCGTTTCAAGTATGAAACTGATATTTTGACCTAGTTTCATTGTTTAATAGGTTCTGTTTTGCATGCATTGACAATTGGGCTTCCATCACAAATCTCTGTCCACTTTGCCAGAATGAGTTTCAGTTGATCACATGTGTTCCAGTGAGTACATAAATTCTTGTAGTGTTTCTTTTTCTTTATTGCTTTAGTATTGCCATTCATGTTACGATTAAGAGCCTGTTTGGATACGGCTTATGATAAGTGGCTTATTTTTTTTTTGGGCTTATAATAAGTAACTTCAGAAAAATCAGTAACTTATCAGAAGTTGTTGAATTTGGATGTGACTTTACAGAAGTGACTTTTTTTTTTATGAAACATGTTTGAATGA
>JBAGKO010000004.1:13752580-13783285 GCA_037177275.1 Acacia concinna | reverse complement strand
CATAGCATATATCCCTCTCTTTGTTAATCATACCAGATCCTACTTTCACATTATTTACTGCCTCTGACCTTTGTTTATGATTACCTGTCTCATTCCATCCATTTGCATCCCAAAAAGACTCATTACATTGCTCACACCAAGGAGGAACCCATATCAAATCATTATTAATTTTTCCACTAACATACATGTACCAAAATCCATCATCATAGTACAACCAAGACCACAACCAGGTAAACTTAAATATATTATTACAGAATTTAGACAAGCTTGACCTTCTCTTCTCTACTTTATTCACATCATACCGAATCATATCCATGCAAACAAGATTAAAGAAGGTTTTAGGGAAGTAATACTGCAAGAAGGCCAAACAAATTGAAGACCATTGGTATAGTATCCCCTTATCATCCACATGCTCCATTAAACCAATTGATAAATCAATACTGATCATCTTTATTCTAATTGTAACAAACCATATAAAGAGTGTGAGAAGAATCAAAGACAACACCTTAGCATTCTCAGAGATATCCACCTTCCAGTTCGATGAGAATGGCCAATCTGGATTCCCCGGTGTCGTCCTCCTCTGTTTTCCAAAGCTCTGCTTCATGCTGGCAAAGGAGTCACACTTTGGCTTCTTCCTTATGGCTACAAATTCCATACAAGCCCTCACTTCTGGTGAATCAATCCATCACAGCACAAAATCGAGAAACACCAAATCTACCTCTATTCTGATTTTGCAACACCATTGGAATCTCTACAACCAACCCCTAAGCCTTGCCGAAGTCCCGCCATACCCTAACCAATCGATATCCTCAACCCCTCTATTACTTCTTCCCAACCCTAAGCCGCCATCTGTATATATGAAAATCATCAATACACTTGCCCTAAACCATGAAATCACTAACCCACCCGTCCAAAAGAACCGCTCACACACACCCAACCTATGTCGAAAGAACGGTGCCGAATGCATCGACTCTCCTATGGAGAGATCCCTCCGATTGAGGGAAGGGCGGGAACCCTAGCAGAGAGGGAGGGCTAGCTTACCACTTCCAAATATATTTGATCATTCGATTTTTACATTAATTATTACTACTTAATAATGATTTTGTGAAAAATTACAGCTTAATTAGTTGACATGATAAATTTCTTAACTAAACAACCTCCCTTGTTTTCCCTCCTTGTCCAGAATTCCCTTCTCAAAAAGCCTGAGTAATTATATTTTGAAGTTTCCAATTGTTTTTTTTAAGAAATACATTATATAATTTTACAATAATATATATAATTTCCCGATTGGCAAAAAAAATATAATTTTCAGATTTTTGGGGGAGGGGGGGGGGGGGGAGAAGAACAAGACATTAGATCTCTCAGACAATTTGGGATGTCATTCATTCATCCATCCCTACCAAAAATTGTGGCAAAACATTATTTCTTAACTTCTTTTTGTATGTCGGCGCAATAATGGCTGCGCTTTCTAATTTAGATATTCCGCCCAAAAAATCCAATCGCCATCTCCTTTCAATCTTAAAAATTTTATATAGGGATGATATTTATTATTCTTCATATTTTGGCTATAGTATCCAAAAGTTAATTTTTCCAGGAGCTAATTAAAATTAAATGTATCAATCTCATTCACGCACCTGTGATTAATATGTAAAATATGTGTGGTGAGATATTTACACACCTCACTAATCACTAGCTAGATGGCACAAATATCTTTTCCACAGCTATGATATTCAATCCAGGAAAAGATTCCTAATTTTAAATTACAATTTTTATTAAAAAAAGTTTGTAATTTTGAATAATCGTTAAAAATTAGGTATAATACCCTTTATGATCTCTTGGACCACTCACATTGCTTCTAATTTAACAAAATCAATAGTGCGCTCTTCTTATTCATAAAAAAAAAATGTCATCAATTACGCTTTCTATAAATAGTGTTAGAAACACATTTAAAAAATGCTTAGTGGCATGAAAATTTTCCTTTTAATTAATTGGAGATCACGGGCTTCATTCCGTTTGATATAATGGACCTTGTTTTTGGCAAACGTGACACTCTATTTCAAATATCCTTATACTACAACCACAGCCACCACCATAGTTTTAGGGTTTTGTGGATAAGTTAACGTTTGTAAAATATGTGAGATAGATAGAGAGATAGATAGATATAGAGAGAGAGAGAGAGTAACGATAAAGAATGAGAGGTGAGATATAAGTTTGGAGAATTTATCATATTGAATGAAAATAAACTAAGGAAGGAGCTTATCCACACACACATATATCTATACATATGAGACATTGTTTTGCAGAACATAAGGTGGTTACTTGATACATGTATTTGGCGTTACCTTATCTTCAAAAATTGAGTGACCTGGAATCCTCTCAGCCATTGAAGCTCTTGATGATGACGACGACGACGACGTTGTTGTACAAAGGTAAGAGTGAGACTATACTATATAGACATACACACGCACATAGATGTATATTTATATGATACTCCCTCCGTTTCTATATATAAGACCCAGTTGACTTTTTTGGAGAATCCTAGAAAAATCTTAAAAAAGCTAATTACTTTACTTAATCATATCATATATCATATTTTATTACATTATATATTAGTTCATAAGTCAAACAACATAATTTGAACAAAAAAAATGATAAATTTTAATGTTTTAAGGTAATGTAATTAGCTTTCTTATGATTTTACTAGGATTCTCTAAAAAAGTCAACTAAGTTTTATAAATAGGAATGGATGTAGTATAATTTTTCATTTTAAAAAAAGCATACTCCCTCCGTCCTAAATTATAAGAGATAACTTTCACACTTCCTCTGTCTCAAAATATAAAAACAATGTATTAATGCTTATGTTAAATATAAAAATTATTATTCTCTATGAGAGAAGAGGGGATAAGGGAGAGGGTGATTGACTTTAATAAGGGTATTTTCTCTTTTATTCCATATCTTCTCATTAATAAGGGTATTTTAGTAAAAATGAGCAAAAAATCTGACATGCTTATTATTTTTAACCGTCACATCGAATTAAGAGATTCAGTTAAACATCTCTTATAATTTATGATAGAGGGAGCAATGAATAACAATTTAGAGCTACCAGTTACTGAAGTTATAACTTCTTTGGCTAATAGAAGAATTTCTGATATTAGGTAGCTAATGTTAGTGCTTGTATGTGGTCTGCAATTGCTTTAGGCGGAAACAGTTAACCAAAAAGGAGCATCACAGTACGGGTTCAGATCCTTCTGTGTTTGTTTTTGACGATGGACCCTTTCCTGAGTTTCTTTTCTTTCTCTTGGGACTTTTCATTACTTCCATTGTTAATGAAACAGAAATTTTCAATCTCTTTGTAGTTTATTCTCACTACTACAAGATTAGCTTCCTTCACAATCTTGAGGCCAAATTTATATATAACATTTTGCAGTTGTACATGAGAATTAAAACGAAAGGGGCTTAAAAAAAGGTTTTAAAAAAAATTGAATTTGTATTCTTTTTTCTTTTTTTTGGTTTCGGTAACGAAATGAGTCTGTATTCTTCGACACCAAATATTGGCGCAGCTGGCTTTGTTAAGGTGGGTATAGTTGAAAAGAGATTTCTTCATAATTTTTCTCTCTCTTTTTTTTTCAGTATCCATTTCAGCTATCAAATATGAGATAGAAATAAAAGACATAATCTAATAACTAAAATAAGATACTGGAATAAAAAAAAAAAAGCGAGACTTACGAGAGAAATTGGAGATTTCTTCGTAATCTCTCTCTCCTTTAGGTATAGTTTGGTTCTGAATTAGGCGGCCCGACTCACAGACGTCCATTCAATTCAATGGAAGTAGACTTCTCTTTCCAAGAAGATTGGTGGACTTTAGTGCTACTGTTAGATAATAATGCTTTGTTAACAGTGTCATCGCCTCAAAAATGACATCTCATACACAATAAAATCAAAGCCTTGGCAGGAGAAAAGTGGTAGCTTGAAGGCAAGCCTTTCATTACTAATGAAACTTTGAAGTCACAAAATTTTTTACATGACTAACGGGTTTTTTGGGAAAGTGTGACTGCAATTTGTAATCACCGTTAAGAATTCGCAGAGTTCTAATTACTCCAGCATTTTGCTCAAGGAGCGAGCGAGTCGGTGGCCAGCAAATCAAGGGCTTATTCATAAAATCATATTCTTGACGCAAGTACAGATAGTAACAGGGGGTTTTTCATATAAAAGGTGAGGATTAATAAACCATCCTCCACAAGAACAGACTGCTAAATATGTGCTTGATTAATGAAAAATCATAGATGTGTGTCTTACATGGGTCATTAATCCACGAGCAGTGCCCTTCTTCCCTGTTGTGCCAAAGCCGCTCGCGCCGTCATAATCCTGCTGCTAACAAAAGGAGCATCAAAAGCAGAGCAATTAATCCAATCTTTCAAAAGCTCTTCTTGATCCCACACCTCTGGAATCCAAACTCTTCCAGCTACTTCAACTCTATGACGCTTCAGCCTCTCACGTCCACAATCCTCTGTCTCAACCATTTCCTCTCTGACATTTTGAGCAGCCGGGTCCTGCTTCTGAATTGCAGGTTCCTCTTTACTCGAGAGACTTGTTTTTGAAGCTGATGAGTTCTGTGTATCATCGAAGTAGCAAGTGCTCATAAAGGATCCTTCTTTATCGATATCATCGTCCTCTGGAAGATGGGTCTTCTTCAATTTTAATGGTTGGTGGGTTATCCGGTCATCAGAGTTAGTCGGAAGCAGAGAGGCGCTGTCTTCCATTACGAGCAGAGGAGAGGCAGAAGCAGGGTCTACAGAAGGTGTTGGTGTTTGAAATCTGATAAATTGTTGATTTTGTACTCTCTTTGCGCTACAGCCTGCAGGTATGATAGGGATTTGATGCCAAAGAAAGGGGTGGAAATTTATTTACACATTCCTCACTGAGTTTCGCTTTTGTGTGGTAAATGAGAAAATTACGTGTCTTGATGGAGATGGGGTTTCAACGTGTGGCGGACAAAGATGGGTTTCAACGTTTGTGGTTTAGTTCCAACTTGCGAGTGCTGAAAATGCCAAGTGATGGAAACCCCAACAAGAAAAAGCAGTCTTGTTAGGAATGCCGAATTTTAACTAACTCCTTCGTTATTATTTATGTTCCTGATTATAAAAAGTTTTATATGACCTACACGGGGAAAAAAAAAATAACACAAGTGTCCCGTTACCATGATATGTAAAAGAATCTATTAATTTAAGAAGCACATACTGCAAAAGGGAAAAAAGCATATGGCATGGTTGTAATTTTACAGGGGTAATTACTTTTAATTTGGGACTATATGCATGTTAATGATGTCATGACAAGATATGTTGATCTCCTCCGAATCCCTGGTAGATTTTTGGAGGAATGAGAGGTTGATGTCGAAATGAGAAATTATAATATCTGATTTTTGTGCTCTCCCACCAATGAGGTTAACGAATTTGATTTGGATAGGGAATCGTCATCAGCTGCTTATGGTTGTCAACTTGAATTTAAACTCTCACTATTTTTTACCTGGAATAGCCTATAAAGATATTTAAAATTTTTAATGGCCTCCATTAAAAAAAAAAATTAAGAAGCATCAGTTCATCAATCATCACCACCATGTGTACTATTTTTGTTGTGATTTAGCTAACATGGGACATGCATTTAAAATCAAGATACTGTTAGCTTCTGCAAGTACAAATGATGAAGAGGAAATGATTGTAGAAATGAGATGCTGGAAGGGAATAGCAAAACCATGGGCTCTCCTCTCAACTTTGGTCACTCCTTTGGGGATACAGAAATACTGCGGATGATTGTATGGACAAGTGGGTGGCTACCTTGAAACTTGGCTCCACCATCTTTATTGAGGTCCCGTGTGGTCTAAGCCACATTTTGCTTTTAAGAGTCAAAATATTGTTTTAGGCATTGTTTGGTTTGAAGCTTTTAGAGTAGGGGTTAGCATGTTTACTTATCCGTTTGCATTAACTTTTGAGAATAGCTTTTACGAATTCTGAATAATGTATGTAGGAAGAGTTTTGTCTCGGCTTATGCAAATATAGGTTTCAAAATGTCATTTAGAGCCCGTTTGGATAGAGTTTTTGAGAATGGCTTTTTGTAGAATAACTTTTTCAGAATGACTTTTCTAGAATAATTTTTTATGAAAAAGTTGGTTTTGAAAAATTGAGAGTGTTTGGATAAATATTACCAAGATAGTTTTTTCTATGATTAAATGACAAAAAATGGTATTAACTTTTATAATAATTACATGTAAGAGTTGTGATGTGACATAAATTATTTTTACAATAAAATTGCATAATAAATACCAAAATGTGTATAAATTAGATTAAAAAATTAAAATCACAACATTAGTCCATATTAGAAGATGATAAAAATTAGGCCAACATATATTTATTAAAAAAAATATAGTGTAATATATTATGTGGGAAAAAATATAAAAGACATTTGAAGAAAAAAAATCCAAACACGCCTATTTTTTGTAAAAGTTATTTTAACCCCAAACTAACTTTTGAAGAACAAACACCAAAACACACCCATTTTTGCAAAAGCCATTTTAACCCCAAATCAACTTTTGAAGAAAAAACACACAAACACACCCATTTTTTGTAAAAGTCATTTTAACTCCAAACCAACTTTTTTTCCTCCAGAACCAACTTTTTTCAAAAGCTACTTTTTATAACTTTTCCAAACCAACTGTTTTCAATTTTCCACTTTTCTTCTTCCTCTTCTATTTTATTATCTTATAATATGGACTAATGTAAAAATAATTTATATCACATCACAACCCTTACATGTAATTTAAATAAATTGGATAATAAAGTTAAAATTGCAATATTAATCCATATTATAAGATGATAAAATAGAAAGAGGAAAGATAAAAGTGGAAAAATGAAGAAAGTTGGTTTGGGGTAGTAGAAATTTTAGGGAAAGAAGAAGGAGAAAAGTGGAAAATTGAAGAAAGAGAAAAGTGAAAAAGTGACTTTTTGAAAAGTTGGTTTTGAAGGAAAAAAAATTGGTTTGGGGTAAAATAATATTTATGAAAAATAAGAATGTTTGGATATTTTTTTTTCAGAAGGGTTTTTTACCCTAAAAAGACTTTTTTTTGTCTATCCAAACACCCTCTAAGGTGGATACCTTCCAATTGACATTATTTCTGTATCAGTGAACTATATTCACTGTGAATCTTTCAAATTTTCAATTAAAATTGATTACTCGATACATCCAACCTACCTTTATTCAATTTGAAATTTTCAATTTTTACACAGCATTTACAATATATTTATATCTTTTTTTATCAAGTATCAATACTCTCACAAAGTACTCTACCTAAAAAGTAAAAAGTGCTTCGCGCTATATCATAGTGAATTATAACATTAGATTTAAATAAAAAGTCAACTAGATAGTTGTCAACTCTATCGTACCCTTCTCTCATAATTTTTTATATCTAATTAAATTGAGATATATTTTAATATATTTAAGAAGTCATAATTACTAAATTAAAAGAATTTATTAAAAAAAATTTTTACGATATTAATTGGATGCATTATTTAAAAGATTTTAAATAAAATATTATAATTTTAGATTAAATAAAAATAGATAAAATGAGGTAAAAGATTAAATAAATTTTAATAATTTAAAAAAAAAAAAAGAGTTTGAGTGTTTATTATTATTATTATTATAACTTACCTCACTCCTGCGTAGCGTTTTGGAATTGAAGGGAGACACAGCATTTTGGCAATTGGATTGGAAGACCTAATAAAAAAAGTTGCAGACGCGTGAAGAAAAAAAAGGCAGCCTCAGCACTGTTCATCGTCTTTTACCCAAAAAGAGACTGCCGAACCAGAACTAGCAGCGAGAAGAGAAAGCCGAAGAGAGCGTTAACGGCTAAACCTGGGGAGGCGACCTTCATTACTGTTCCTCTTCTTTTTCCCCAGGTCCGACAAGGATCAGTGCGAGAGGCAGAGAGAAATCGCTACTGGAACTTAAAAAAAAAAATCAGAGGAGCAAACGAGGAGAGGAGGAGTTGGATCAATTTGACGCATTATTCTGCCATTGAAGAGTATCACTCTGCCTTCATGGGTTCTTGAGCTTCTTCTCTTTTCAATTTTTTTCCGGCTCAAATGTTTCATATATGTTCTGGAAGTGTGGTCGATATGATGAGTTTTAATGTACTAGTACGTAGTTAATTTTATTTTGCAATTTAAAGAAAATATGAATTTATTTAGTTAATTAGATTTTATTTTTACTGATTAGTTATGTTTTAATATTAATTTTAGTTATTTAATCTTATCTATTTTTTTTAATCTACTTAGTGCTTAATCACCATTAAGTATAAATTTGAATATTAAAATTTGTGTTGACGAAGAGAATTTTAATTAGGTTCTGAGATTAAGTAATATGGGATTAGATTACGATATAATTTGCGATTAGGATAGACATATACCTAATAGCCCCATATAATTGTTGAAGAGTTTGTTTGAATTATTTTGCTTACATAACATTTTATACTTCAGACAGGATTGTAAATAGACCGAAAGGCATTTATAGTTATTTATATTCGAAATTAACGAAATTAACATAAAGACTAATTAAATTAGTGGAAATAAAGTTTATGAAACTAATAACTGATTAATAACTCTTAGTTGCATTTTTAATATTTGTGGTAGGTAGTTTATTTTAATTTGATTTTGAATTTTATTTTCACTTATTTAAATTAAACTTTAATTTGTTCAAATGAATTGAAAGTGTAAAATAAGTGTTCAACCGGTTTAAGTACCAAGTCTTCGTTGAGAATAATATTTTACTCACTATTTTATCACTTGATACGCCTGTACACTTGCACAGTCAAAGATTGTAAATTTTGCCCCCACCAAGACTCATGCACAACTTAATTAGATTTCGGCACATTGAAAAATATTTTCACAAGCTCACATTAACCTTCAAAATCTTCTCAAAAGATAGGCAGCCTTCCCAAAACAAAACAAAAAAAAAAGTTATAATTTCGGAGACAAAACTAACCGAAAATATCCCAACGAATTCAATATTTTTTGCCTATGCAAGCACAAAAACTGTGTGTAGACACTGAACGTGACGGGCAAAATGAAGGGAAGGTCATATATGCATATAAAAGGTTTGCAAGCTGGCATGCAAGATAGCATAAGACAAATAACCCATGGGCAAGTGTGATTGAAACATCATACCAAAAGCCACATGCAAAATGTGTTAATGTTTTCTTTCAACAACACTATTTTGTTCTAGTATTTCAACACATGAAGTCAGATATGCCCTTTGAAGCAAATAATTGAGTTATTTGAAGCTCAACCCCGTTATCAATTCGAATGGCTTTAACTCTTGTGTCAAATTGGTTTTCAAGAAAACAAATAAGTGATTGTAAAGAGGAACGTGCCTCTCATTTTTGCTTCAAAAGACAA
The DNA here is from genome assembly GCA_037177275.1 of Acacia concinna. Classification (NCBI taxonomy): domain Eukaryota; kingdom Viridiplantae; phylum Streptophyta; class Magnoliopsida; order Fabales; family Fabaceae; genus Acacia; species Acacia concinna. The sequence continues at coordinate 13,773,842 of JBAGKO010000004.1, read as the reverse complement.
ACCCAAGTATATTTGAAAAAATCATCCATCACAATTAAGAAATATCGACGTTGAAGATTTACAAGGGCCTCATATCGCATGAAGTAATTGAAAACAACCAGTAGATTTAGAAATACTGACAGGAAAAGGCAATTTCCTTTGCTTTGCAAAATGACATATCACATATAGTACTAGATTTGTTGCATGATATAAAAGGAAACTACTGTTTCAAAGTATCCAAAACATTGGAAGATAAATATCCAAGGCAATAACGCCACAATTGAAAAGAAGAAATTGAATTACATTGTGTAGACGAAACTAAGCTTACACAGTCATTAACAAAAGATAGAATGATTAAACGATATAATCCTTGAAAGAGTTCAGCTATACCAATCGTTTTCTATGTCCTCAATTTCTAGATAAGGCAATGAGAAGACGAAAAAACAAGGCAACAATGTATGATATTAGTCAATTGAGAGAACGAGGGGTTATTAAAATGGAATTCTAGATTATAAAGTACATTGGTGAGAGTAATATTAGGACTAATTCTAACATTTCCAGAAATGCCAGCTACAACAACTTTATTGGCTGGCAGAGTTACTTTTACGGGACATTTTTGAAGTAGTGAAAACATGCAATGAATGACACATGAGTAGTAGCACCACTGTCTACAATCCAAGAATTGGATAATCAAAAGCTAATGCACTATAGATACTTGTAGTGTCAGGATTTGGCATCAATGTAAGGGTTGAGAGTTGATTGACATAAGGAGTTGGATTAACATTGGAAGCAGAAGCTTATTGACAATTATCACTTGCAGAAGCAATTTTAGGTTGCAATAAAGCAAGTAAATGATTATATTGAGCTTGACTAATGACAAGATTGCAAGTAAAGGGTGATGAAGACAAAATACCATCTAATGTACTAGAGAAAGGTGTTACCAAATGGTTGACCTATTCCGAGTCTTGAATCCTAGAGGATATCCATGCTTTTTGTAACAAATTTCAACAATATGGCGAGGCTACCCACAGTAAGTGCACAATTTGTTATTATTATTGCTGGTACTTCCTCCATTGCTACTCAATTTCCACTATGAATTAGAAGGTGAAGTCGATTGAGCACAAGTCAAATGCACAGAAGGTAGGTCAATAGTGCCAATCAACTCCCGTTCTTGTTGGATAACAAGGGGAAAGGCCTTGTTAATAGAAGGACGAGGATTCATCAGCACGATTTGCGAGTGCCTCATGGCAAATCGATCATTCAGCCCCTTAAGAAACCGAATCAAATAATCTTGCCGACAATACTCCTTGGCCAAGCAAACACAATCAACAATAGGTCTAAAGTTATGCAACTCATCCTAGATTATCTTGATTTGTGTAAAATAGTCAGTAACCAAAAGTTCACCTTATTTAAATTCAAACAATTCCTCCTACAATTCCATGACTCTAAACGCATCACCATGAGTGAAACATTCCTTGAGATCATTCCAAACATCCATGGCTCTATTGAGCCAAATCACACTTTGAGCACTAGATGGTTAAATGGAGCAAATCAGCCACACTAATACCATTGTATTACATCTCTACCAACTAGGGAACAAAGGATCATCTTTGGTTGGAATCGAGAGTGTCGTCCACAAATTGTTTCTTATTTGTACTCATCAAAGCAATCAACATTGATTGAGACTAGTGATGATAATTGGTGCCGATGAGTGCGGCGTCACAAGTACCAATCCTGGATTCTCATTCGGGTGCAAATAATACTAGTCAAGTTCCACTAGCCATTTGTAAACCAACCGAGAGTATAAGATCTGCAGATGAGGAAGAGATAGAAGATGCAAAAGAAGAAATCGAAAGAAACAAGATCTGCAAATGAAGAAGAAATCGAAAATTTAAAAGAAGCAAATCAAAGTCTGCGAAAAAAACGGTGAACAGCGGAAGATTCAAGGAAACAAATCTTCAAGATTGTTATGTAAATATAATATGAATCCCTAATAGTCTAATAGTCTATTAATGATATGTTAATTAGGAATTAGGATTTAATAGGCCCAAATGTATTAGGCCCAATAAGAATTAGAGTAGGCAGCAAGCAGGCAATTGTATTACATACTTAGCCTATATAAGTAAGGCTACTCAGAGTTGTGCGCATGATTTTGATGATTAATGAATTCAGATTGTTATGCTTCTCTGTCTCTCGGTTCTGTCTCTCTGTCTCTATTCCCTCTGTTTCTGATTTCTCTCCTTATTCCCCTCTGAAACTATTCTTTCTACCTCTAATTTCCCTCTTCCTAATCCTAAAATCCCTAAACAATACAAGATTAATTACAATCTTGTACCACAAATCTGAACTCCTTGCTTTGTTCTTTTATATGATTAGGATTGCAATAGCACCATATGAATATGGAAGCTTTAACGACAGGGAGAATAGGATGGGATGCATGATGGGCCTATGACTAATAGGCCAAGATATCACTGAAATAGGAGGGACAAAAAAAGGGGTGATGATGGGATGTATATATTGTAAATAAGGGTTAGAGTGTGTTTTAAGAAGAAAGTGAGTATTGTGAGGAAGAAACTCTGACATCTTGAGTGCTGGGGAACTAGTGAGCGTGTTTGTCTGTTTTCTATCATTTTCTCTTATTTTCTTGTTTTCTAGTTAGACTTGCACTCTGCCAGATTGTTGCTGGTTTTAATATTAATTAGAAATTGGGTTCTGTCAATGCATCTTTCTTTTGTTCACTCCCTTCAAGCTGAAGAAATGTCAGATAGAAATTTGTTAAGTTTGCTTTGATGGTATCATGCTGTTTTCTTGTTAGATATGTTTGCGTCTGGGGCATCTTTTTCCATCTAACATTTTGCAAATTGTGTAGACTGTAGAGTTTAGTTTTATTTTGCACAATTCAGTGAACCATTGGTCGGCTAGAACTCAGATGGGCTTGTTCCTCTTTGCAGGTAAACAAGCCGTCAGTTATATTTATAGATGAAATTGATGCATTGGCTACTAGGTATGGGCTTAGTTTGACTTACTTTGTGATGTATTTCAGAAAGTTATGAATTTTAATTGTGCGCATTCACATACTTGCTCATAAAATTTTTCTGCACTACTTGTCTGCACTAGTTAACCTTTAAATTGTAAAGAAATAGAAATTTGGTAAACCTATATTTTAGAGGAACATCTAACTTTTTGATCAATCCAGTTATCACTGGAAGTAATAGGTAAAACTGAATGTCATATTTGCATTTCAATTTTCTTATTGGCGTCTATGTCAACTGTCAAGTCATTATAAGGGCCACTATATTGATTGTATTGTGAGTAAATTGGATGATGCAATCTACATGTTGCTATACTGTTTTATCACTTGATCACTCAATTCTTTGAAAAATGAGAGGATGGAGAATGCCATGTTGGATTTGTTTTGTGGAATGACGTGTAAGTTCAAATTTACTAAGTATGTATTGTTTGAGCACAAAGGATTAAGTTTTTGTTCTGCCCTTGCTTTATGGAATTCCAATAAACCAAAAAATATTAAAATGACTGGAAAGCTACTGATATTGCTTGGTTTATATATGGTATCAAGTGTCAACTGACTCATTTAAATGTCGTGATTAACCAACTTGCCTGATTTTAAACTGTGCATAATCAGGCGTCAAGGAATCTTCAAGGATTCCTCAGATCAACTATATAATGCAGCCACCCAGGAGAGGGAAACTACCCTGAACCAACTGTTGATAGAACTTGATGGTTTTGACACTGGAAAAGGTGTCATATTTCTAGGTGCTACAAATCGTAGGGATTTGCTGGATCCTGCACTTCTGCGGCCAGGTCGCTTTGATCGAAAGGTGTTTGTTTCGTCTTTTTAATTGGAATAGGTCTATTGTATGATGATGTTAAAGATAATGGAAAATGGGAGATAATGGACTAAAATCTTATATTTGGTTTTCTTATTAAATTTCCCCGGTGTACTCCACTCCAGTGAAATCATTAACTTCTCTAAACCATTCTCCTTAGATGTTCGTGCAAGCACTGACTTATTAATGCACCACTGTCATCTGTTTGCTTGGTTATGTTTGTCGTATTATGCAGTTCTCCCCCACTGTAATGGGCTTTCAATTGTGGTTAAAATTTTCTTTTGCAGATCAGGATACGTCCTCCAAATGCAAAAGGGAGACTCGAGATTTTGAAAATTCATGCTAGCAAAGTAAAGATGTCAGATTCTGTTGATTTATCCAGCTGTGCACAGAATCTTCCTGGTATGCATTCATTAAATTTCTTAATTGAGTCTGTAATTTTTTTGATTGACTGAACCCTTGTATTTTAATTCCTAGGATGGTCTGGAGCAAGATTGGCTCAGTTGGTTCAAGAGGCTGCTCTTGTGGCAGTCAGGAAAGGCCATGATTCAATTCTTCAGTCAGACATGGATGATGCTGTTGACAGGCTTACAGTAGGGCCCAAACGGGTAGGAATAGAGTTAGGTCATCAAGGACAGTGTCGTAGAGCTACAACTGAAGTGGGAGTTGCATTAACTTCTCATCTGCTAAGGCACCTTGAGAATGCAAAAGTTGAATGCTGTGATCGCATTTCTATAGTACCTCGCGGTCAGGTCCATGTGCAGTTTCTCTTACCTTTATTATCCCCTTCTATGCTCTGGAAATACTTCAATTATCGTTGTTGTTCTTTACGTAGGACTAACTGCTTATAGATGCCCAGGAAAATGAATAAAACAAGGTATAACGAGTGCAATACATATGCAATGCTGTGTTATTACTGTAACATGTGAGATTGGTGCATAGGAGTATGACGAGTTTTATAGAGTAATTAGAGATGAAAGGAAGACAAGAAATGATGTTCAGAAATATAAATAACATGGAAAGTGATTATAATCAAAGACCGAATGAGGCACTAGAGAGGTCTGAAGAGCAAGGAAATCCCATGTGGAGGATTAATGTCAATCGTAATTCTGTGTTTATTTATGCTAGACAAGGCTACTTGTGAATACTAATGGGGTTTACTTGCTTTACGATCAAGTGCGTAGTTATTGTGTTTTCACCTAAATATTGTTTTGGCATTCCATCAGATTGATTGGGCCAAAAATGTTAGTTGCCGTTATGTTTTTTGGAGAGAAAAGAGCTTATAATGAATGTACTTTATGTATTGACAGACACTATCTCAATTGGTATTTCATCGACTTGATGATGAATCATACACCTTTGAGCGTCGACCTCAATTGTTGCATCGGCTTCAGGTTCACACTGAGGAGATGTGCTTGTGATTTTTCCCCCTCAATAATATCATTTATTTCTGAGTCCGGATCTGTCTTTGGCATACAGGTTTTGCTTGGAGGGAGAGCCGCTGAAGAGGTCATTTATGGACGTGACACATCTACTGCCTCAGTTGACTACCTAGCAGATGCATCGTGGCTTGCTCGTAAAATATTAACCATGTTGGCCTCATCACAGTTGCCTGTATTATAAATTTTCTTTTTCTTCTTTTTTCCCCCCAATATTGATTCCTTTCTTTGTTTGCTTCTACTCAGATGGAATTTGGAGGATCCAATGGTTATACATGGAGAGCCTCCGCCTTGGAGGAAGAAAGTTAAATTTATTGGACCAAGGCTTGATTTTGAAGGTTCACTTTACGACGACTATAACTTGATTGAACCGCCAATAAATTTCAAGTTGGATGATGAAGTTGCAAGGAGGACAGAAGAATTGATACGTGACATGCATGGAAAGACAGTGTCTCTTCTTAGGAGGCACCAAGCAGCTTTACTTAAAGCTATAAAGGTAATTAGGATATTTCATAAAATATGCAAAAGCTCTAAAAGTGGGATTAGTATTCAAAAATCGGTGAAAATTTAAATACCAGTACTTTGTATTAAATCATCTGGCAAAAAAAATGTACTTTTTATGAAATCCTACGTAGTACCAATTTTTTCTGTGTATAAATATATTTCTTGTCAATAAAATCTTCAAATCAGGGTCTGATTTTCCGTAATGTTCATGTTGGTAGAAATTGTATTTGCTTAGTACAGTTTTTGTGAGCATATCAAATTAATCTGGGATGCTCCTTATTTGCCTGTTTAGTAAGTGGATATGAATTTAAACTGGTTGTGAGCTGTTACTGCAGGTTCTACTGAATCAGAAGGAGATCAGTGGTGAGGAAATAGACTTCATTTTGAGCAAATATCCCCCAGAAACTCCTTTAAATATTCTTTGGGAAGAGGAAAATCCTGGGAGCCTCCCTTTCTTCAAAGAGCCAACTCGTGATTTGGAGTATGCATTACAAACTCAATCAAAGAAAGAAACCATGACTTCTCAAAATCTCTCTGGAAACTAAAGATTTTACGTCCTCATCAATCTGAAATGCAGATTTCGCTGTGTATCATCTTGGGCATGACTCTTCCATGTATTTGTGCGGAAGTTATGCCTGAAATTTTGTTGGTGCCATGAGTTTGAAACAGCGTGCTTTACTGTAACTTGATTCATACGCTTGTTGGCTGTTCCACCTTTGAAATATCAAAATTCCGAGAATCCAAGACTTAAAGTTAAATGGATATGATAGAGGGAATGGAAAACCAATGTTTTATCTAGTAAATTGAATCCAATTTTCATACAAATACATTTTGTTGTAACAAGAAGCAGTGACCAAAATGTCCAGTGTCAGTTTTCGTGTGATGTCCTATATTTTATTGACGAATTCTGCACCTATAAATATATTTGTTGTGAAATGACAGCGCCAAACGAACAATTCTATGTGATTACAGATGCTAATACTACGACAACGAATGACTGTCTTTAAAACAAGAGAACGAATAGGGTTACACTGCAATAAACTAGTAACGTAACCCAACCTCTACTTCTCTGGCGCTCTTTACCATAATTGTAATCTCCTACCCAAACTACCCTGAAAATTGCAAGGCACACGAATAGTAGGCTCACCGCTAACACAGCAAGCTTTTTAGTTTCCAGATTTGCTTGATCACTTGCAATTTTTTGAACATCTAATCTGAAAGGGGAAGCATGTGAAATGCATGTTAAGCCCCCACAAGCAAGGAGATAAAAACAAATTCTAGAGGCAAATGACACTCAGATTCTTCTATCAAATGGTGATAGCGAAAAGAAGCACACAAACCTTAGCATACTCTTTTCTCTGACCAATGTATTGATCTGAGATAAGATTGCATCTTTCCATGACTCAACTTCAGTTACTCCTTTTTCCTGTGTAAGAGAGTGAGATATTGTGAAATCATGTGAACGTGTGAGTGAAATTGAAGGGCCAACAGGAAAAAGGTAGCAAGGTAATGAGAAGGTACTGCATTTGCGTTTCGCTGCCTGAGATCTCTCATCTCTAACTTGCTTTTCTCTATGGAGTCTAATAATCTGGAAAACTCTTTCTCAAGATTTGGTATTGCCTCGCTTTGCCTCCTGCTCAATTCTTTGATGAGCTCCTCTAACTCTGATAAGTTGAGCTCCATTGACTTCACCTTTTGCATCAAAATCTTGAGAACAACGTCACCAGCTACCCTACCATTTAGTTGTTTGAACTCTATTACAGGATCAGGAAGTCGAGGAATCCTATTCACAACGACTGGATTTTTTACCACTCCTACCTCAAGCTTTTGAGTGTCATTGCTTATGGTCTCAGCGGCCATACCATCTTTCTCACTTTCAATTACTTTCCCTTTTCTATCAATTTGAACACCTTCTGGCTTTAATGCAAGGATATCACTGGAATTGTGCTCTGGCAACTTGCTTGCAACAGGCAATCCCCTGGCTACAATTAGATCCTCAAGCATCCTCTCTATTGCATTAATCCCATAAACTTCCACAACACTCAGGGTACAGTAAAACTCTGAACCATAATGAGTAAGCAAACTCAAGTTTAAATACCTCACCCATTTGGGTTCAGGCAGCATAAATATCTGTGCCTGCTTCACATTAGCTGCGACGAAGTCTCCCAGCAGGTCCCATGATTCACATGGATAACTCAAACATCCAGACAATTCGAATTGCTTGAAATTAGAAGAATAATGCTCAGAGTTTGCAATCTTCACGGAATCAACCAGAGTCTCTTCTGCAAGCTCAATCACAACAAACTTACCTGCCACAGAACAAGGATTTCTCAGGTACTTGTCATGATCCTTCCCTAGTATATTACTTGCACCTTTTGCCTCCTTATTATAAGCCACCACTTTTGCACCTTTAGATTCAGAGGCAAAGTTGAACTCTGATCCATCAGGTTCGAGTCGTCGGGTGTTGTTAAGAAGCTTTGGTTTCACAGTACTACCTTCTGCCTGTCCAGTTGCGTTTCGAAATTCATCATAATCCAGAAATGATGGGCGATCTTCCACATCAGAAGCTTGTTCTGGTCCCAGTTTTATGTCTTCAAGTGGCCGTAGATTACAAATTAAAGCGGAATTACCCAAAACTTTCAGAAATGCTTGATCTAACGTAATTTTTTCAGGAAGTGAGTACATGTGATTTGCAGGTTTCTGATTTGAACTTCTGGGTTTGTCGTTGCTAGTTGACCCATTTAACTCGAATGGAGCTGCATTTTTGTAAACATAGCTTCGATTAGTAACAAAGGAATACGCAAGGTTGCTTATCTGATCATTGATGAAGGACAAAAATTGGCCAAGGTCGGTTTCTGTTGTCGGGAGGCAACTTCCCTAAACAATATCCAGATAAAGATTTAATACAAAACATGACCAGAGGAAGAATATGTGTCGCTTAATCTACATATCACCATCATTAATTTTATCACTATTTCTATCTTAGTACTTGATAGTTGACAATCTGGATCAATCCTACATATCAAATTTCTCAGTACAATAGTTAAGCAGAAAAGGACACGCCCGACAGCAATTCTGCATCCGAGGTAGAAGACAGTAAAGACCAATTAAGCACCCAAACAGTTCGAAGGCTAAATTTCCATAATTACGGGATCAGAGATTTCGATGGTTTGCGAACCCAGTAAAGATCATCTTTCTCTGACATCAGTTTTTCTAGCCTTAGCAAGTACTGTGAATCATAGTTTTTGGTTTTGAGTCAGCTATATTGTTTCCTCCTCTCGCGATAGATCAAGCGCCATTTCAAGCAAAAGTCACTACAGTATCTTATCAGGAATTCGGTAAATCTTTGATTGACGCCTATGTTTGACTATTACTTCGTCAGTGATTAAAATCAAGATATATTATCATCCTGATAGCTACTTAGCGTTTCTTTACTGGGAGGAAAGATAACGCTAATGAGTGGAATTCCATTCAATGCAGGTTTATTTCTCTTTGGTAATCGCCATTAAGATAAGATAAGAAATAAAATGAAGGCAATGATGGAGGACCGCAGAGAAAAGTGAAAATGGGAAGGGATATACCTCCATTTGCATGACCAAGGCCAGGCTTAGAGTAGAAGAGAAAAAGGACACACCAAAGGGATAAAAGCAAGGACAAGGAAAGCTCCTCATATTGTTGTCGTTGTGATTGGGACATCTGAATCTAAAGAAGCTGTGTGTTTGACGAAGAGAAGGTTGAGTCTTCATGCTCGATTCATTCTAGAGATCATCAGAATGAAGAAGAACGAGAAGGAGAAGAGGCATCATGCTTAAAGGCAGTGTTAGGGTTTGAGAAGCACCTAGATGATGTTGCAGGCTTGGATCCTCAGAAAGAGATTTGAGAGATGACGAAATTCATGAAACGCTTCAAACTCAACTTAACAACCATTCATCTTTCCCCTTTTCCCTGGCGCGCCATTGTCCAGACTTCTTTACTTCGCGCGTCTTCAGAGCCGCCGAATTAGGACCCATTCAAATACCTTCTTTCATCTTAACCGTTCCCTCCAACAATAACATGCTGTTAGAGATTTGGGCCATATCAATGAATTTGTCTTGCATTTTATAAATTATAAATCGCTAAATTAGTGTCCAAACTGAATAGTCACATCATCACTCCCTTTTTATTAAAAAATAAATAAAATTGCGTCATAATTTAACGGTTTCGCGGAAGTATAGGAATTTACGTTTTATTTATTTTTGAATAATATTAAAACAAACAAACTTGAGATAAACATTATGTTTAATTAATACGTTTTGCTATGTTTTAAGGAAGTCGATTTTTTTTTGGCAAAAAAAAAAAGTAAGTCGATTTTTTTAAATTTTTTCCTTATATAAACATTTGAAAAAAGAATTTGTGTTCTTAAGCCAATAAATTGTTAATTCGAATATTTGGTTTAATTTGATTTTTTTTTTTGACTTACTGTACACGTCAATGGGATTTGTTTGAGTCAGTTACTAGCAGCACTGGGTTTACGGCCTTGCGGGTGCATTTAAGCTAGGCATGCGCTTTCCCCCTCTTTTCTTCAAATTCTCTAACCTGAGAAATAAAATTAGGGTTTGGGATGAAGAGTAATGGTCACTCGTGGGAACCTGAAATAGAAGGAACAAACAGGGCAAGAAAAACCTAGGAGCGAGTGGCTGCTATTTCCTAGGGTTCATGTTTGGCGAAGATTTCATGTCTTATGAATGGAGATTTTCTCTTTCTTTGGCATCGATGTCTTATCGCAGCCTTTCGTTGTAGCCGCAACAGTTACTGTGCTCTGTTTTCTGTTTGCTTTCTTTTCCGTTGTCCGATCATTCTCACTCCCCTATTCTCTCAAGACTATCAGATCATCTATTTGCTCGGACGGTTTTTCAGCGAGGAAGTCTTGCGATTGCGCTTGTACTTGTAACGGTAGCGTTGAAAATTCAGATTCTCCGTCCCCGAGTGCTCTGCCCTACGCGAACGGTGGCGGGGCGGAAATGTTGGAGGCCACGCCCACTCTGGCGCCGGCCCCTACCCAAACTCTGTTAACAGACCGACGAACGGGTGCGTCAATGATGGAAAATTTGGTTCCAGAGATTACAACGCATGCTTTGAGTTACCTGGATTATCCGAGTTTGTGTCGCCTCTCAATGACTAATTCTTTGATGCGGAAGGCTGCAAATGATGATAATGCATGGAAGGCGCTATATCACAAGGTAAATTAACAAACTCTAAGGTACAAATATAATTTATTTCCTAGCGTAATTAGGCTCTTGCACTGTGTTTTTGGAATTATGACGTCCGTTTGTTTGTTTTGGCCACTTGTTTAAACTTGTTTGGCAAGAACCTAGGGGGAAAATTGAGTTTCTTAAGTGAAAGTTTTGCATGAAGCCATTTCCTCGATTCTAGTATGACCATGAGGATTAGGATAAGAAAATGATACAACATTGACATAGTGCCCTTTTGGATTAGTTGTGGAGAATTGCGTTTTAGGAATTAAATATATCAGAGAGGACAATATGTGGTGATTTAACAACAAAGTGATTTTTGGGCATCCAAACAGGCACATAGTCATTTCTTCTTGGCGCAATTGATGATAAGAAGGCATGGATTGTTTTCTTAAGAATGCCTGAAAGGGGAGAGGGAGACTCCACTCTGTTCTATGATTTTGATAATGATAATGGGACTGGCTTCTCAACTCCACTTATATTTCGTCATATCCTATACCGCAAAAATAGTTACATGCTATAGGATTTAATGGAGAGCAGGTTGGATTTCTCTATTGTGGTACTTTTCTCTTGTTAAACTTTTTTGAGAATACCAGATAGGACCTGTTCTTTTTCCTTAATTCTCCTTGATCCAAATTAGTGAGTACAATTAGATATACACAGTGGCGAATTGATTTAATAGGAGGATGGAGTCAGTGCCTATAAACGATAAATTCCCTCTTTTTTGGTTGGAATCCTATTAAACTCTGAATTACTGAATCAGTGTGCTGTTTGTTCAAATTGTCTTGACTTCTATGAGTAATATCGTATTCTCATTTACCTTATGTCATCAGATTTTCCTTTTGAAATTATATTTTTAGGACTTTACGTTGGAACAAGATAGTGTTACACCTGCTAATGGGTGGAAAGCTTACTATGCTGCCACAAGAGCGATTGTGAATAATAATACAGAATTCTACAACATTGTCAGAGATAAGTCTCTTGCAGCCATGAGTCGTTTTTGGCTGAATGCAGATTATGTGAAGTGTATTCATACTTCAGGAGAACTATTTTCAGGGTATGACTTCATTTTTATAATCTTATATGTTTAGCTTGACATTCAATCTCAAATTCATCCTTTTGCATTGATATTCCATATGTATTTTTTGCCAGTTAAGTGGCAGCCATTGAAATTTTTTTATGGCATTGGCAGTGTTCAATTCACAGAATTTCTGAGGCCTGAGATAGACGAGTATTGAACTATTAGCACAAATATCCATGGATTTGTATTGGTACCTCCGGGTTGTATTTTTACAATAGAAAAGTGAGTTGGACTTGATATAAAAAGAACGAGTGGGAGTTTAATTTAGCATAAAGTTTCTGGGTCATATATGATGCATAAAGTTTCATACCTCCCATGCTTCTAGAGCATTTGTATGTTCTGAGGGAAGTTGCTCTTTTTACCCATTCGATTTGCAGGTTGTTTTGGGTCCTTTTTCCAGGACAATATTGCTGGGTCAAATTCATTTTTTGAACTTAGACCTCTACTTTAATTGTTGATGCATTCTAGATGTGGATGTTTTTATCTATAATTAGAGATACAATTGGGACCTTTGTCCGTGGTTTTGGTTTAGTGGAGGCATTGATGTGATTTATTGCTGGGCATGTCTCATACAAATTAACCAGATGTAGTGGATGTTTTTTAGCTCTTTAGGGATCCTTTGAAACACAACCCGGGGAAATGAATTGAGTGAATAGTAACATGCTGGCTATGTGCTGGGTTATACTTTCTTTGAGTTTCTATTAAGATTGGAATTTGTGGAGGAACCCACAAGTTTGAGCTTACTGCTCCGAAGGTATAATTACATGTATGGTGTAAGAGATATCATATATACTTCAATCACATGTAAAGAGATAGTCATATACCCATTCAAGTTTATGATTTACTATTGCATTTTTTACTGTGAGACTGTAGTCTGCTTATATGTGATTAGAAAGTTCGGAAATATAATCAGTGAATCATCCATGTTGCAGGTACAATGCAGTAATGCAGAGTTGGCAGCTTGCGTTCAGTTGGGATCAAGGATTGAACTTTCAGGTGCGGGATGTACGTGCTCGTGTTTTGACAGACATGGCTTGGGTTACCATGAAAACATATGTCGACGTGGATACAGGTCCTCCACGTCCATTCAATGTGACTAACGTCTATGAGTTTCATAGCGGCCGCTGGTATATGGTTCATCATCACAGCTCAAACTCGGATGGGGAAGTTGAGCAACCGATTGTACATGGATAAACAAAGTGAGAGATGAGACAATGCCATTGTTTAGTCTGATATTAGTTACAAAAGGTGCTTTTAATTCGCAGAAGAAAGATAATTGAAATTTTCATGATTTCTTTGGTGAATATCCTTTTTTTAAAGTTTCCCATCTCTGTTTCGAATGCATACTGTATATACAAGACAAGTCCTAATTGCAATGGCTCAAGCGAAAAAAAAAATGTCATAATGATAAAGTACATGGAAGTGAGACAAGGCATGGACAAGGGGTTGGCATCTGAAGGCAGGATTGTGGATATGTAGGGCGAACCTCAGTCCAATGCACGAGCATTCCATAATTGCCGTGCCTCTCGGTGGGAGCACACTGCATTGTTGACTGTGACACCCTCTCATATATTTTATCGTAACCTCAATGATTTATTGTAAATTATGGTTTCAAGACTTGGGGTCTAAGAATAATCGTTGCCTTAATAAATAGGACGAAAAACACGAAACAAGTATTAATGCCGCAATCTTTTCCTTTAAAAAGAATGTGGAATAAAAGACTTCTATGGAAATTTGGGTTAAGTCTGTTAATAAAGATAAATAAATTATTTAATTATATTACATGTATCACTATATTGTATATTAAATTATATTATAAATTAAATAAAATAGTTTAAAGAAAAATTTTAAATTTAAATATTTTAAATTACTTTAATTACCCTTCTCAAAATCTCTAAAAATAATCAACAATGTCTTAAATTAAGACCAACAAGTCTAATAATTGCAGGACGGACTCGGTCGGTGCTGGAGCGACAGGATAATCATCAAGAATGCACAAAACGAATCACGACTTACGAAGCAAGGAGGTGTTTAGTGCGAAATATCGTAAAATCTGACTGCCTCACTCGCAGCCTCACATTTGATATGTCCCGAAGATTAGTGGATAAAAACTAAAAAGTTCGGGGCTTGTTATTCATCGTCGGAGAGGGAGGAAAATGGCAAAGGCATTTGCTCTTTTCTCCATTCCGAGTCCTCAAGAGACTCATTTGTATAAGCGCAACTGCATATCCAGAAACTCATGGGAAATCGTCTCCTGCCCGCCTGTTTTTAAGTTTAATGCTCCTTTGTGTTCTCCTTCTCCAACTACTATTGTGGAAGATGGCCCTTCTTCCTCAGAAGCACTTCCCCTCCAATCCGATTCTACCGCCGATGTTGCTGTAGAGATTCCTCAAAGGTACCAACTCTGTAATTTTCTATTGCCTTGAGGGTTCAATTTTAGTTATCAAAGCATTATCTACTTCAGTGCGCCGAAAATTAATTTTTATTTCGTTCGCAGTTGCTTCCTCTCCCCTATGGTACCTGATAAGTGATCGTCAGTTACTCCCGTTCTTGTATCAGGCTTTAATTATTCATGATATCTTTTCGGTGCTTGAGTATATTCTAAAGTTTGACTGATGAGAAGTATGCCCACCGAGGTTTGAAGCAGCAGTTTGGGGCGTTTATTTTGGTATCTTAAGGATAAGAGTGTATTGACCCTGTTTATGATGTTTATTGAACTTTAATACTCAAAGGAAATGAAATTTTTCGTGCACCGACCTTTCCATGTTTGGATTGATGATAAAGATAGATCTATTCGCTTCTTGATGCATTTCTGCAGCGGTTGTAGGGCATGTGGAAGGGAAGAAATCGAGAAAGGTTGTAATGGCGAAGGGAGGATCCAAGGTGGAATTGCAACAGTACCAGGATTTGGGTGGTGGCCTATTAAGGCTTACAGACCTTGTCCTGGATTCGTCGCGTCTGGTGGGAGGTACAGGCGTCAAGGACAAAGTATGGATGAAGTTGCCTTCGGACGTGGTGGAAAAGCTTCTTTAAAATCTAGCAGTGACAACAAGTCAAGGTAATTTACTTTCTTCTTTCTCATCAACTCCCTCTTCCCTATATTTGGTCTTCTCTGTATCGTCTTGCTGAATACTGGGGGTAACTGCAATTTGACTCTGCAATAGCAAATTTGTTATGCTTCAAATGTGTTTCTGCATTCATTAGAAAGCTAAAGGTGGCAATAGCTGCCTCCCCTCTTGTTCCCATTTGTATGCCTACCTGTTGGGATTCAAATATGGCTCTGTGCTGATTTAGATATCGTCTTTTGTCTTGTTAAATCAGTAAGCTTTTAACAAGAGCATCAGTGAAATTGAATGGAAGCAATATCTGGTTATGACTGCTTCCATTTTTTATAGAAGTTTTTTTGGTGAATTTGGATATCTTACTGCAGACAATTCAGAAAGTCTGGACTTGGATCTTCTACTGTGACTATTCTTATGATGTGCTCAAGTGCAATGTATTGAGATGAAAATGAATCTATTATAAATAAAATGAAAATATGCACACACAAAAAAACATTAACACGTTACTTTTACAACTGCCGTTTATTATTTTTACACAATAACAGGCACAGCAGGGGTTCAAGTCCTAAAAGTTTGTGTTTAACTCTTTATTTAGAGATTTCAAAAAAAAAAAAAAGGTGGCGTTCAATGTCACCGAAATATGTTTGGGATCATATTCTCTCTGCCCATGAGGCAATTGTCCTTGCTCTTTGCTCGTTGTTTTGGACACTGGAAGTGATAGTTCATGAATTTGAATGAGTGTAGAGCAAATAGTTTCTGAATCTGAATCAGTGACATTGCTTGACTATTAATAACGCATTTCTTGATTACAAATTATTGCAGCGAGAACAAGGAGGAGCCAAGGAAATTCAAGAGGTAAACGTATTTGGTGGGGATGGATATACGCATGCCCACTCCTTTGTCGAGAGATGGCCTTACGATAGAAGTTTAAACCAATATTTCAAGGCCAAGAGATATGGGGCTTGAAGAAATCACAATTCTTACCATATTTTCGTTTGATATACGGACCGATTTTGGATTTAAGATGTGGTTTGCTCAAAATTTTATAACAATAGTCTCCCGTGATAATGGAAACATGATATAATCTTTCTTTTCCTTGTTTTTCAGTATAATTTCATGACCGGGAGAGACCGAGTGAGTGACAATAAACTCTCGACAACTGAGTGAAGACACTGATATTGTCTTAATTTTTAATATTTTGGGCACAAGTATAATTTTAATCGCTAAATACCAAAAGTAAAGTCGTTGTCCCTCTTCAAAGGTTCAAATAACACCTATAACATAGGTTAATATGATTTTTCTTATATATGTTTTTTATCTTTATAATTACATGAGTATTTATTGGGGCTTTAACCGCTAATTTTTATAATTTTAATTTTGATCTTTATATTTAGGTTCACATCCGCACATAATTTTTTACACATGAATTAAAATTAAGATATCACTTAATAGGATTAAGGTTTTGTCGTCGTTGTTGAATTAAAATTAAAATTTGATCAAATGCTAGAAACCAACAATAATATGTTGACCCAAAGATAGAAGAAACCAACAATAATATTTTACAAAATAAAATTAGCAAATGATACTCATATAAATAGGATTTGAAATTAAGCTTTCAATTTTTATTTATTAAATTATGAATATTGAAAAAAATTGTTTATTGAATTTTTTCAATAAAAATATATTGTAAATAAAGAAAATTAGGAAAAATCACTCATCAAAAATTTTAGTGATGGAACAACCTAATGAATTTATATTTATATATATAAACACAAAATATACTACTACGTAAATTCCGGCTCTAATCTCTTAGCCCCTCATTACTTTGGTGCTGGAGCTCCGTGGGTAAGTAATGAGCTAATTTCCATCAGCTACTTCTCCAATCATTTTTTTTTTTTTTTGAATCGGAGGGCAGTATTATATTAAGGAAAATACAAATAGTGTATAAAGGATGAGATCCATTCTTTGTCTAAATCAACTAACATTATATTTAAATACAGAGCTGGAGGTGAGATAAGAAAAATTAGCTCTGTGTTTATCTCATAAGCCATAAAAGATTTGCATAAAAAATCTTTTGTCAATGAGCATGGATTATCTGTAAGTCCTAGTTAGAGAATATTAGAGACCTGCGCAATTTGTTGTTGAAGAAGATGGAAATTCAACCTATCTATCACAAGTGTGTGATAGCCTCTATGGAATCAAATTAGAACTTAAAATTTTATTTATTAAAATACTTTATATAGGTATATTTTCCTTTTTTTTTATGAAAATGAAAAGTAGTATTAAAATATATTTTTCAACTTAATACAATAATTTTAAAAGTAGTATTAAAATATATTTTTCAACTTAACACAATAATTTTTTACCATTAAATTAGTGCAAGAAGTCGGTAACTGAGGAGTGTAATTTTAGTGTAGTATTTGTATTCTTTAGTGCAATAAAACCTTATTGACTTTTTTTTTTTTTTGAGAATCTCAAGAAAATCTTAAAAAAGCTAATTACATTACTTTAAGACATTAAAATTTATCATTTTTCTTTAAATGGTGTTTTATAACTTATAAACTAATATATAATATAATTATCGTTTTTCTTTAAATTATGTTGTTTGACTTATAAACTAAAACTAATGTATAATGTAATAATATGATATATGATATGATTAAATAATATAATTAACTTTATTAAATTATTTTAAGATTTAAAAAAAAAAAGTAAACAATCTCATATAAATTGAAAGGGTGGAGGTAGCATAGATGTTTCTTTCGTTATATACTGAAATTCTCCCAAATATAAACCCCTCAGCTGCATTTTGACGTTTTGACGTTTTCTCGCCAAATTCCCAGCATTGGTGCCACTGTCGCTTGTTGAGTGTTTCCATGGACGCAGAAATCAAAGGACGAATCGAGACCACGGTTCGGAGGATTCTGCAAGAGTCAAATATGGACGAGGTCACTGAATCCAAAATCAGGAAGCAGGCCGCCAAAGAACTCGACCTCGACTTGTCTCATCCGCAGTACAAATCCTTCGTCAAGCAGGTTGTGGAATCTTTTATTCAGGAAAAGCAAGAGGATCAGGAAGAAGAAGAAAATTCACAAGAGGATACTTACCAGGACCAGGAGTATGATGATGAGGGCAATCCCATTATCTGCAAGGTTCCTTTCCTTCTCCCTTATTTTTTTCCCTTTGGTTACTGATTAATCAAAACTCTCCGAACGATTCTATTAATTGCTTTCTTTAATTTTCTTGTTTCAGCTTTCAGCTCAGAGAAGGGTAACGGTTCAAGAATTCAGAGGGAAAACACTGGTCTCTATCCGGGAGTACTATAGAAAGGACGGTAAAGAACTTCCTTCTTCGAAAGGTACTTTCTATCTCTTCATAGGCGTATATGCTGTTCATAAAGTCTATCTAGTGTAAGACGACGATAAATTCATGACATGTACTGCTAACTTTGCTCATATGCTACCCACATTTTTCATCTTATCCCGCAGATTTGACACATTGAAATGCTTCAAAATGCAATTGTTGAGAAATGAGTTTTACATCAAAGATCCGCATCTTTCAACTGTTGTGAAAGATAGGCTATTAGGCTTAGTATCTCGACCGTCTGCTGATCTTTAAAATGAAGTTAGCATAAAGAGAGTGGCGTATAGTATAATAGGCACAAAGGAATCATTACTTTCTGATACTGATTGTATGTGTTATAACACAGTGACTTGTTTCTCATAGTAATACCTACTCGTGCTTGTTTCACCTGTCATCATGATTAGCATGTATGATGATGAACTATACATGCTCACCTTCAGTTCCACATCTAATGGAATTAACCGTGTCTGTGAAATAATATTTGCTGAAGTTCTTTGAAGCATCACAAATTCAAAGTTCTGAAGAATAGACTAGCTAGCTCATCATAATTGTAAATTTAGTTATGGATTGAGTTTAGTAGTCTGGACTATGGAATTAATTGTTTCTTTTTTGCCATGCTCAATATGCCCTTGGGGAAAAAAAAAATCAATGACATAGGTTGCATTTTTCCAGGGATGTATCATTTCTCATTCTGCCAGAGCACTGATGCAATAATTGTTTGGATTTGAAACTGAAGCTACTTGAAATCTCAATTTACCTGAGTCAATTTTCACTGAAGTGAAGGCATTGGGTCATATACTTCCGATGTATTTTATAGTACTATTGTTTATTGAACTTTATAAATCTTAGAGAAAATAGCACTCAAGTCCCAAAGACTAGAGAAAATATCAAAAAGTCCCATTATAGATTCGCTTTATAAAAAAAATCTCATTGCAAATTCCTCTATTAAAAAGTCTATGGTTATCTTATTGACATATATGGGCTTGTCAATAGACACTCTTTGACTTGTTAATGTAAGCACATTCACTTGTCAACAAAAACTGTTTAAGTTAACATAGATGTGCTTATCAATAATCACTCTCTGAATTGTATGTTAATACAGTGATACACACTTGTCAACAGGAGCTAATTTGGTTACCATAGATGAACTTGTCAATGATCATTTTATAACTTATTGATATAGTTATATGCACTTGTCAATAGAAATTGCTTTAGTTAACATATGTAAGTTTGTCAATGAACACTCTTTGCTTTAGTCACTTACACTTGCCAATAAGTTAAATTCTCATTTGAAATTTATATCAATAAGGTCCCTATAAACTTTTTTGATAGAGGAATCTGTACTGAGACTTTTTTATAGAGGAATCTACCATGGTACTTTTTTTATATTTTCTCTTATCCTTGGGACTTGAGTGTTATTTTCCTTAAATCTTATTCCTGTATATTGTCATTCGCCCAAATGGATAACCGTTTTTTAAGGTGACGACTGTGGACAAGCTTATATAATTATGCAGTTATATAGATCTGTAGTGATTTCTTGAGCATGTCCTCTCAATTTCTTGTTTTCCTGACCAAGACTGCTTACCTTATATAGAACAATACCAGAAAATATAATAACCATTTGGCTGCTGCCGATATCAAGTGATTATGGCAGGAACAGTTTAGTATCTTGTATTGCTCAAATAGTCATTTGATTTGCAAGCTTCTGTATGAAATATGGTGGCAGAAGAGGGGGAAAAAACAAAGAAAACACTTGTGTGTAAAGCGTGATGCTGCGTGATAATAATCAAAGGATGCTTGCTAATTGCAACTTCTTTTTTGTGTCTCAGGAATAAGTATGACAGAGGAACAGTGGTCGGCCCTGAAGAAGAATATACCTGCCATAGAAAAAGCCATTCAGAAACTGGAGTCGAACGTGTGAGATGAAGCAATCTGTGTACCCTATTTTACAAGTACCTCTACCCAGTTGATGTTTTATGTTCGGAAAGTGTGTCATTTATGCAGGGTCATCCAAAATTTGGTGTCATGGAAAACTCTGACAATCCCCTTCAGCGTTTTACAGTTCTGATATGATCCTCTAAACTCACTCATGACTGGCTTTTTGCTTATTTGGGGGATATGACATTTATGGGGTTTTCTTTTGATACTGGACTTTTTGTAAGGACTTTATGAATAACCCTGTGTAGTGTTTGAGTGTACTGTATACTGCAAAATATCCACTTGAGTGCTAATGGATATTTATTTTCTAAGAGTATGGAACAAGACTGGTACAAAACTAGTTACTTAATCTTGAACAAAACAGTCTGATCTTCTCTTTCCAAATCCTTCGTATTCGTAATTTTTTTCCCTTTTCTTTATCAATTTATATCAGGACTCAGGTTTTTCCAGACAAAACAAAACACTATTTGCCGTTTGGTTCTTTTTTTGGTTATATATAGTACGCAAATGTGGAAGCCGCAGGTTCGTTGGCTTCTCACTATTATAGCATGAAGCCAGTCTGACGTCAACGTAGTCATAGTTGCGTACTAGCAAATGCGCTAGTTGAATAGTACTAGTATATACAACTTGTTCAACATCATCGTGCTATTTAGGGTAAAAAGGTAAATTTATCTATAAACTTTCATTTAAGAGGCGTCTAGTACCATAAATTTTTTTAAAGCAAAAATGTACATAAATTTTTAAAAAAGGGATAAATTTGATAAAAGGTAGGGGCAAATTTAACCATAAACTTTCTTCGTTAGGGTACCTGACACCA
>JBAGKO010000004.1:13687236-13716738 GCA_037177275.1 Acacia concinna | reverse complement strand
CATCCTATAAGTAACTTATTTTTTTCTACAACGCTGTCCACCGCCCAGCAACGCCCCAGTCGAATAGGCCCTAAGTCACTTCTAATAAGTTACAGTCAAATGGACTATTATATTAAAATAAAACTCTCTGTATATATACTTATTTTTTATTTACAATTTTTGAATTGATTATAAAACCTACTTATTTTAAGAAGTTAGGTTGGAGTTTAAAGGATAGAAACAATCACCACATATATATATATATATGTTTATATAAGTTGAAACAAAACTCATTTTATATACTTTAGGGCTTGTTTGCTTGGCTTATTTTGGCTAAATAAGATTTTATGCACAAAATACGAGAAACACCCCTCTTACATACTTACTTCGTATTTCGCAAATAAGAACTTATTACCCTCGAATAAGTTATTCCAAATAAGCACTTATTTAGCATATTATAAATTATGATTAAAAAAAATCCATTTTAAAATATTCAATCGTCATTCCAAAAGCTTTTTGGGTTAATAGAAAAGGTGTAAAATGGGGGAAAAAAAGGGTACGTTAGGATCAAGACACTTGACATACTACTCTATATACAATTTTTATTTAAAATTTTTACCCACTTTATTCAACAATTATTGGGTATGTTTCTCTCACTTACACAAATAACCGCAGCAAAGAAAAAGCAAAGATTAGTGGAGAGTTTGAAAATATTAAAAAAATAAAATAAAAATAAAGGTGAGGTTTGAAGTTGAGAACAGAGAAGGAGAGGTTTGTTGTCTTTAGTCTTTAGTCAGTGAGAAATGAGAAAAGCAAGTCCTGATTTGAGGGGAAGGTGGTGGGCAGAATCAGCAGCATGTCCCTTTGAGTCTTCCAACCATAACACATCTTAGTCCCAATCATTATTTTCTCAACTCCCATCTCACATCATCCCCCCCACCTTTCATTCTCATCTTCTTTCTTCAACTTTTATACTCTCTTTCTTTTAACTAATTTAGGTATATTAGAAAATAAAAGAAATTAATTAATTTTAATTAATAGGACATTATCTTTTTAAAAATTCTCTACGTGTTATTAGTATATATCAGCAGTCAGCTTATAAATTACATAAATTAGTTTAAAAAAATGACAAATATAAGAGATAGAATGTATCAAAATCTTATATTTAAACTAGATTTAACCCCAAATTAGCTTTTATATTAGAGATTGGATGTAGTCCATACTTACTTGCTCTATTTAATTATAAGCGATCTTCAACATATTTCAACATAATTAAGAAGAATTTTAAACCTTATTAACTCTGTCTTAAAAGTTAGTAACTTTTCAATTTATCCCTTTTCAGTATATATTATACCAGGTGACAACAAATTATATTCCCTCGTGCCTAAAATATAGGGCATTTTAATTAATTCACGAGAAATAAGAAGTGACAATTAAGTTGTTAAATATGTCATAGATTAAAGGTTTCATTTTTATTTTTAACCTCATTCAAAAATGTGTTTGAAAATTAAATGACTAGACAAATTGGAAATAAGTATTAATTATAGGGATAAACTAAAAAATGAGCATTAACTATATTATAAGTGATTTATATTTTAGACCAATTTAGTATTTTAAAAATGTTTTATATTGTGGACTAAAATGAGTACATAGTAATAAATAAAAGGTACAACTGTCATTCATAGGTAAAATTAAATAATGTGGTTTATGAATATGACTAAGCAAAATCTTTTTTCTCTTACTTATACCACTCTAGACCTAAATGTAAGTCACACTTAATTTTTGCATACCAAGAAATGCATTAAATTGTTAACATTTTCTTTATTTTAAATAGAATCAAACAAGGATAAGATTGAGAAAGTGTCATTAATTACCCAATACTCCCTCTTATTCAAAATATAAGACATTTAAAAAAAAAACCCTTTTATTCTATATATAAGGCATTTCTAACATTTTTCACGTAGACAGAGGAAAACATTAAATTTTATTAACTTTGCTATAAAATTCAACAATTCTTTAACTATATTCTCATTTAATTGCATAATGCCAAATAAAAACAAATTCAACAGTAAAGGGTAAAATTGTACATTCAAAAAAAACTTTAATGATGTGCCTTATAATATGATTAAAAAATTTATTATCTCTTTGCCCCATATATAAGATAAGAGGAGTAGTCTGATTTAAATATAAGTCATTTATGAGATAATTAATGCTTATTTTTTATTTTTACCCTTATAACTAATGCTCTCTTCTAACCTGTTCTCTCATTAAAATTTTAAACACATTTTCCAATGAGGCTAAAAGTTAAAAGGGGGGAGAATTCCATTTAAATACATTTTCAATTTCAAAACCTCAAATAAGTGATTTTTCATAAAATTGAGTTATCAATTGCATTACAGGTTTCAATAATCCATTACTTTTATGGGTAGCAGAGTTGATATGGGATTTTGAAATTCAAATAATATTTAAATGGAATTCACTAAAAAAATCAATTTAGAACATATTTAATGATTTAAATACCACTTATTATTTTACATGAATTATTTAAAGTGTATTAGAGAGAACATGTCATAAATTGAAACTTTTTTTCACGTTTGCCCTTAGTGAAAAATGTGTTTAAAAATTTAACAAATAGGCAAATAGGAAATGAGAATTAATTACCAAAAATTAAAAAATAAGTATAAGTTGCCTTACAAATTACTGTAGATAAACCATTCTTTTAAAAGCTTCCTATGTTATAAACTAGAGGGAGTATTCTGAATCAATTTTTGTTCCCTTCAAGTTATCTGTATCTATACACAGAGTAGTAAATATGAATTGAGGAATATTTAAGGGAAAATCTCATAAAAAGACTAGAGAAATAAGTAAATGACGGATCAAAGCTGCGAAATGTGAAAATCTCAAATTAGGCCCTTTGATACTTTTTTTTATTGGAATTATGAAAATGCCACCGAATTTTAACAACATCAGGCTCTTAATCCATAACAAGACTATTTCAATTAATAACACTATAAACATTTAGTACTGCGTATTTATGCCGTGACTTGTTGTCTTGGTACTGTTAGTTGAGATAATCTTATTATGAATTAATAACTTCGTGTTGATAAAATTCAATGGCATTTATATAATTCTAAGAAAAAAGGTACAAAAGGCCTAATTTGAGATTTTCGTATTTCGTAATTTTGATCTGCCTTTACCTATTTCTTTGATTTTTTTTTTGGATTTTCCCAATATTTAACCAGCCTCAAATCTCTCTCCCACTCTCTCCCCCTCTCTCCCCCGTGTGTGTCCCTCTCCCCCTCAGCTCTCTAGCCTTTTCACTCAATTATCTAACTGGTTTATGTGTCTCAAAATAACTCCAAACAATTCTGAAAGCAGGACGTCAATAACCTATGCAGATGGATCAGCTTTTAGTGTCAGCCGCATTAATATTCTTTCACAGGAACGTGTACATGCACTTATTATTGTGCTTTGGATTAATTAAGAAAAGCAAGCAACTCTTGGAATAAGGCAAAGGACACATTGGAATGAAAATACGGATTATTGGTGACATTGTGAACGGCCATCAATATTAGTTTAAAGGATAGTTTAGTTATTGGTATATAGGACGGACATCACATGAGAGGAATAATAATAAGTTAATGAATATGATATTCAGCGACAAACCCCAAATTTTATGGTGGGCAAGTACGTACATTGATTCACATTTGCGATTTGGTGACGTAGGACCAGATCGAAGGTGTAAGGGATCGAGAGGAGTTGCTTATTGAAGTGGAGAGGACAATTTTATTTTTTACCAATATTCTTATGTAATATTACCACACATATACAATTAAAAAATAATAATATTATTCTTCCCCTTTTAATAATGTCACAACATTCGAGAGTTAATTTTAATTTTAAATATAAGACATAGTATATATGTTATTGAATTTTTTTTAATTTATTATTATTGATGTCCACTCAGCAATATTTAAAGAGGAGAGAAAATGATAGACTGAGGAAGATGCTTATAACATTTTAAAAAATTCATATCACATCGACTAAATCAACTAATTTTTTTAATTAAATCAAATTATGTAAATAAATCTTATTTTAAATATCTTTTATTTCATTATGGAACTCTAAGCAACCAATATTTGTCTACTTTTTTTATTTTGAAAGTAAAAATAATTATACCACAGCAACAACAATTAAACCTTACATCATATTAGGTGAAGTTGGCTATATAAACCGTAAATCGTACGTTGTTATTTTACTCTATTAATAGCTGACTTTTTGCATGGATTGCTAATTAAAAAAATTTGATTTGATAACTTTCTTGAGCGATCTCTTCCACCACCCTCCTTCACACGTTTTAACAAGGTTTTGTATTGCTTCATCAACCTTTCGGTCCTTAATTACTTGATAAATAAAAGGCAATTAGTTGAGTATGTATTAAGTGGATGGATAATTTGAATGCAACTATTCTTAGATTCCAATTGAATTCAACCCTCCTCACATAAGATAAAAAGCAATTATTCATATATTCCAATTATCATTCATTAATATACTAGTGCTAGCATCATATTATATATAATTATTTACCCCTTTATCACCTGAAGACCTCTAGTCTAGAGAGTAAAATCATGAAATACATATGTAATGCTTATTTAGAATCATTTATTTAGGGGCAATAAAATATTATTTATGGAATACGAAATAAGTATGTAAGGGGGTCTTTCTCGTACTTTATACATAAAAATTTATTTAATTAAAATAAATTTTTTCAAACGAGCACATAGCCTCTCTCTCCCTCCCCCTATCCCTCTCCCTCTCCCTCTCTCGGGGAGCAGATATCAAATAATGCTTTAGGATGAAAACCCTTTTCAGTGAGTAAGATTAACTTGTCCGTTTATATTAACTTTTAAGAATAATTTTTACAATTTATGAAGAAAGTATATAAGATAAATTCTGTCTTGCTTTTAAAACTTCAGTTTCAAAGAAAAAACAAACACTCCCACCCATAAAATGGCATCACAGGCCGTCTGAGCACGTAGAATTGTAACGTACAATTATAAAAAATCTCCTAGCGCAACGCAAACGAGATTATAGCGGAGGGGACCATATATTTTAATTGTGTGTATATATATAATTATTTCTATCATAATTTTCCTTGAAAATAATATTTTTGGTAGAAAAATTAGTATCAGCAAAAAAATTTACTAGCCTTATTATTTGTTGTAATATATATAGATTATAATATGAACAAATAAATTAGAACCAACAAGCTTTTAGCTAAGGTAGAAACAAATTAGTGGCATTATCTTATAAAGAGAATAATACAAGTTTGAATCCAGAATTGGGAAGAGATAAAAACACTGTGTCTAAATCTTGAAAGGGATCTAAAAAATGGACCATCTCATATCTTAAATAAAAGGCTCAGTTAACTTTTTTAAAATTATAAAAAAAAAAGTTAACTGGATTACTTTGAAGCATGTAAATTTATTGTTTTTTTCTTCAAATTGTTTGGTTTAACTTATAAATTGATATATAATATAATGATACTTTAAATATTATATGATTAAACAACTTATTTATTTTTCTTAATCTTTCAAAAAAAAGTTATCAGGAATCTTATAATTAAGATATGAGGTAGTAATAAATTGCTTTATACTGGAATTTGCTACTGAATATCTTGGAGCAACGGTTTGTGGGAAAAATTTAGTGACAGAAACTTTTCCATTAATTGATAAATCTGTTGCAAAGTAGGAATCAGTTGTCCTTCAAGTTAGCAAGAGGCGATTCCACTGTGAGACATACGTAATAAGTAACGATTTTTCTTTTTTGGTTTACAATTCTGTGGCTAATCCATTGAGTAGTAGTAGTAATAATAAATATAATAATAATATAAATCCGTTTTTTTTTTTTGGTTGAGTATATATGGTATAATTAGGGATAGAAATGCATCTAGTTGCATATAATATGTACTCATATTATTAGGATAAATGATGCGTGGCACTGAACACTCAAAAAGAGAAAAAAAGGAAGGCATAAAAGAAGCAATTAAGAGAATATATATGTGTACACACACACAAACACACACACGAGAGCATAAAGTTGTAATGAGCGATAACTGGTGACTGGGGAAAGGCATCTCCCCACATATCTCACATATAATTGTAGGGACAAAGAATTTTCTTATTATTTAAAATGTACAAAGTGGGATGGATCAAGTTCAACACACTAGGTAATTAAAATATAGGCTATTATATAATAATGGTCATCATACATTAATCATCCTCTTTATTCTTTTTTATTCTCATCATCATCACTATTATTATTCTTTCAACAAAGCAAAGTGTTGGCTGTTAAACTAAATAAAACATGTAAAGCAGCTTATCACTACCAAATGCTCAAATAATTCTTCATTCCTAAGGCTCACCACCACCACCTTACCTACAACCATCTTATTATAAATTTATTTATTATTAATAAACGCCCACACACACACACACAATTTTCCTGTGTGATATTGGAAAACATGGGAGAAAAAAAAAACAAATCAGAATCTGAGATTAATTAAGAGCAGTGGGCTAAATATTCTTATATAATGGTCAAACCTATGAGACAAGTGTGAAACGAAGAAATTAGAAAACTCACACCAAATAAATAGGCATTTTAATTAAGTGCATATTCTTTGGTTAAAAATAGATAGGTCACATCCTTTGAGTTGCTAAGGAATCATCCTTTTCTACATCGGAATATACGATGTGAAGGCCCTTGACTATTTCTTATGCTCCTGTCTTTCATATTATTCTTAGCTTTAATTAGAAATATAATCAAATAAATATATACAATTTTGAAATCATGGAGGAAGTTGTTTGGTGCTTACCTTGCATGCCTGCTCCCCATAATCTCCCTTCTCAATATTCTCACGTCTTGGCATTTTTTCTATTTTTAAATATAAGATTCAGTTAAATTTTTTAAGGAATTTAGGGATATTAGTTAAATTAGTTAATGTAAATTATAGTTAAAGAAAATTACAATAAACATAAATTATAGTTAAATATGAAAGGTGGACGTGTGTTTTACATTTAGGACTAGATTAAATTTCTAATTAAGTCTTATAATTAGGATCGTAGGGAGCATCTCCTCCCCAAATTTACGATTATTTCCATATTATTTCATGACTTATACCTAACATTTATTTTTAAAAAGTTTGATTTAGCGTTGGATGAAGTATTTTGGAAATTGCATGTGATGGTGAACGGGCTGATTTATTGATTTGAAAGGAATATCAAATTGATATCTTAAATACATATCTAATAGTACATGCCTAATATATGTATTTATTTATTTACTTTTGCCAACATATGTATTTATATATTTACCTTGTTGGTATATGCCAGGTACATGAAACATATGCTATATTGTAACCGGTAATAAACATAGCAGGTGCAAGTCCCAGATGACATTATGCTGACGCGTACGGACGAGAGTCAGTGAGGGAAAAAAATAAAAGAAAATAAAAGAATTCCTTATTTTCTTCTCACTATGCAAACAATAATTTTTGTAGTATGAACAATATTTTAATTTAAGTTTTATATTTTAAAATTTTATAATATACTTCGTAGTACCAAAAAACTTATAACATACTTTCACTATTTTATAACTTAATTTAATTTTTAATGTAATTAATATCACTCTGTTATCACAATATTTAAGCGAGTTGATAGTATTTTATTAGTTTCAACTATTTTGTGAATATATGATTTACATATTTATAATTATAATGTTTAGGTAATATGTAACTATTTACATAATTTATCATAATAGATGCCGGCTGATAATTTGACTTCAATAAGCATTGAATGAATAAAAAATAAGCATGTAAAATGTACCGTAATTAAATAAGTACTGAGAGAATTATAATTTTTAATCCTTCATATGACTCAACTTAATAGGAATTCACATGTTGAACAAGAATAAGAGATCTAGTCTATATGATGGCAAAAAAGAGAAAGAAAGAAAGATCTAGCCTAAATAAAATTTTATTCACATTCACGAATAAAAAAAAAAAGCATGTAAAATGTACCGCAATTAAATAAGTACTGAGAGAATTATAATTCTTAATCCTTCATATGACTCAACTTAATAGGAATTCACATGTTATATAAAGAATAAGAGATCTAGTCTAAATAAAATTTTATACCATATAAAATATTTGCCGGTTCCATTTAGATGTAATTTATTATAGGTGATTTTAAAAAAATTATATTTAAATTGAGGATTCCAAGAGTGATTTATCAAAATTAGACATACTTTTCTGTTTTTAGTTTTGAAGCTATTTTTTTATATAAATGAAATGTGTAAGTCAAATCCAAACACTTTAAAATAACAAATTCTTTATTTTTTACTGATAAGTAGTTTTTAGACAACATAAGTCAGATCCAAATTAAATACACCGAAAATTATCCTATTTACCAAGTGTGAGCTCTAAATAGGCAACGCCCAGGTTTGGGATCAAGTTTAACATACCAGTGAAAGAATTCAAATAATAGAAACTAAATTAAAGAAATTCAAAATTAATTAAAAACTAAAAGGAAAAATTTTAAAAATTTCAGAGGAAGAATGAAGGGGCCCATATGGGCAGTGTGGGGGGAATGAGAGTGGGCAAAATTATGATTGGTAAGTACGCCACTCACACCTGGCAGGTCAAGCCCTCTATCATTTAATTTTCCCCATCAAAAATTCACAAAACCAAAAAAAAAAAAAAAAAAAAAGTCTTTTAGCGAATACCAAAATTCTGCCGGGGTAACTCCAGCCAATCCTGTTGCCTGCTTCGAAGCAGACAGAGATACAAACGGCACCTGACGGTGACGGTTCCTCCCTAACGGTTTCCGTTACCTTATCTCCCTAATCTCGATGCAACCCCCAATCAGAAAGCCTACACTTGGCCGTTATCTTTCACGACGTCTTGGACAATTCAGTGACATTACCGTTACCAGGGCCGTCCGGTTAACTAGCTCAGCTGTTAAATATCCTAACCACGGTTTGTGCCGTGTCTGGTAGGAAGGGGGAGAGAGAGGCACACACAAAGTCACAGACACGCGAAACGAGCTGCTTAGCGACCTTTATGTTATGTATGATAAGACGCGCGCCAAGTGGTTTTGGTGATTGCTTGTGACGCCGTTTCCTGGATTCCTTGGAGAAAAGCTTTGCAATCTTGGAAGAAAGCGCGAGCTTCATTTCTGACTCGAGAATCACTTCAAGCATTAGTGGCTTTGGGAGCTGCCTCGGCGGTTTTTTTTGTAACGATTGCTGCGAGTATTGCCGGTTTTTGCGTTACTTTTCCGGGGAAGATCGTTACGCGGCGGTGTGTAAAAGCGTGGCTGTGGATTTCAAGAGTCAGAGCCTTTCTGATTGTTGATAAATTCTTGCTTAGCAGTTGTTTCGGATTCTTTTATAGCGTCTTTATAGTGTGATGGTTGTGAACATGTAATGAGGATTCAGATTCGTTGAAAGAATTGCTTGAACTCTTTGAATCTTTGTCGTTGACGTGGGAGTTGAGTGATGTTGAATCGTGGAGGGTCTTTTTCGATGTCTTCAGCTGAAGGTGAGAATCAGATGGTTCTTACTTTTCTTTCCTTGGATTCTTCGGTCAGTTTATAGAAGTAAACCATCAAGTTTGGTTTCCTTTGCGGTCTGTTCACAGGTGGTGGAGGGGATGATCTGTATGAAGAACTATGGAAGGCCTGTGCAGGACCTCTTGTCGACGTTCCTCGGGCCAACGAGAGGGTGTTCTACTTTCCTCAAGGACACATGGAACAAGTAAGTTACTCTGATAAGTTCTTCTATTGCTCATCCTTCCTGTTTTGTTTTAGGAGGGAAGAATTTTAAGGCACCTATTTTTCCTTCCTGAGATGGATATGCCTCCGTTAATTTGCGTTTAAAATTGAAATTTCCTCTGTATTTATCTCGGAGCTATAAGAATGTGGTAAACTTGGCTGAAGTCTATTTTTTCCTTTCAAAATTTTACTTTTTTTTTTTCCATCTGCTGTAGTTGGAGGCATCAACAAATCAAGGGCTTAATCATAGAATTCCGGTTTTCAACCTTCCCTCAAAGATCCTTTGTCGCGTGGTGAACGTCCATCTACTGGTAATTTTCTTCCTGGCCTCCTCCTTTTATCTCTTCCCCCTGAAAATGTGCAGCTACAAGCAACTTGTTTTAAATTTCATAGCACCTGTTATTTATACATCAAATCATCAATTATATTTTATTACTTAGATAATGTATTGGAAGTGAAAAACTTACCTTAAACTTTCATACGTTTAGGCTGAGCCAGAAACTGACGAGGTTTATGCACAAATTACTCTGGTGCCAGAATCCAATGTAAGGATGTAGATACCTTCTTTCTGATTTCAAAAATTTTCATAGTCAACCTTAGATTCTTTCTACTATTGCTTAGATTCTAATGGAACAAATGTGTTAGCAAAATGAGCCTACCAGCCCAGATCCATGCTCTGCCGAACTTCCAAGGCCAGCAGTTCATTCATTCTGCAAGGTTTTGACGGCATCTGATACAAGCACCCATGGTGGGTTCTCTGTTCTCAGAAAACACGCCACCGAATGCCTTCCTCCTCTGGTATGGACCCTTGAAATTGTTCAATTTCTTCTTGGCTTCCACTTTCTACTTCCAGATTGTTGCCTGAATGACATTTACCGTGCATGAATTTCATTTAGGACATGTCCCAATTAACCCCTACTCAGGAATTGGTTGCCAAAGATCTTCACGGTTATGAGTGGCGCTTTAAGCATATATTCAGAGGTAAAGGACATGAGTAGATTTTTAATCTGGTTCTTGTAATTTAACTTTCTGGCTGCCTAATTTCTTTTCATTAACATTTACGTCTGCCTCCAGGTCAGCCTCGTAGGCATTTGCTAACAACTGGATGGAGTACTTTTGTTACTTCAAAGAGATTAGTTGCTGGAGATACCTTCGTGTTTTTAAGGTTCATTTGCCTTTTCCCTTTGTCGTGGTTATATCACTACATGGCTCAGAAATCTTGTATTGCAGAATCCTTATTATCTATTCAACTATATAAACGTTAGCCAAAATAAGACTCTGTAATCTTTATATAGAGGGGTCAATGGAGAATTACGTGTTGGAGTGAGGCGTCATGCTCGTCAGCCTAGTAGCATGCCATCATCCGTAATTTCCAGTCACAGTATGCACCTGGGAGTTCTTGCAACTGCCTCTCATGCCGTTTCAACTCAAACTCTTTTTGTTGTGTACTATAAACCAAGGTGTACTTTTTACTCGCTTTACAAACAAGATTCTTGTAAGTATTAGATATTTGGGAATGATTCTTGACGTAGGGTTTTTTTATGATCTTGAATTGATTAGGACAAGTCAATTTATCATAAGCGTGAACAAGTATTTAGAGGCCATCAACAATAAGTTTACAGTTGGTATGAGGTTCAAGATGAGGTTTGAAGGGGATGAGTCTCCTGAAACTGACAAGAGGTACTATACTTATTGACTTATTGTTGTAGTTTGTTACACTGATCTTTTACATAGGGATCCTAATACTTGATTGGTCAGATTTTTGGGCACTATTATTGGAGTGGACGATATTTCGCCTCACTGGGTAAATTCGAGCTGGCGATCACTCAAGGTAATTTCTGCTGTCACTTTGAAGTTGTTTGCCTTCATATCTGAAGTGATTGTGTTGTAATCATATCATCCTTTTCTATGTATCGTACAGGTTCAGTGGGATGAACCTGCAGCTGTTCCAAGACCAGACAAAGTTTCACCATGGGAAGTGGAACCATCTCTGGCTCCCGTCACTTCATCTTCGGTTCAACCTCCTGTTGTAAAGACCAAGAGACCTCGACCACCCAGTGAAATTCCAGATGTTGGTGAGAAATGATTTGTTTAACTCTTTTCAATTCTTATTGAGATTGAATAGATTTCTCTTGACATCTATGTTGTAATTACAAACCAGACACAACTTCCACTGCCTCTGCTTTCTGGAATTCTGAGCTTATGCAATCTGATATTACCCAACTCGGAGTTATGGCTGAGAGCAATAGGACTGACAATTCTGGCATGCGGCATCACAGTCAAGCTGAAATGAATAGTAAAAGCAGCAGCAATACTCTTTCAAGAATTCAAACCGAAGGGAGTTGGCTATCTTCACCCCATTCAAGCAGTCCACCGCAACTGTTGCAGGACACAACAGATGATGGCAAGAGCGTCTCTGCTTGGCCCGTTCACTCAATTCATTCAACACCTCATTCATCACGACTGAACAATGGTCATGTGCTTGAACAGGGTGGGAAGGAGAATAAAGTTGAGATTGCTACAAGCTGTCGACTGTTTGGGATTGAGCTTATTGGTCATTCCCAAAATTTAACTGCTATGGAGAAGGGACCTGCACATGCAAATGGTATACTTTATGGCCCTTCTGAAAGTCATGTCAATGCTATGTCTGGAACTGATTCAGACCGTAAGTATAACATCTCAAAGGCTTCATATGAGGGGAAACAAGAACAGCTGCACGCAAAGGAGACTCAGAGCAAGCTATTATGTTCTAGAAGTCGCACCAAGGTTCCAAATGCAGTTTACTTATTTTGGTACTAATTTCAATATTTTGTGGTTAATCATAAATTCTGAAGCTTTCCACTCGTATTCCAAACCTGCAAAAGGTTCAAATGCAGGGGGTCGCAGTGGGTCGTGCTGTGGACTTGACCATGTTGGATGGTTATGGTCAACTTATAGATGAGTTGGAGGAGATGTTTGACATAAAAGGACAACTTAAAGATCGGAAGAAATGGGAAATTGTCTTCACTGATGATGAAGGGGATATGATGCTTGTGGGTGATGATCCATGGCAGTGAGTATTCCTTTAAATATAATCTTAATTTCTTATCTTGAATTCTTATTATGCTTAGTATAATATATTAATAAATTCCTGTTGAATTCTGTTACTTTCTCGCAGTGAATTCTGTAGTATGGTCAGAAGAATCTTCATTTGTTCCAGCCAGGATGTGAAGAAGATGAGTACGGGAAGCAAACTGCCTATTTCATCAATGGAAGGTGATGGGACTGTAATAAGTGGGAGCACAGCTGAAACCTGAAACAAATATTGGTCTTTGTTTGGTCTCTTGTTGTAGTTGTTTGTGGGAAGGAAGTTGGTTTATTTAGACATAGGAAGTTTGTAATTTGTTCATGAAGGACATTGGCTAATTGAAGCTCAAGCTTTAGGGCCGCTTGAGACTCCAGGACTATTGGGACTTTTTAGGTCTGAAATAATATAAGGCGTTTGTGAGGGAAAGCAAATGTAGGCTTCATTGTCTGTGAAATGTGAATGTTTATGTTAGTCTCAATCATAGTTGAGGGAATGTGAATCCTAGTTGGTCGAAGGTCTCTGTGCCATATGGCAAGTCTAACCTGGTCTGGTGGATATTTATTGCTGTCGTTTGAAGTTTGACATATGGTTTGGAGCATCCAACCTGAATGTTCATTGTCACACGCACTCAACAAACATTAAACCTGAACGTGAGTGGCAATCAGATTGTTGTTTCTGTGGTTAACTGGTAATATCAATAACTCCATGTTGAGTTTTAAACTTCCATTTCTAGTTTTTTTTAGTGGAGTTAATGGCCTTGTTTTTTTGGGAGTTGGAAAGGAGGAGGCCACACCAGCACTCCTATACCATAAGGGGGATTCCTTTGCCATTAAGTGACGGACGGTTGGATGAGCGGTAGATAAAAGTTAAGTGACTTGAGAAAAAAAAGTGATTTATGTTTCAACTTAACTAGGGTGTTTGGGTATTTATTTAAATGTGATGAAGCTTTTTATCAAAAATCTCATTTTCAAAGAGTTCTATTCCATATTCCCATCACAATAAAAGTCACTTTTAAGGGTGTTTTTAAGAAATCTCATTCCCAATTTCGATTTTCGGAATCGGGAAATTCCCAAAAAAGAAGAAAGCACTAAATAATAACTTTAAAAAAAAAAACACTACCAAAATAAAAATAAAAATAAACATAAAGGAATAAGAATTTATTCTCTAACATAAACTAAAAAGAGTATTAATTTCCTCAAAAAATATTCTTAAAATTTTTTTAAGTCTTTGATTTTTAGTGGATGAGTTTATCAAAAATAAAGAATAATGTATGCATTACTCTTCTATATCAAGTATTATTTTGAAAATAACAATTATGAAAAAGTAACAGGCACAATTATTTAATTAATGTTGTAAAATAAAAAAAATAAATGACTTTAACTTAGTAGTACTTAGGTGATTTTAGGTTTTTTTTAAAATATAAATAAATATATATTATCGAGATTGGGAGGGAAATACCATTCTTGATCCTGATCCTAAATGCATTTTTCTCCATCCCAAACTTTTCCTGTCCTAAAAATTTAGGAACGGTCCTATCTCGATTTGCTAGGGTTTGGGGTGGAAATATCGGGACAGAAAAATATTGAACACCCCTAGTCACTTCTATTATTTTCTATCTAAATATAAATCATTTTTGATAAGTTACTTTTAATCTGAAGTCATTATCTAAACGAGGTCTTAGAAGGCAAAAGCAACTTATGGGGCTCTTATTTTGAAATCACTTTTTGACAAAAGCTCACTAGATAAGGAGTTCCCAAGCCAAAATATGAAGACTTTAAAAAAGCCACTGAATTTTTTATCTGTTGACAGGGTTTTTCTATGGCAATAAGCCAGTAAGGTGTTTCCAAACGTGTGTGGCCTTGTAAATATTACTCCCCAGCCCTAAATACTAAACTAAGTTGCGTTGTAAATTAGGTTTTCCAAGTTCAAACTTGACGAGAACCTGGCCATTTGTTGCGTTTACCCGTTTTGGATAGGTAGATTTGAGTGAGGCATTAGCACTGGATCTGCTGCCACAGTAAATGCAAAGTACAATTGTACCCCACTCCTAGCCGTCCCTAGTAGTAAAGTAAATTACAGAGAAAGAAACTAAGACCCATCATCCCTTCATCAATTTTGTCATTTTATGAAATCTAATGTCTTTTATTTCTCTCTGTAGTATTCTGGTCAAGTAGGTCTTAGGTCCTGTGAGGAGGGTGCTTTTTAGGAAGGCTGCAATGTTTGGATGGTTTGGGCAGTTCTTGAGAGGGACAGGGCAGCCTCATCCATGGCTATCAACCCCTCAACTTTTTCCTCCTTTTCGATTCCTGCAACGTCTCTTCTTATCACCTACCAATCCCAATACTCGACAGCGCCGACACACCTACTTTGTTATTTTCTTTTCTCTTTTTATATATATTTTTTGTTGTGATTTTCTTTTCTTTTTATGACAAGTTACCTTTTCTCTTTTTGGGTGACATTTATGAGAACCTGTACATTCTGAAGTACTCATTGGCTCCAAAGCATAACACAATCAAAAGCTAAGGAGGATGGTTCAGATTTCTCTCATTGCCCTTTTTTTTTATAGTCCTATCTTAATTATTAGATTATGAGAGAGAGAATGAAAATAAATTTTCTCTCTCATAATTCAATAGTTAGGATGAGACTATAAAAAAGAAAATAAACAAAAAGACAATGAAACTATCCCTATCCAAAAGAAATACATGTAAATTTTTATCATAAGTGCAGCTAATCTAAATATCATATGCATTTTAGAAGCGCAGCAATACTCACTAACTTTCAAAATAGAAGCAAAAATGTTAGCACCTAGCACCATATACATTTTAGATGAGCAATAATAGCCATGGATTTTTAAAATGGGACAAAAAATGTCAATACTGATAGATATAATCGAACATTGTTATATATATATATATATATAAAAGTAGTGTTTACCTCACGATAAAAAGTAACGGTGTTAGGTCAAATTTAACAATGTTGACATTTTTGCTCAGTTTTTAAATATTTATGGATATTTTTATACCTTTGAAATGTATATGGTATTGGATACAGTTTAAATGATAACTCATTATTTTACATCTTTACCATGTAACCAATGTTACTTGATGTGAATTATAACATGATTTCTCAATTACTTGTGAATTATTTCAAATTTGAGAAGCTAAGCTGCAATTTATTAGAACTTTCTAACAATTGTTTTTGCTTTATTAAAAGCCAAGTTAAAGTGAAAAGTATTAATCCCTCCCTCCTAAGGATGACCGGTTGGGACTAGACACTAATGGACGTGTTCCTGAATGGAGAAACTACTTGTGGTGGCTTATAAGGGATCTTGGATTATTGGTTTCATAAAAAAATTAGGTTACACTCCTTCTTACTGCTATTGCAGACATTATAGGGATCTATGAAGGGTTTTGCCTTAATTGGAATCATGGGTACCACAAAATTGTCGTCTTTAGCGACTCTACAAAAAACTAATGATCAATACAATACAAACCATTCATAAGATCAGCATCTCAGCGGCCATGTCAGATGAATTCGTTGTCTTTTGATGTGTGTTGGACTGTCACTTTTAATCACATCTAAAAAGAAGTTACTTAATGTGCCAATTACTTAGCCATCAAGGTCATTAAATAGATATTGAAGCCACTGTCATGAATGTTCATCCAACAGAATATAAAGTGACTCTTTCAGAAGAATTCAATCACAACTTTTCTTTAGCTATCAAGTCCATCCGCGCTTTGTCACGCCCCTTTTCATTAAAAAAAATGAAAAGTATTGTTAAAATTGCTATAAACTCTAATGAGTAAAGTTGCAGATAATTTCTAAACATCTAATGAGTAAAGTTGCAGATAATTTCTAAACAATAGATCTAATTGCAGGCTCAAAAAATAAATAGAAAGGATCTAATTGATTATCAAAGTTCTCTTGCAAGTTTTTTGTAAGCCACATCAAAGTTGAAAAGCAAAATTGCAAATTAAGTTTGATGAACAATTATCTAGCATACACTTACATTTAACTTTTTATGTTATTAAGACCACTTATTTGTAATTAAAAACCACTTTTGAAACTAATTTTGGTCCCCCTTACTTGAACAAGAACAAAAAAAAATATGATGGACCTTCTCTCTAATCTTATAACCTCATCATGATTTTGAACTTTATTAATCATGACTATGACCTATTCGTAAAATCAGAATTAAAATTGGCCTAGAATTACGTCATCCATGATCTTTAACTATTATCAAAAAGCACATTAGCCATATAGAATGTCTAATGATTTTTGCTTCCAAAAGTTGCGTATGAGAGAGTGAGGAAGCTCATGATTAGGGACGATGATTCTATAAAATTCCTAAAGATGGTTGTTAATTTCTTGCATAGTATGTTAAAAAGAACAATTTGATATCCAATTAGCATAATCCCAAGATATTTTCAAGGTTTCCCATTCCTGGTGCAAGACCTTACAACTGTGCTGCAAGCCTTTTACTTGTATAAAATCAAATCATTAATCGGTAATTGAAATGTTTTCAGGAATTAGAAGTTGTATTTATATATATATATATATATATATATATATATTATATAATAACACACCAAAGGAAACGGGAAACTCCAAGCGACATACCATTAGAATAACCAACAATTTAATAATTGATCATACAAAATTTTCTAGCTTAAGCTAGTATAGAAAACCGTGATTGAGATTGGTTGAACAAGCAACGACAAGATGGGCTAGCACTTTGCTTGCCAGGGATGTTCTTCATTGCAAGGCTCTATTTCACCTCCTGCTTATTTTAGTTCTCTCTCTCTGTATTTTTTTCCCCAATTTATTTCCCAATTTAGAGGGGCCAATAACTAATGGCTTGAGATTATAAGTGAGATCAAACCTATGACCTCTAATTTATAATAGTCTTCATGCCATAAAATTTCAAGGCCACTGGCCCTTGGTATCAATTTTGAATATTCGAATTCGGATTCTGATGTTTTGAGGCGACAGGGCTCAAAAATAACACAAGGGTTTGGTTTATTTGTTGATAATTATGAACGGAGGAGCATAAGTATGAAGAGGCAGAGAAAAGAGAGGGATTGAAAGAGACACCTTGAATTGCAATATATTAATTCTCTCTGTTTAGATGGAAGAAGCAGAAGCAGAAGCAGCTTCATCTGCAAGAGGAGGAGGATGGAGGGTTGGTGGATTCAGAAACTTAGTGGGAGGGATGATACAGCATCTACAGAGTGGACAAGTGGAGTGTGAATAGAGCCAATGGTAAATACAATCTCTGTGAAATACATGCTTGCACTGAGGGATCTGTAATACCTCTCCTTTTATCTCAAATTCTCCCAGACATACACAACATCTGCTTCACCAAATTTAGCTCAAGTCAGAACAACACCAAGAAATCAATCACATTGCAATGACAAGTTCTGATATAATGAATGACAATATATTATGGAGGCTTCTTTTTTTTTTTTTTGAAAAAAAGATAAATAAATACCTGTAGATGCAAACTTAAATTGACTAAAATTTTATAGAAAATGAAATATGACTCAAATTTAGTAAATCCAAATGAGACTCAAATTTAGTAAATATAAATAAGACGCTTTGACCAAAATTTAATAGAGAATGAATACAACCAATGAGATGAGATTATGACTAAAAAAAATTGACTAAAATTTAATAGAGAATGACTAAAACTCAATAGAGAATGATTAAAACTGACCAAATTTTTATTATTTATTTGTCATTTATGAAATTTGAATAATCTTTCAAGATTTTTAATATTTATGTGATATTTATTTATCTTTTTTTTTAATGATTACATTTTATTTTATTGTGAATTCAAATTAATTTTCCCTTTTTTAATCCACTAACCATAGGTCGACGGACACGTGAGGGATTCTTTATTCCATTTGGGTCACATCCAGAGATGTTGATCTTTTCCTTCCTCTGCCAAAATGCAAGAGAAGTCGTTGTTTATATATTCCACTTATCTTTTTTATTTCCTTTTTCTGTAGCTCTTTTAGCTAAAATAGTGGATGCCATATATGTGAGATTCTCAGGGGAAGAAGGAAAAGAAAAAAAGAGAAAGAAATTGAGTAATTCAATTAAAGATACTGTTAATATCTTTCAGAGAGCAACGGTTCCTACTAGTTCTGAACTAATCTCAACGACAGGTTTCGTAGACAACAAGGGCTTTCAATTATACTGGTTTGGCGCCAATAGCAATAGAACAACAGGATATAGGGCAGACTATATCTATAAAGGAAGATAAACAAAGAAAAGAGAAATGAAGATGGAGACACTTACTGTGAATCTCTTGCTTTCAATTCTTCATCAAATAGAACTTTTGGAAGAGTGTCAAGGAACTGAAGCGTCAATTGAAATCCCTGGAGAGATTGAAGCACTGACATATCAATTGAAATCCCTAAAATTGAATAAAAACACACACACACACAAACAGAGATGAATGAAGAGTGAGACTTACAGTGGAATGATAGGCAGTTGAAGGAGCAGTGGTGGGAAGAAAGTGAGGAGGGGAAGGGAGAGAGGAAGCCCTGCGCTTGAGGTAAAACAAATAAAACAAGAGGAAGAGGATGATGGAAAATAGGATTGGAATTGAGAAAATGAAGGCCTGGTATAGTTTTAACTGAAGTTCTTGTGGATATAGATTTAGGGATGTGGATGGAGCTTGAGTTTGAGGAACACTCATTGTAATAATTTCCTACTTCACACTACTCACTCATCATCATCTTCTTCTTCATATATCGCTTTCTGCTACTCTGGTTTCTTTGTTTTTGACGATTTGGGAAGAAGGGCTAAATTTATGAATCTAATAAATAGTTTTTGCGAACAATTATTTAATTAGGTGATGTAATTGCTTGCTGGTAGCAAGTAGTAGAATTGTGAGATGGATGGTACAAATTCTATTTCCTTTTCAAATGATGGAACTTGTTCATGACCCTCCACTTAGAAAATGGACCCTCACACCCCATCTCTTAATATTTTAAGCCCAGTTGTCTTGATCCATCACCATGGGCCCTAATATCTATCTAATCACGTTTTTTCAGTGCCAACTATCTTACAAGATCTTGCTTTTTGATTATTTATTATAATATATATATATATGTACCCACACACAGTCACAGATAAGAAAACAAACTACACTTATATCTTCATTATTGCTACTAATACTACACTACTACTCTTAGAGGAAGAGAATGATTGCAGCAATATGAATTAGGTGAACAAAACTGATTCATGGTAATACTATATAAATTAGTGTATGTCATCTGTAAAAGACCTATCATTATCGAGTACCATATAAATATGAGTTTGTGTTCAGTTTATTTATACAGACATGTATCCTCTTATTGAAACAATTATGTTCATTAAATATGAGAACCTCTCCCAACAACAACTCAAATATTAGTTCATCATCTTAT
This sequence comes from Acacia concinna, assembly GCA_037177275.1. Lineage (NCBI taxonomy): Eukaryota > Viridiplantae > Streptophyta > Magnoliopsida > Fabales > Fabaceae > Acacia > Acacia concinna. Next base: position 13,696,423 of record JBAGKO010000004.1, on the reverse strand, counting down.
GAGAGACTTGCTTCTTTTATTGGACCAAAACCTATTGGTATTTTGTTTGATTTTTAATTTCATGGTGTGATTGTTTATCAATAGGCCTGTTGTCATTATTAGATCAATTAGCTCATCCATATCAATTGCTTTTACAGGTTAGTCCTCAATCCCATAACCATCAATGATCATATCTTTTAATTAATGATCTTCGTAATGATTAATTCTCGTGGACCATTAGTGATTATAATAACCAAAGAACTTATCCTTCTTTACTGCTTGGTGAGGAACTGGAGGCCAAGAGGACATATTCCTCCAATAACTTTTGCATTTAAGGGTAGACTTTGGATGCAGCATCAAATCTTACGCTTCATTGACAAGAGATTTATGTGATTCGAATAATGGCTAATGAGCCCCTTTTCGCATTGTTTGTTTGTTTTGAGTTCGATCAGAGATTAACCAAGAGGAAAAGACAAGACCAAAAAGAAAGAAAAAATCAGATCCGATTGCTTCATGCTAGTCTGTTAGATAGGGAATATAGCTATGAACAAACTACAATTAATCAGATAAAATGATCTCAGAAAGTTCAGTGTTGTATGAGGAATTTCCAGGAGAGAGACACCATACCACAGATTGTTCCGACTGTCTATTTAATACTAAAATGTAATTTCCCTATTGCCACCAAATTCCTACTGAGATAGTTACAAAGTTGGTGGGTGCAACTTTTGGTTCCTTGTCATCTAGTGAAGAATCAAGGTTGACAATCTATTACTGTTGTTAGTGGACACAAGCAACTCTCTCTGACACTCACGCGCATCAAACAAACACACATCGCACAAAACGGTCAGTGGGTTTCAGGATTGGGATCAACATCACATCATTTACTCACTACTGTCTAATTTATCCTAGCATAGTGCCCCAATTTATGGCCATTCTAATCCCCAGAAGTAACATCTTCCGCGTTTACATATATCTGCAAACAGAAACCTAAGTCACGTGCCCAGTTGCTGAGCCTATCACAGATAACGCTGTTATAACTTTTTTTTTTTTTAAACTTGAAACGCTGTTATAACTTAAAAGATTACCGTAATTGTGAAACAAAAATATGGCTTAAGATGGAGCAAAATGTTCATACATTCGAAGGTTGATAGAAGCCCATGATACGTAGGCCGAAAAATAAAAGTCCTAGATACGAGGAAAAGAGTCTAAACCACAAAAAGCCTCGGGTTTAAGGGGAAAAAAACAGACACGAAAAGCCCAATAATTTCGGTTTGTAACGTTTTTTTTTTGGGGAACAGTTTTTACCTTATTTTGAATTTGAATAGCATTGTCATCAGAGTTTAGTGCCCCCGCAAGAAAAATAATGGGGTCAGGTTTTGTGGAGGTGAGGTAGAAAGCAGATGACATGCCCATCCTACTTATAGTTTGTGTCATATCAACCTATCCTATATTATTAATTAATGTTCTAAAATCATGTGTACATTTGTAAAATGGGTTACAAAATGTAATTATATTGTTTTCAATATACAAAATTTCTCATTTAGTTTCATCTTTTATTTTCCTTGTTTCTTTCCAGACATAATATATACAGTCTCTTTATAATTACTAGTATGAAAAACTTAAATTGATTTATATCTCTATAATATTGCTTATTCCATCAACATTCAACAAGCAGCTTCAACGAATAAAAATTCGTCAGATCAGCATATGTTATGATTTAAGTCAATTTTGCCGTCTCAGGGGTCCACAGCTGTACAAAACTTTCCACCACCATATTAGGCTTCCACATAACAGAGAGTGATGCGTCTAAATATTTAACTATAATGGCACAAACCCAGATTCCCTGGAACGAAGCCTCAAGCAGAGCATCTCACTAACAAAGGCATCTGAAATGGATGGACCGCATTACAAATTCACAATCAAGTGCAAGCGAAGGCATAATTAAATAAAATTAGAATCATATTTTGTTTGGTCTCTCCCAGGCCCATTAATTCATACTTCTTCTCTTTGATATAAGGTTGCCTGTTAGAGTTAAAAGACTTAAATACCTTAAAAGTTTTTCGTTATAGATACTCAGAAGTTTTCTGCAGGGGGAGTTGAGGCAAAAATGCCCCAAAAGTTTTTAAAACAGGGCAAAAATACCCCTCCAATAAATGGCCAAACGGTGTTGACCTAATATATATTGAGGTGACATGTCTATAAAGCATAGTTATCTAAAAATTCTGAAACTTTAACAAAATAATCCCTAAAAATATTAGGAGGCTACCATTAAAATTTCAGAACTTTTTGATGTTCAGAATTTTCAAAATAAAGTTTTCTGTAAAAGTTACCAGAGGGGTATTTTTACCCCATTTTAAAAACTTCCGAGGTATTTTTGCCTCTTGAAAACTTTCGTGTGCCTATAGCCCATAGTGATAAACTTCTAGAGTATTTAAGCACGTTAACCCTTATATTTAAATCTTTTTTTAAAAAATAATTTACCTAACTCATAAATTAATATATAATCTAACTACATACTTAAAAATACTTATTTTATTTACCTTCTGTCTCATTTAAAACATGTTATGCACCGTTGTAGTAGATTCACCAGTTACTTTATTTCCTTTTTATATGCTTCATAAATATTTGTTTGTATACCAGATAAATCAGGATTTCTATGCCATTCGCTACATTCCAATTTAAATGATTGGGCAATAGTTTTCGTACCAAACGAACGCAAGCAGGAGAGTGAGATGGTCAGAGCAATGGCAAATAGGGGGGGAAAACAAATACTTAAATTAAATTAATTCCAATGGATTACCTATCAAAACCCGAGGCCAAAGCATGGGCAATCATTCATATCTGTGGTACGCGAGAACTCCTCATCACTCTCACCTTCACTGGTAACAGAAGAAGATGCATGGGCACCTGACTTGGGAAAATCAAAGACTGCCTCACTTTTATTGGTCTGAGCTTCCTTGCATGGTTCGACCTAAAGAAAACAAAAAGAAACACATGAAGGTTTATCCCCTATATATAAAACAAATTCATCCAACAAACTCTTTTTTAGGCTTTTTACTGAAAAACCCATTTTAAAACATGGAAATGAAAACCTGGAAATTTCAACCTATTATTTTGACTTGTGAGACTACTTGAACATTCTATGATTTAGATACCAAAAATTCTCAACTATATGATCTCCAATACACCATCCACCATAGAGCTCAGCTATGAGATGAATGACACATTGGCACTTGAGGTCATGATAAATAAATTTGAAACTGGCAGGGAAAAAAAAAATTGAAACTGCACCTGGTGGGAACTTCCGAGGTTATCGGTGAATTGCAAACTGGTACCGCTACTTGCTGCTGGGGAATCGTCTTTAAGCAGAATCAACAAAAAGATATAAATATCTTAAAAAAGTTTAGGTATAAAAAAATCTGTAGTCTTAAAGATCACAAAATAAATGTGCCTGAAATTCACAAATTCCATCTTCACTTGCCTTTGGAGGACTTCATGGTCTCAATGGATTCCCTATCTCGAAGATTTTCACATGAATCGTGACTTGGTGCCGAGGATATTGTTGGTCCACTACCTATTATTTTCACCATTAATAAAAAATAGTTGCATTATCATGACCATTATGGCTTGTAGGTGACTCGTTTTCTGGTGAGTTTTCCTGTCTAACCTGTAATTTTGCTCTTCGGAGCCACGCGATTTTGTAAAAGAGACAATATTTGATGGGCTGCAGAAATCAATCACATTTAAGTATAATAAAGCAACGAATTGAGATCAGCAAAGCTGGTCAATAATATGAAAAAGAGATTCTTGGGAGTTGGGACATCAAAGGCGGGTCAAGCCTCCGTGCAAGATACACGCAACAATTTCACTGAAGCTCAAGCAGTTTGCACTGAATAATCAATCCCTATCCTAATTTTATACAAGTCAGTGAACTTCATTATACCCGTGCCCAAGCAATTCACTGACAAGCAATGAACTACAAAGGCACAAGTCAGGTCCCCCCGGCATGTATTTGAAATAACAATCTCAAACAACAGAACATGGACAAGTCGAGTCTGTCTGGAAGCGACATCTGAAATCACGATTCTTCATAATTCTTTTTTTTTGATAACCGATTCTTCATAATTCTAAAACACATTTAATCAAGCATAGACAAAATACATGCAAATAAAAGATCTATGATATGATAATTAAATACGACAAAAGAGAAGAATGTCAGACAAATAAATGCAGAATGACGAAGCAATACGCACTGTCACGTATTGGCTTGATTGGCGGGACCACCCTGCTTGATTCGGTGACGTCTGACCCAGAGAAGAGGGAGTTAAAATTTGGTTCTTCTGCTGAATAAGCTCCGTGAGTCTCCCCTGCTGAGTAAGGGCAAAGAACGTTAAAGGAAAAAGAATATAGAGACCATAGGTCAAAATAGCAAACGAAATAGGATATGCTCTAACTTGAAATTTGTGAGTTCGTTAATTGCACAAACAAGACAATCTTAGATACTATCTTTTCTAGCAAACAAGGAGACTATTACATCAAATCATTATTGCTTTTATTTTTTTAAAAAAATCAATTTCCAGAAAGGATAGTTGTCAACTAACTGATGTAACAGAGACCCGAATTGAGGCACATACAGATATTTTTGGGTAATAAAAGTAAAGTATCTGGAGGAGATTACAGATGAATTAAAACATATTCAATTATGGTGTGGCCTCGGGTTCATGTAGATTAATAATGAAAAAGACATATGCAATACACAAGGAAGAGTAGCAATAACTCGACCAGGGATGATTAAAGCAAGGGATAAATGAGATATTTGGAATTTTAAAACATATTTAAATGACATGCGCAAAACTTTATGTCACTACAAAGCCCACCAAAAATATGAAAAAGAGTTAAGTCAAATACTAACCTTTGAGTACAATTGAGTTGGCCTTTAGACAGCCGTTTTGTTCATATCTAGTTTGTTTTCTCTGACCAAAATTATCATTAGTTCCTTTCTCATAAGCATTTATTGGACATTGATGGCTTTCTTTGGGATCTCCCACATCGACAAAATGGCCATCGAAGTATATTGATTCACCAGGTCTTATAACTTCATCTTTCTTCAAGAACCTGCGCTCTATTGGTGTTTTCTTCAAATCACACAGGACAACCTGGAAAAGAAGTGTACACCAAAGGACGCAAGATTAATAATAGTATCCTGGTGTTCAGTTCAGTAATCTACAAAACTCGTAGTATTTATTGTTGATGATTCAATCTTGAAATTAAATAGGAAGCGAAACAAATTGACAACATATGAAGACACTGATGGATTAGGGAAAAGGATGGACAAATTGACGAGACCAATCATAAAACTGTAAGAGTGAAAACTAACCTGTCTTCCTCGAGATCCAAAAATTTCAAGTTGTAAAAAACCATCGTGGTAAGTCTTGGTTTTTCCAGTGGACCGCGTTGAATATAGCACCAGCCACTCTAAATTGAAAAGTAAAGACATATTTGAGCGGCATTTAAACGAAGAGGGGAAATTGAAAACCAAACAAATGGTGATTAGAATTATAAACGTAGCCGGAGACAGCTTACTCCAGAGAAATTGATAAACATCAACTTTAAAGAAGCTATTATAATAGAAACAAGCAAAGAAAAGGTCCTCTATCAACATCAGTTTCAGCGGAATGATATTGAATTAAATGTAACCCAAGCAAACATATGTTGATTGTTCTGGCAAAAAAAAGACATGTTGATTGTACACCACACAACAGCGCAATAAGAATTAGGAAGTTGCAATTTCTATGTCTTCTTCAAACTGACAACAGAGTTACACTCAATTCTCCTTAAATTTTATTCAGTAGGAAGATGTAAAATTTCTATTAAAAAGAGTAACATAACCTTTTTAAAAATAGAAGTAACCTGAAATATTCTGTAATTTAAATCTGCGGCGTATCATCGCCAATAAGTAGAATAATTACAAACCAAAGACAAGCATACTCTGCTCCCCCCACCCCTCCTCTCCAGGCTATAGCCTGTCCTTCAAGTAAGACAAACTGAAAAGCTTGAGCTAGCTAGTAAAGTTACAAAGTAAAGTTCACACACATAAAGGGACGCAAAAGATAATTATATCAGAAATCAGGACATGATAATAGTAGGTGCAGTTTATAGTCTAAGACAGAAAGACTTGATTAGAGGGGTAAAAAGCGAACTATATCTGTAAATATTATGAAAGGAAAAACAGAAATAAGAAAAACTTTTATACCATGAATTGGCCAACTAAAAATTTCTCAAATCAAGTCAACTAACCGCTTTTTCTAGCAGTTACATGGGTGAGATGACTAGATTGCCGCCAGTGCGTCTTCCTGATTTCCTCAGCATCAGTGCTTTTTTTACCTTGATCATAGGAATCTGATTCATGATTTCCTTGATTCTCACCGACATCAACCAAATGTGCATCAAATGCAAGGGATTCGCCAGGTTTAATTATGTCATCTTTCTTAAGGAATTTGCTATCTAAAAGTTTCTTGTTTGCATCAAACAGCATTACCTGAAATATAGGCAAAAAGGGGGATGTGAGCATTATTTGTCCTGAATATCTGATTCTCGCTGCAACTATGCATGTGACTAAACAAGGGGTTTTAATCACATTATTGGAGTTGGCAAGGGAGGGGACGAGATAGAGGAATCATAAAATAATGCATTCATTTAGCGTTCCCTCACCAACCATCTCCTTAAATCAGAAGAGAGCATTTTTCTTTTGGTAGTAAGAAATCATTATTTTTAATGAACGATATAAGTGTGGTAGAATTGAACCTGTCTACTATTGGATCCACAAACCACAAGTTTCAAAAAACCATCATGGTACTTCTTTGCCTTTTGAGTCACTTGCGTAGTGTACAATACCTGCCACTCTAATTAGAAAATTGAAAGTGCGGAAGTGTTAAACAGTTAGCAGTTCGTCAGGAAAGTGGGACAGCAAGAGATCGAATGATTCCCTAAAAGGAGATTGAAAGTTGCTTGCACGTAAACCAAATGTTTTATAATTAACTGTCAATTTCTTTGTATTTAGAAGGGTATAATTTATTCTGCTTAATGCTAACCTGTTATTTTGAGGCATGGTATGACACGATAAAGAAAGCAAAGTAGACAAGTAGACAGAGGTGAACATGTGTTTGCATTAAGAGATTAACCTGACGTGTTGGGTTTTGTTGTGTCCGGACTGATCATTGGTGATCCATACTTAAGAAGCTCTCTCTTCTTAAACTCTGCAATTTTAACAACTATCATGCATGTACAACTATGCTGTTATATAAATTCATAAAGTAACTACTGCGAGTCTACCAACAGTTACTTGGGGAGTTCCAAATAACAGCATAAGCGTGAGTTTTGTGAGTTGAAAAGTAAACAATATCGGTATAAGGATAGCAGTGGAAAATAAATATACTCATCCAAGAACAGTAAGTGCCTATAGAACATGCTGCATTTGTGAGTGTGCAAGTGGATCTTGTGCGTGCTTGTGTGAGTGCATGGAACTATAGATTAAGCTAGTAAGAGCTGTATGAACTTCCGAGGAAATTCTGGGAAGCAAAAATATATGGACCACCAAAGAGAAGTTGAGTGAATCAAATTATGAAAGCAAGTCAACCTTTAATAATCTTTTGTGATGGGCTGAGAGCATGATCTGCTTTGCTCTCCTTCACATTAATTTTGTTGTCACCTACATCATAAAACAGTAAATAAGTGATTGAATGGAGAAGTAAATGAAGTCAAAAGTTGAAATGTTGATATTTCCAAAACAGAACTATGCGATAAATATATATATATATATATATATTTTCTTTTCCTTTGTGATAAGTGCTATCAAGTTTTTAAGAAAGATCAGACAGCTGATACCTGATAAAGTCCTAAAGTTTGATCCACTCAACCGATTAGGTCGCTGTGCAATACTGTTATGTTGTGCAATACTGTTATGTGCTCTATTAATATTTGAATCAGAAATAGGGTTATCATTTCCCTCAGGATCACCGATGTCAACAAGGAAGCCATTGAACACCAGAGTTTCCCCAGAGGTAACAGTTTCATCACTCTTCAGTAGCCTACATTCCAAGAGTTTGTCGCACTCATCGTAAAGCATAACCTGCATATAGATTCAGTTATTCGGAACTTATCAAATTCTACATAAGAGTAGTAATAACGAGGAGTGCTCCAAAAAGCATTAGAAATCTAAATATAAGATATAGTAAATGTGTGGCTAGAAAATGCCGTCACCGTTCATCCAATCTAGTTATATAGCCATATTGGGAAAGTATTTGAACTCATAGTAGAAAATCGTAGTTAGAATACCTTGTCAATTGAATCCTGGAGTTCTAGAAAACCATCTTGGTACTTTTTTCGTTTTTGCTTGATTTGCTTCGTATAGGTCACAGTCCATCGTTTCACGTTCGCCATTGTTTCCTCACATACAGATACTACTGCACCTAACTATCTAGATTTGAAAATTTGGGGGGATAAAGATTCTTCCCGGAGTCGATTGCAGGACGCGGGAAGATCAAAGTCGAGTTTAATTTTCTCTGGCCGAAAAGAGTCAATTTTAAGGCCTGTTTGGGTGAATGGGATTCCATGGCAACGACGCCGTTTCTGAAGGTTTATTTTTATTTATTTATTTTTTTTGGTACCAAAAAATTAAACCCAATCCACTAAGAAGTAACCCAATTACCCAATCCAACCCAACTGACCTTTTCTTTTTTTTTTTTCCCTGCTGACAATAGCAAATGATCCATGAATAAAAAAGAAGAAGGGAAAATGCTTAAAAAAGACAAGTGAAATAGAAAAAATACAATTCAGTCCAACGAAATCTAAAAATTTAAAATTAATTTGTTTTGTATTTTTTTAGATAATTACAAAAATGCCAATGAATTTTTGTCAACATCAATTTCGTAATTCACAATACAAATATCCAAATTAACAACATTAGGATAGTGTATAGAGTTGTAAATACAACCTGACGTTGTGAATTACTTGTAAATTACGAAACTGGTGATGTGAAAAATTCAGTAGCATTTTTGTAATTACTACAAAACAAATTAATTTGAAATTTTTAGATTTAGCTATATTAAATTGTCTTTTTTCTATTTTAATGTCATTTTTTGGAATTCTCCCAAAAAAATTTGAAAAGGACTAATAATTACAATCACCGAGTAAAAAATTTTCGATCCAC
>JBAGKO010000004.1:13630932-13641592 GCA_037177275.1 Acacia concinna | reverse complement strand
ATATCTATTAATATTTTAATCAAAGCTATTCTAGAGCTTCCCAAGGATTATTCCAAAACCACCCTAAATCCTTAAAGCTACCCTCTTGATACTAACATCACACACACACACACCCATTAAGAATATAAGTTATCTTATATGTACGCAAGTCAGTTTTTCCCCCTTTCTTGTTAAGAGTAAAAAACAGAGAATTAAATAAAAATAGGCAAGGAGACCAATTTATAGGATACTGGATGTTTTCAAAAAGGATGATAATATTATATTGAGACATTGCAAAAGAGTCTAAAAAGACCCCCATCCTATGAGAAAGAAAGAAGGAGGGAAAATAGATATAACCAAGACTTGAAATAAATAAAAAAGAAGCTAGAATAATCTAAAAATAAGGAAAGAAAAATAGGAGTCCAGAAACGTGGAATATGGAAGAAAATGTCCAATGACAAAATAATAATATAAATATACACGTGAAAGCTTTACTGAACAGCACAAAGTCAATAGCATTAACTATAAGGAGATGGGAAAAAAAACAAAGTTTTTGTCTTGAAGGATGTGATAGAATCCTTAATTATTATTTAATTGTGTTTTTCCTCAAAAGAACTTCCACAGGAATGATATATCTCCAGTAAAAGGCTAGATTCACACCATACACAAGAAATCATTTTGATGGAACAGAAAAATAAATAAAAATTAAAGAAATAATTTACAAAAGTTCTAAAGTAACTAGACGGTAAAGGTGGGGTATGGATGAGCTACCTACTCTACCTTCACCATAGTGAAATTAATTATTTAAGAAGTAAGAGAAGAGGGGAATAAGGAGAAAAATGAAAGAGAAGAGCATTTGATAAGACACACACGTATACCTACACACCTTTAACCATGGGAAATGGGGGAAAATTCACATAACAGTAGGTGAAATAAAGTTGGGAAGGCTGAAATGACAGACCATGAGAGGACAAATAGAGGTAAAAGAAAGAAGGTTTGATAAGATAGGTATTCATTATAGCAAAGCTAGAAGTCTATAACACAGTGAAATGAGAAGATGAAGAGAGAAGAGTTAACCTAAAGTTGGAGCGTGAGTGGCCGCAAACTGATTTTGACTGAAATGAGAAGGGTTTATATAGGAGTATATTTTAGGGTTTGACATTTATTAAAATAATAATAAAAATAATAATAATTTTTTAATAAAAAATATTAATATTAACATAAATAATTTGACCCATTTTTTTGTCCTTATTTTATCCTAATAATAATATGATAGTTTTATACCACACCCATATGTCTAGAGTAATTACTTGTCATGACGCATTTCATTTTATATATATATATATATATATATATATGTATATTACTTAAAACCTGACTCTCTCCCTCTCTCTATGTTTTTTTTTCAATCATTGATTTAGTCCAACCTTTTGACTTAATAAACTTAAGCTACAATTAATTCTAAATCAAAAATTTTGAGATGTTACATCAACCGAATCGAATTGAGGGCCGGTTTTCCGGTGGGACCGGTCGGTTCAGTACAACTTTTTATTCCATGCTTATAGGACATATATTTTAAAGATTCATTTGAATAATGCGCGCATATCACTTATGTTTCTTTGTTGGTCAAAGTGTTTGGTTTAGTGTGAAGCGTTAACCAAATTCACCTTATACTTAACATGTAAAAACATGCACATAATTTTATTAGGTAGGTTAAGTCAATTAATATGAAATGTATTTTGTAAAACAATTTAATCATCTTCTTCAATTCCCACATTTGCTTTGCTAATTTATTATTATTGTAAGAGCACCAATAGAAGCACATTAAAATATTATTGACAAATATACAAACTATATATTATATTTAGGATTGAGATCAATTTCTCAAATATATCTTATATTAATGATCAAAAGAGTACCATGTAATGCTATTTTTTTAAAAAAATTTATACTTCTAACTAATTAACAAGTTATTGATTGGGGTTGTAAGCGGTCATACACTCATTTGGAGAAGAACATATGTTTGAATTTTGAGACGCACGATTATAGTTACATTGCACAATGTAATTAATTTAAAATCTAATTGGGGAGTAGGTATTGATTCACATTCTTAACCATAATTAAGTTGAAGAAAGACGAAGGGAATTAAAGAATAATGTTTTTGGAAAAAAAACAAAAATATTATATTAATTAATTTAACTAACATACATAATCAACACTAATTAGTAATTTGGTCTTACATTAAAAACTATTTAAAATTACACAAGATAAACTACTGATTAAAATTAATTAAAAACAATAAATACACAATATTTTTTCTCTAAATATACTATTGTTAATAAAGTTGATGAACGTTGCTAGCGGAAAGCATGAGTGAGAAAAGTGGGTTCAGCTTCTTTCCTACACCTTACCGCCCTCCTTCCCCTTTCAACGATGACATTTTGGAGCAAATGCCAATTTCTTCCTCTTCTTCTTTTTTTTTAAAAAATAGCATTTGGTGCTAAATACTACTAATAGTTTGATAATATTTTAGGGTGTTAAGTAGATCAAATATCCTTTTAAGATATTAAGTGATGCGAAAAAATATTTTAAAATCCTAGGTGATACTGAAAAAATACTTTAAAACAATAAATATTATTAGTAGTTATATACTGGGTAATACTAATAGAATATTTTAGAGTGTTAAGTGGACTAAATATCATTTTAGGATAATAGGTGATGCAGAAAAATATTTTAAGATCCTGGGTAGTATTGAAAAAATATTGTAAAACAATAAATATTATTAGCAGTTATATATTGGGTGATACTAATAAAATATTTTAGGGTGTTAAGTGGACTAAATATCATTTTAGGATAATAGGTGATGTGGGAAAATATTTTAAAATTCACTTTAAAACACTATATACTATTAGCGGTTAGATACTAAATGATACTAACATAATATTTTAGGGTGCTAAAAGGACTAAAAATTATTTTAAGATATTGTAAAAATATTTCAAGATCTTAGGTGATACTTAAAAAATATTTTAAAACATGAAATGCTATTTTTCAAAAAAGAAGAAGGAGAAAGCAGTTGGAATTTGGCATCAAAACGTTGTTGTTCAAAAGCGCAGGAAGAGAGCGGATGGATTAGAAAAAGGAGGGAAGTCGCCTCAAAAAAGTGATAGCACAAAATGCAAGAAAAGAATGAGTGAAGCATGAGTGAGAAAAAGTAATAGTAGAAAACACATGTAAATAATGAATGAGATAAATATGTCCTCTCTCCGATTCTAATTATAAGAGCTTTTTAGAGAATCTTAAAAAAGTTTTAAGAAAACTAATTATATTACTTTAAGATATTAAAATTTGTCGTTTTTCTTCAAATTCTGTTGTTTAACTTATGAACTAATATATAATATAATAAAACAGAATATATGATATGATTAAGTAATGTAATTAGCTTTCTTAGGATTTTTCTAGGATTTTCTAAAATACCCTTATAATTAGGATTAGAGAAAGTATTATAGATTTTGTCCCAGATATAAAATACAATCACATTTTATTTCCCATGTTTATATAATTTTTTTTCTAAGCATCTTACTGATTACACATATTAAATAATTTCTTTAAAAATAGTTGTGAATTCTTGATAAATGATTGTATGTTAGAAAAGCTAACTTGTACTTATTATAAATAACTAACGTTCTTAATTTATCAAAATTAGACAGCTAACTCTTATATTATGAATCATCATTTGGTTATTCAGCGAAACCCAAATTAACTGAAAAACCAGATAGAACTATGTGAGCGGACCTATGAATCAAAATATTTTGGTCCGTTTTGTTAATAACCGAATTTTTGTGTGTGGTGATTTTGTAGAAAGATTACTTCTTATCCTCAAGATTAAATTTAGGGAGAAGATATATAAAAAAAATTAATTATATATAAAATATCTATAGATCCGATTCATTTGATATATATTTTGAAATTTACACATATGTAATTATAAAATATGTACTTATTAGATGTTATCTATTAAACATTAATATATTATATATAATTTAGTTTTGACCCTAATTATTTTTCTAATAATCGAACACCAAATTTCCAAAGATAAACAAATTGAATCAAATATTCTTTTTTTGTATTTTCGTTAATGAAGGTGATGACGGTAGAAGATAATGCGTGGTTAAAAAAAAGGAAAAACATATAATTACTTAAATATAAAAATTGAAAAAAAAGAATTAATTTTTTAGACAATACTAAATTATTACTTATCCATTAGATGAACGGGACAACGTCACTTATACCATGTACTTGGTAGGATTTTGTACAAATATTAAAATTTCTTTTATTTAAAACAAAACATGTTAACATTTCTTTAACTAATGAATGCAATTGTCTCCATGCATACTCATAGTTGCCACCTTAACCAATATCTGTATTTAATGCTTTATTATAATGATGAATAACTATTTTTTTTTTAATTATTGTGATGAGATTGTAACCATTCAGATTTTAATATAAACTGACTATAGTTAAAAATTTTAATTTATGATTTTGTAAATTATAGTTATATGATTATCTTTATATTCATTACATAAAATAAAATAAAAATTTATTTTAAATAAATTAATTAAATCTAAACCATCTAAATTCAACCTAAAGATGAAAATAGATGATAGACGCAATTTTACTTATTACAGTGATAATTATTTTATGTGCTCCCACCTCAATGTCCATTGATAGAAACAACCATACCTCTCTGGTTAAGAATAGCATTCATAATTGTGAAATCAGATAAATTGATTTTTATAAAATATACCATTATCTGTAAAGATCTGATAAAATACTAAAATTGAGGGCAAAGAAAAAGAAAAAGAAAAATATTTAGAAAATTTTGGAACATCCTTATCCGTTGATTTCGTCAACGGTCAAGATGGATCCATACACGTTATGATGAACGGCGTATGTGTTCCCAACAGCGGAAATATTATTATTGGCCGAGAGAGCCACACCTCAATTCTGATTGGTCCACGTTAGCGCAAGTGACATGTTTTTGACGCGGGGACTCAACCTCAAGTTCGGGAGAGTCGGACTCGAGACGTTAATCTCGCTTTATAAAGAGGCCAAGCGACCCAGGCGAATTACCCTGAAGTTAGTATCAGAACACCGGAAGAGCGCATCTCGAAGCGCAGAGGCCGCTACTCAGAATCGAAGCCACCCCAACTTTCGTCATTTGAATTTCAGAGTGGTTACGCACAACGTGAGTTCTGCATAAAGGAGGGCACCATGGCTCGCTCGTGGGCACGGGGATCTCTGATCGTTCTGGCCATTATTTCCTTTGGTACGTAATACCTTTCCTGATTTGGATCTGATAGTTCGTTGTAGTTTTTGGTTTGTTCATTTTGCATCTTGGTGCTAGAAATTGCGACAGATCTCGCTTCGTTTTGACATTGATCTTCTCCTTGCGTTCGAGACGATTGTTTTTTCCTTTGTCGAATTTCTGTATGATGTCTGTTTGATTGGTTACAATACATTACCATCATGGTTCTGCAAATTTAATGAGATCATGCTTATGGCTGTTTGCCATTCATAAAATATGTTCATGTAGTCCAATGGTAAGATTTGCTGTTATTTAAATTGGAGGATTAAAGCTGTTCTTTTTGAGTTTAGAGATCCCATTGTTTAATTTAGCCATTAGTACTATGGTCAATTGAACTTGATCGTTCAGCTGAATATGGACCTTGGATTATTTGGCTTAATGGTGTATATGGTTAAAACCGTATTCTTTTTCATCGTCATGTTCAAAATTCATACAATTAACTGTGGTTGATATTTCGATTGAATCCATTATCGAATGTCTGACAGCCAATTCAGCATAGTCGTCTACGATGTTCGAATGACTTGGTTTTCCATGCTTATAGCCACCTTCCTTCAAGTAGATGCTGAACATTTATCATGCATCCTCATTAATACCTAATTGCTCAATGCGATATCTTTGACACCGATAACTGCATGTTCCCTGCATATTTTTTTTTTTTGGTACAGAGTGAATCACATGATTATCACTCAAATCAAATTCATTGTTAAGTGCTGCGTTTAACATGGAGAAAGTTAATTGCAGGATGTTTGTTTGCAATTTCCATTGCAAAAGAGGAAGCAACCAAATTAGGAACAGTTATCGGGATAGACCTTGGAACAACTTATTCCTGTGTCGGTGTTTACAAGAATGGCCATGTTGAAATCATAGCCAATGATCAAGGTAACCGTATCACCCCTTCATGGGTCGGTTTCACTGACAATGAAAGATTGATCGGGGAGGCTGCGAAGAATCAAGCAGCCGTCAACCCAGAGAGGACTATCTTTGATGTCAAGAGACTTATTGGAAGAAAGTATGTTTTCCACTGATTGCTACGTTTATAATTCATCTGTGAGAATAAAGGTTACTGACGCATACTGTTTTACAGGTTTGAAGATAAAGAAGTTCAGAGAGATTTGAAGCTTCTTCCTTATAAGATTGTGAACAAGGATGGAAAGCCCTACATACAGGTAAAAATCAAGGATGGCGAGACTAAGGTTTTCAGCCCCGAGGAAATTAGTGCTATGGTTTTGGTTAAAATGAAGGAAACCGCTGAAGCATTTCTTGGGAAGAAAATTAAAGATGCCGTGGTCACTGTCCCCGGTAAGTGGAGCAAATAGCAACTATTTCTCTTGCTATATATTTCAGCTCTCTTTCTGCAGTTTTTTTATGGGAGTTTGGTCATTCTTGTTTCTTTCAAATGTGCAGCTTATTTCAATGACGCTCAAAGGCAGGCAACCAAGGATGCCGGTGTCATTGCTGGATTGAATGTTGCAAGAATTATTAATGAGCCCACTGCCGCTGCCATTGCCTATGGATTAGACAAGAAGGGTGGCGAGAAGAACATCCTTGTCTTTGATCTTGGGGGTGGTACATTTGATGTCAGTATTTTGACCATTGATAATGGTGTTTTTGAAGTACTTGCTACAAACGGAGATACCCATCTTGGAGGTGAGCACTCTTCTTCTGCAAGGGCAAGATGAAAATATAAATGCATCATTTCTTGGGGATTCCATTTTATTATCAGTTGTCAACGCTGCTACTTGTTCTTAAAACTCATCTCTTTTCCATTATTAGGTGAGGACTTTGATCAGAGAATAATGGAGTATTTCATCAAATTGATCAAGAAGAAGCACGGAAAGGACATTAGCAAGGACAAGAGGGCTATTGGAAAGTTGAGGAGAGAAAGTGAGCGTGCGAAGAGAGCTCTTAGCAGCCAGCACCAAGTCCGTGTTGAAATTGAGTCGCTCTTTGATGGTGTTGACTTTTCTGAGCCACTCACTAGGGCTCGTTTCGAGGAGTTGAACAATGACTTGTTCCGAAAGACCATGGGACCTGTGAAGAAGGCTATGGAAGATGCTGGCTTGGAAAAGCACCAGATTGATGAGATTGTTCTTGTTGGTGGCAGCACCAGAATTCCCAAAGTACAGCAGCTTTTGAAGGACTACTTTGATGGAAAGGAGCCCAACAAGGGTGTCAACCCTGATGAAGCAGTTGCCTATGGTGCTGCAGTACAAGGAAGCATATTGAGTGGAGAGGGCGGTGAGGAAACCAAAGGTGAGTTAGTCCCTTCTCCAGATTTTCCGGGTGTTCGATTATTGCTAAATGTCATGATTCAATCAATATTGACTAATAAAATAACATTTTATGCTGGATATAGATATTCTTCTCCTGGATGTTGCTCCACTCACCCTTGGAATTGAAACTGTTGGTGGGGTGATGACAAAGTTGATTCCTAGAAACACTGTGATCCCCACCAAGAAATCTCAGGTGTTCACCACCTATCAGGATCAGCAGACAACTGTCTCAATTCAGGTATTGCTTCCTCAATCAATTGCTCTCCTGCCCACTAACGGATATATCTCGTAAATTTAGTATGCTTAAGTGGATGACAGATCCATGAATTGGGCTTAATTCTAATGTTATATATATGATTAGGTATTCGAAGGTGAAAGGAGTCTCACAAAGGATTGTCGGTTACTTGGAAAGTTTGACTTATCGGGAATTCCACCTGCTCCAAGGTTTGCTTCCTGCTTACACTTTGGTGTCTCGCTTTGAAATTTGTTCATGTGGTATTGGAAACTTACTAATATTATTATTTATGGCACTTCAACAGAGGCACCCCTCAAATTGAAGTGACATTCGAAGTGGATGCAAATGGTATCCTGAATGTGAAGGCAGAAGACAAAGGCACTGGAAAATCTGAGAAAATTACCATCACAAATGAGAAGGGCCGATTGAGCCAGGAGGAAATTGATAGAATGGTTCGTGAAGCAGAAGAATTTGCAGAGGAAGACAAGAAGGTGAAGGAGAAGATTGATGCTCGTAACAGCATCGAGACCTACGTATATAACATGAAGAACCAGATTAATGACAAAGACAAGCTGGCTGACAAGTTGGAGGCCGATGAGAAGGACAAAATTGAGACGGCGGTGAAAGAGGCCCTTGAATGGTTGGACGACAACCAGAGCGCCGAGAAAGAAGACTATGAAGAGAAGCTCAAGGAGGTAGAAGCTGTTTGCAACCCAATCATCACCGCCGTTTATCAGAGGTCAGGTGGAGCCCCTGGCGGTGCCACCGGTGAGGATGATGATGATTCTCATGATGAGCTCTAGACGTGTGTGTGTGTTTTTTTTTTTATAATTCTAAGCCGATTTTCTCTAGAGACATAGTTTAGATGAAGAGTCCTATTTTTCTGTTGGTGGGAATAGAGAATTAAATTTTCCCCTATGACTGCCTTTTTGGAGGCCTGGCCTAGATACTTCTAAGAATTACTTTTATCTTCTCGATTTGCTTTCGGCTTCTTTTCATGTCTGTGACAAAAGGAACTTAAAAATGGGCGGTCTCTCGGTGGTTTTTCTCAATAGTTACTGTCTGCCGGTATAAAGTGCATCGCAGTTAATTTCGTAATTAAGCTATATTTTTTTCCCATTGGAATGATCAATTCATTGAAGAAAATTAGCATCTTTGCACTTTATATCCTTTAATTTCTCTCCTCCTTTATTTTTGTGCCACAATCTAAGTCCCGACCATACTCATTGCAACTTTCAATCAGTGAAAAACACCCATAGAATTTGCACATTGCACTTCCAATAAAAGAATTCAAAGAAACAAATACTATACATCACATTGGTCAGGGCCAAGTATAATTATTCCAAGCACAATAATTGCACTCTTTGTAAAAAGAAGTATATTTCTGCGTGAAACTTTATAAAATATGCAGTGAAACAAATTAATGACCATCTTTATTTTATCAACTTAAAACAAAATGACTTTTACAGCCAGAAAATGCAAGATGGTCACTTAACTTTCCCCTTGTCAGGGGATTCAATTATCAAGTCAAATGGCTCATAATCTTTTAACACCACGTGTGCTCATACCAGTTTGTCAAAATATCTGACTTGAAATGGTTTTCATCAGACTAAAGGCAAGTACCACAGGCCGATCATTTGTCCTTACATCAGATAAAATCATATGATTCATAAATGATTAATAAAACCATGAATAATGACAGGAATAGGTGCATGCCAATTCTGCAATATTGATGACGATGTTTACTTTACATAACTAAATACTAAAACTAGTAAATTTAATCCCGCACTGCAACGTCCTTGAGTATAGCATTAGCAGGTGTACCACTGAAGAATGAACATGAAAGCCCACAATACATTAGTCTTGGTGGAAACACACAAACGAGCATACGATAACTGTTGGCATCCACGCTTTACGAATAGCATCTCTGTTTTTCTTTCAACCAAATGTCGTTATAATTCCTATAACTGAAAGAAACCTCTTTGTTGGCTGTCTCCCAGTCCCCATCATTTACTGATAAGTGCTTTGAAACGAAGCTTTCCTGTCTAGCTGCAGCAAGTTCCATCTCAGGGGCAGATAACATCTTCTGTCGTTCCCTATATATAAGGCATAGTGAGTATGTAACCAATGGCCTCAGTTACTCTCCGCCATGATGAAACTTCAACTCAAATTCTTAATAATGTAATAACTACAATGGTGATGTATATAGAGGTAGGGATGAAGACATTGGCTCCAAGCAGAATTACCTGCAGGTTATAATTTTAATGGTATCTTCGAGAGATATGGCAGAAAACCCTGAAATCGGATGAAGTATACTGCCTCATTGATTTTCCTATGGATATTAATAAAAAATTAAAAACAAACGCTTGCAA
This sequence comes from Acacia concinna, assembly GCA_037177275.1. Lineage (NCBI taxonomy): Eukaryota > Viridiplantae > Streptophyta > Magnoliopsida > Fabales > Fabaceae > Acacia > Acacia concinna. Next base: position 13,631,368 of record JBAGKO010000004.1, on the reverse strand, counting down.
TCACACATAAAGACACACACACATATATATATATATTGAGCTAAATACCCATATATGAATTGTATGACATGAGTACGATTAATTTAAGTAACATTGTACCTGACCAATTCCTTTATCAAGCCTTTGAATTAAATACGCCTTGTTCTCTGCGTCTTGCCATAGCCTGTACATTTCAAAATGCATCAAAATTTTGTTATGGTATAAACAGTTGCATTCCAAAATAAACATTCAAAAGACGTAAGATGAAGAAAGTGTCAATTATGATAGAGAAAAACTAACCGGCCGGCCATGTAAATAGTAGCTATGGTAGCTATCATAGCGAGCAACAAAGAGCGTATTCGAGATCCGAAAGAATAACCTGATCGCTGGCTAGGCATTTCTTCTTCAAGATTAGCGTCAGAAAATCGTCATAAAAGTCCCTCTGCAGCTACACTTT
>JBAGKO010000004.1:13595854-13617323 GCA_037177275.1 Acacia concinna | reverse complement strand
ATTGCTCCTTGGGAGAATGACCTAGGTTGACCCTAAAACTACATAATTAGTTAGGACCTAGTTAATTGACTGCTTTAGCGACAAAGGCAGGGATACATCAGATAGCTCAGGTCATAATTTTTGAAACAGTGTAAGTACACAAATATAAAGGGAATAGACTAGTACCTCAAAGGGAATAGACAAGTACCTACCTTTAAGGGAAATTTCAATGTGCTTTTTTGAAGAAAATAGATAATGAGATGTATTTAGGAATGAAAAAAAATAATGAGTGATAGATCATATATTAAACCTTTAGTATTTTAGGATTCGATCTTTTCTCGGAAGACTGAGGAACTGGTCAAGGAAGGACAAGCATACTAGAAAGGGACTCCAGATAGTAATCTTGTCTCTCATATAATGTGCATAAGTCTATGGTCAGGTGTGAACCTTAGGTGGATATGACATGAGACTGATATGTTACTCCGTGATTAGGCGCGATCCTTAGGCAGGGAACAATAAGCTTGATATGTTACTCTGTAGTCAGACATAGTCCTTAGGCGGGTAACTAATGTTATGACATATGTGATCCGTTTCCTTATATGGTACATTACATTTTATTTGCCACATTTTACATGATTGACTACATCTTACTACAGAGATTCTTTTGAATCTCATCCTTTACACAAACTTTAATTTACTTAGTTAGAAGAGAAAGTTCTTGGGGCAAGAACATAGTGATTGGAGACTAGTGATCGGACCCAATGTACAAGACTTTTGCTTTGTGACTCGACTAGTTTAGTTTAATTTGTGGACATTGTACGTAAATGTATATACTGTGATAAACCTGCGGGAAACTATATATTCACTCAAGTTTGTAAATAAATATATCAGTACTATCTTATGCTATTTCTTGTTCATTATCAAACTGCACCCAAATCCTCACGGAATGGATAGAAGGGTAAAGATGTAGACACTGGCAATGAAAGGATCGGGGCCCATACAAGCGTTGCTATAGGGCAACTACAACAGGCAGCTAGATTTTATTTATTTTAAGATTGGTAAATACTTGGTAAAATCTGGTGGGAATATTGTAATATACCTAAGTATTATTTTTATCAGTACAGTTTATCTATATGATTTTCACTCGCCTTTAAATTGCACTCAATTGCTCTGATGAATGTTGGATTGAAAAAGGGGTTTGACAAGACGTGTAGTAATTATGACCTGAGCTCTCTCCTCTTGTATAAATACCTCATTCTTTTACATGAGATAGACACAATTCAAATTCTCTATTTTCTTCCATCTAGTAAGTTGCATAAGTAAAAAAAGTTATTTATTTTTAAAACTTGGATTTTATTTGTTGGATGATAAATATAACTAGCATGAACTCCCTCGTGCATTGCGAGGGGAACAAATTTTAAGGTAACAAAACTCCACTTGAAAGTATCAAATTATATACAACATGGAAAAAAAAACAACAACAAAACTTGCTACCACATAATATAAGGAGAATTATATAATCTTTTGCTACTACATAATATCAATTAAAAAACATTTTCAGATGTCATATCATTTAAACAAAAATCTGGAGTCATTACATCTTCATTAAAATTAAGACAACATTAATTGCAATGTAAAAATAAATCATGAAAATATAGTATAACCTATAACAAAATGATAAAAAAAACTTAATAAACGTTAAGGAAGATAATCTTTGCCCCTTGTTAACATACTACCTCGTATTTTGAATATAAGACCAATTAACGTTTTTTAGTTAGATTTAGGAAGTTAATTAAATGACTTTAAAGTATTTATATTTATCGTTTGTTTCTCTAAATTCATTTGTTTGATTTATAAAGTTGTATATAATTTAATGACATATAACATATGATATGATTAAGTAACTTATTTAACTTCTTTAACATATCTAAAAAAATTAATTAGGTCTTACATTTAGGACATGAGAGAATATAACAAAATATTCTGCTATCATAATTATTTATATAAACATATTTTACCATGCAACAAAGTTATGATGATCTTTGTATCATTTCAAAGGCTATTGCAGCAACTAAGATTTGATAGAAATGTTCCATTATCTCAAATATCAACCTAGATATTTAGGGTCGGAGGGAGTGTAAAAATATATTCTTTCATTGCCCTATCTTCCCCCTCTATATAGCCCAATTGTTTTGAAGAATATAATCAAGAGTATATATATTTCATTGGACTATCTCGATCTTGTCTTTACTTCATCTCCTATGTAAGGTCATGAATTTAGTTACGTCAACTTCCACTGTTAGTTTATCATCATGTTTGGTCTCTAATATCATAATGGACTTCCATCATTGTATCTTTTATTATGGCTAGCAAATATTGCCTTCTTCAATTGAATTTTTCTTATTATTTTTTTAATTTAACGAATTTGTCAGCAGTAGAACATGAAGATATATGTTCAACAATTCATAGAGAGCACTAGGAAAGCATCAATACTCGCAAGTGGAAATTCCTCAACAAATTTATGGTGAGTATACTATTATCTCACTGCCAGACCCATATTATTTTGGGATGCAATAGAGACTCCCCTTTCAAAAGATAGGCTAAATATACCTAAAGATCAAGAAAATCAATCAGGTATGCAATATGCAATAAAAAAAAATTCTCCAAACAAACATGTATATGATAGAATAAAGGAAAATAGTGTTTGTTGTACAAAAAAGTTTCTTCATCAATTTCTCAATTCCTAACCAGCATTCATCAAACTTCAAATACGTTGATCATTCCACATGAGTTATCATGAAATTGCACTATATCAAAGATTGAGCACATAAGCAAAAAATTTGTGTTACTCATCCATATAACATCATTTGTAGAAACAGTATAGCCAATGCCATAACCCCAAAATGATCAATCCTCAAAATGATAAATATCAACTCATCAAAGGAAAGCAGAGAAACAATCAAACCACAACAGTTGTATATAAAGCCATACACATTAGTGAAACATAACAAGCACTCTGACTGAAAACTCAAGCAACAAAAAATGAATAACCCAAGAAATAAAGAAAGAAAAGAGTCAAATAGAGGAACCAATCGATCGTTTCTAAAGTGGCGAATGACAAAACCACACTTACCAGTGCCTGTTTTAGAGAGCAAACATAGATTACGAAAAATGGTGTTGGAGGGAGAAGCAGCAGAAGGAGAGGTAACTGGCTGAGGGAAGGGAGGGAGGGTAGAAAAGGTAGGAGAAAATTGTCGGAGGAAGTCAAATTTAGTATCTCGAGGGATGAATAATAAAAAGGAGATAAAATCTCAGCCGTGTAATCCTTATGAACAGTGCCCCAAGCAGAGGATATTAATTGTCTATTCTTATGAACAATGTTGTCAGAGACGAAGGATGAAGAGCCGATGATGTCAACATAAAATTTGGTGGAATAGTATTACATTTGTGTGTGTATATATATATATTTTTTGATTAAGGAGTCCAGGATCGAATTTGGATTAGGTGTCACATAAGGTACTAACCATACTACACGACTTAGAGGCCGCTGGTTGTATATAGATTTTATTTGTAGTTAATAGTTTAATTTTGTTATTGAAAAAATAGTTTAATTTGCTCAATTTCTTTTATATTTAATTTATTATAAAATCTAAAAAAATTATGTTAAAAAATAATTGAGATGAATTTAAATGTAAACATATATAGGTTATATGTGAAAACATGTAGTGATTATAATTTTTTAGCTCTTGTAGTAATTGTTATTGAGTTGCATAAGTAAAAAAATTATTTATTTTATTTGTTGGTTTGTATTGATTTTTAAGTTATTTTTAACACTTGTATTTTTTTTTCTTTATTTTGTTGTACATGTTGAAATAAAAATTTACATTTAAAGTATTGCAGATCAAAATTATACAGGGTTCTAAAGAAAAAATAGAAAAGAAATTATTTTTTTAAAAAAAAAAATTTAGGTGGCACTTCTTTTAGAAATCGGCACAAGAAATTTCCCACTTCCTATAGTATTTTTTTAAGGAAGCGCCATCTAAAGTTTTTTTTTTCAAAAAAAAAATTCTCAAGGAAGGGCACTGTGCGCACTTTCTAAAAAAAGAGCTACAAGAAATCTCATCTACTATGGCGTGAAAATATGTGGTGTTTTTTAAACGCCACATATTACTAAATAAAACACAATATAAATCTATTTTTGTAGTAACGCAGTTTGAAACAGAAAGAGTACTTACTAGATTATGAGCGATGAATTGTGTTTCTTTAAAAAAAATTCTTCCGTTTTCTCTGTGACGTGGCACTTATAGGAGGTGAGACCTGATGTGGCATTCCAATGGAATGAGAGAAGGACAAACTTTATCTACACACGGACTGATTCACTAATGAATAAAAACAATTCGGATTTGGCTTCTCTCTTTTTCTTTTCTCATATGTTGTCTTTCTTTACTCCTTCATGACTATTAAATTATGATATAATATTCCATGTTAAACCATTAATTAAATCAGCAAATTAAAGCCCAACGTTAGTAGAAGGCCCAATACTGAAGGCCCCAAGATTCTTATGATTATATAATAAATGAGTGGAAGAATAAGTCAAACAATATCTAGCTGGTGTAATCCAAACCCATTATATTGGGTTGGTTGTAACTTCCTATTACTTAGCATCGTGTAAACTCTATAAATACAGTAATATGAGATAAGGCAATATGTGCCATTACAAATTACTCTCTTTATCTTCTGAAATTTACCTTTCCATATTTAATATTTTCTTCCTAACCTTCTCTTCATTTCATTCTCATTCTTCTCTCCATTGTAATAATATTTTTATAAAATATTAAATGTAGACCATTGAATTTTTTTATTTATTGGTCGTCAGTAGATGGAAAGAGAAAAAGAGAGAAGCCACAAATTTAGGGGCTAATCAAAGTTGAGGGACCAAATTGCAAGTTAATTAAAAAATTTCTGATCAATATTGAATATTACTGAGATTATCAAATTTGCCGAAACCATTTCGTGATTCTTAAAAAAAAATCAATTCATATATACAATTAATGAATGGAATTATACAGATTTCAATAATAATGTGAATATCTTTCAGCATTGTATCAATTGTCCATAATTTGAAAATACATGATACTTTTTACTGACCCAAAAGAAGAAAAAAACTGAATGGCAAAAAAGTATTGAAATTAGTTATAAATAATGATAACAGACTGATATAAATATCTATTAATATTATTAAACATAACTAAGGTTGTCAAACTCGGAAATCTAAATAAACTGGTAACAAGAATGTAAACTTAAATTGTAAACTCTAAGAGTTTATTTTAATGAATAAATAGATATTTAAAAAATATAATAAAATAATAAAATATAAATGACAAGAATTAAATTTAAATATATTTTAAATATAAATAAATTAAATTAAATCTATCAACATTTATAATTTATCATATCAAATAAAAAAATTTATATGAAGTTCCTATATAAGGTCATTGAGCATGTAGATAAAAATAAATAAAATAACACAAAAATAAGAGCGACGCATCTTTTATCAGGTAAAATCGTAAAAACTAAAAAATTAACGTGTAAAGTCGTGAGTTTAACTAAATTTATGTTGAATATGACTTTAAATAAAATCTTACTCATCTTTGCACATTTAAGATGTAAAATTAATAAATTCGGAGAGTCAACGTACGAGTTTAATAACAATAAATATAACTAATATAACTAAAAACATTAATATACACACACACTGCACCATATAAGATATAACAATTTGATCGGATTGAATGAGTTTTTTATTACTTTTTATTTGTACCACAAAGTTGTAGATTAAGAGTGATTCATTTAATATTTTTTAATAAAAAATTGATTTATTTAAAATTAGGGTGATTACAAATAATTAGAAGATTACTGTGATTGATTGTAAATGCTGAAAATATTGCCATACTCTTTAATTTTTTACATCAACAAATATATTATATATATTATGATTATATATCATATCCTATCTATGTCTAATGGATTAGCTTATATCGATCATAATTAACCATCTTTAAGTTATATCAGAATATATAAATAAATTACTACTGCTTTGCTTTTCTTGAACGAAAAGCCTTTCAGGTGTTGTATGACCCATTTTGCCTCCTACGCTCTTCTCCATCGTTTTAGCCTTCCATCGTTCTGACCTTTAGCTTTTCATCATGTGGCGGAATCTTGTTTCTCGATGGAATTGGCTTTCCGTTAACCAAACAGAACAACTCCTGAAAAGGAGTAATGTCCTTTCCTCCTCCTTCTCCCCAGTTTCGCTAAACCAAACAGCTCCTAACTACGCACAGAACGATTTTAAGAACACCTCTATATCCTTCGCAGAAAAAACGGTCAACCAAACTGACGTTTCGTTGAGCTTCGCGAAGCATCTATTCTTGAAGGAAGCCAACAAAAACGTCGTCGTTTCGCCATTGTTGATCCAGGTGGTGCTCAGCTCGGTCGCTGCCGAATCCAACGGTTCCACCCTCCGTCAGCTTCTCTCCTTCCTCAAGATCCCCACCGTCGATGATGTCACTTACTTCGCCTCTTGGCTCTCCAGAAGCACCTTTGCCGACGGTAAACCTAGTCGTGGCGATTTCTTGAATGTTGCCAATGGCCTCTGGTTGGATCAATCCCTAATTCCAAAGCCTTCATTGAAACAGATTGTAGATTCTTATCGTCGGGCTGCTCTTGCTCAAGTTGACTTCCGCAACAAGGTACGGTCGGTCTCACCATTATTCCTAATTTTTGTTTTATAATTTTTTTAAAAAAATATTCTTATAAGTATTATGAATCAATGTGAATTCTAAAGGTAACGTCCGACAGTTGATTTTTTCTTGGGAAATTGCAATCAGCCCCAAGGAAAAAAAAAAAAAAAGTACGACGGCGAAGTTTTCTGAAATCTTCATATTATTAGCAAGTCCCAAAGGATATGAGACTAAGAGGTTCCAATGGTAAAAATACAGCTACACTTGCTCTTATTTATTTGCCTCACTTGTTAATTCATGTTCTTTCACTTCTCAACCAAAACGTAATTATATGGTAGTTGTGATTCAAATTATTATATGAATCTACCATATAATTTTGTTTTGCTTTATATATTCTAAACACACGAGCCAGGAAAAAAAATTCTAAGCAGGCAAGTCCATATCAGGAGAAATTAATTAGGCTTGTTTGGTATGAGGGATTTGGAAAGAAGAAAAAGAAGGAAAATTTTTTGTAAGTTGAATTTTAAAAAAAGTAAAAAAGTGGGGTTAAAAGTTTTAAATTGTGTTTTCATACTTTTTTATATTACATTTTCTATTCATTAAAATTTTATAACCCCGTTTTTTTAATTTCTATAAATTCAACTCTTAAAATTTTTATTTTCTCTTCCTTTCCCTCCCTTCCCCTCTTACTAAACAGCCCCTAAAACATATACTATATTTTAATTGATTGACAAGTGATAAGGGAGCAAGTAAATAATGATAATTGAATGCAAGGTAAGTGCGCTATTTTACAATTAGAATCTCTTGCTGGCAGACCCCTGTGACTTACTAGTCATTTGGAGATTTCAAAGAACTTTATCGTAATAATTTGTCTTACTTAAGATCTGAATGCAAAATTCCCTTAATTCTTTCCTGAGATGCTTATTAGTAGATATCAGTTTATATTTTATTTCAATTTGAGGGATAAGGTAAAACTGAAAAACATGAAATATTAAATAGAGGGTAAAATTGAAAAAGGATAAATTAATTTTTATATAATACACAGATTTTAATACCTAATTAATTTGTTTTTTTTTCTCATATTATGGCGGAGTAAATATTACAATTTATAAGTAGGTGATGGTTGTAATTTATAATTGGGAAAATTGCAGTGAAATTCTAAATAAGGGACTTTACGTCAAAGAGGTTCCATGAAATCGAGTAATTGCAATAAAGTCCCCATTAACAACCCCATGAGCTACGATGAGGTTGTTATTAACAACCTCATAAGCTGCATTAACAACTCTATAGGACTTTACTGTAAATACTCGATTTCACATTACCTCTTTGATATAAAATCCTTTATTTGGGACCTCACTGCAATTTTCTCTTTATAATTTATACAGGTTGAAGTGACCCAACAGATTAATTCATGGGCGGAAGAGAACACGAATGGGCTTCTTAAAAATATTTTCCACGAGTCCTCTCTTGGAGTTTCAGATAGACTTGTCTTTGTAAACGCACTACACTTCAAAGGGTCATGGTTGGAGAAGTTTAATCCATCAAAGACCAAAGACTATGAATTTCATCTTTTAAATGGGAGCTCAGTGAAAGTTCCCTTCATGACCAGCAAGAAGAGACAACTTATTAAGGTTTGTGAAGGTTTCACAGTCCTTAGTCTCCCTTGTGAGCATTGTTTCACAATGTATATCATTCTTCCAGATTCACATGATGGGCTCACTTCATTGGTTGAGAAGGTTGGTTCTCATCAATCTAGCTTATTGGAAGTGAACCATCCTCACACCTGGCAAGAAGTAGGACGATTTGCGATCCCAAAATTCAAATTTTCTTATGAAGTCATGGCTTCCAATCAATTGAAGGAACTAGGGCTAACATTGCCATTCGCTGGAGGAGAATTAACGGAAATGGCAGATTCTTTTGACGGCGAAACACTATCGGTTTCGAACATATTTCAAAAGGCAGCCATTGAAGTAGATGAAGAAGGTGGAGAAGCTGAACCTGCAGCCACAACCAGCAGATTCAAGATTTCAAATCCTCCTCCTAAAATAGACTTTGTAGCTGATCACCCTTTTCTCTTTATAATTAGGGAAGAAAGTAGTGAATCAGTGTCGTTTGTTGGGCAGGTGCTCAATCCTCTTGCAGGATAATTTGTTTAATGGGTTTATATATTCATATTATAAAACTCATATATGGTTTCTTCAACGTTGTTTTTCCTTCAACATGTACAATATCAAGTTTTCAACGCATCCTTAATCTATTCATCATTATTGTAGGGCTGTTCATATGCTCCCTATGAATATATTTTTTAAACACGTTTTTCCCGTACTCCTTCCGTTCTTTTCTTTATAAGAGATAATTTTTGGTTATTACATTTTGCCTTTCATAAGAGACATGTAGATGTCATCTCAACTTTTTTTTTTTGTTTCATTATCCATTGTACCTTCTTTTAATTACTTATATTACTAATAAAATTGCATTTAATTCTCACGTATTCTTTTTCCATCACCCATTCTAACCCTCATTTATGTTTTGAAATATATCTACATTGATAAAAACTACCTTTATGTTTGTAAGAAATTAATAGGAGTAACTTAAAAAAAACATACTATAAATTTGTAAGACAAAATTAACATATTCCCACCATCCATGGTTTGTCCTATTTTTTATTGGTAAAGAGGTTGCCTCATAACAATAAAGTTGCAGGTTTAAATCCTAGGACAAAATTTTGGAAAAAAATTGGATAAAACGTTATTTCAATTTCCATTCCATAAAACACCCTCCTTACACATCCAATTATATGTCTAAACTCTTAAATTCATTTCCTACTTAATTAATCAAAATTTGGGCAACACCTTCCCTTTGATTTTGTGCATCCCAAAATATAAAATCAGCCAAAAACCAAGCAATAACCGTAACAAAATCATGACTAAGTAACTAGTAGCAACACACAACCAACCAGCTACTTATTATTACTCTTAACATCACATAACACATCAGTTGAGCTTTTTTTGAAATAATTTTATGATGTTCTGCCCCCACCAAAAAAAAAATACTATTCCATGTGCTGAAAATTGTATCAATTGACGATATTATGTTTTTCCCCCCTGCCAGAGAGAGTTGGAGTCTGGGGATGTAAATGTAAAGAGCAATGATGCCATTTCAATGAGACTTGAGGAAATCTACAAGAGACCTGAGTTAATTGATGCTGACTCTGCAGAGGCACGGGCAGCTTCAATACTTGCAGTGAGTTCTTAAACGTTTGACTTATTAATTGGTTGAAGTTATCAATTCAACTCTTGACAAGCTCTGCTTATTGGCAACTAAAAATTTGCTGATTTTTTTAAATATTTGGCAATAATTTTTATTTGAGGGAAAAGGTAAAAAAGTATGATAATGCGTAGGATAAGTTATTCTTCAATAAAAAGGAAACAAGAAAATAAAGAGCGATAAAAAGATGTGGCCTTTATATTTCAAGCAATTAACAGTGCTGATCAATCTCTCCTGTTGTCTGGAAGAGACATTACCTTAACTGTCATGTACCATACTTTAAAGAACTAAGATTGATCACATGTTAAAGTGTTTTTCATTTTGTTTTGTTTTCCTTATATATAAAACTAAATACATGCTTGTTACTTTTCGTCTGCACAATCCCAGACTAATTTATGGATGATCCACTGTTATTTGGTATAATATGGACTATGATTATAAGCATCATATTTGTAATTCTCATCTATGCCATAAAACCTGTCCTGTCTTCATTGATTGGGATTATGTGATTAGAAGAAGTGGCAATGTTTGGCCGGGTTATTACTGTTTGTAATGCTAATCTTTGCTCATGAAACTGTTCGCCTTCCTTTTAGTTTTCATAAATACTGAAGCAAAATAATTGGCAGTGTGCCTCTCAAATACAGAATGAAACATGGGGGTTAAGGAGATGTGCATGCATAAAATGAAATAACAAATTAATGTTTATGGTTGTGTTTTGCTTTGCTTGAATTTGTTATCTCACCGATGAAGAGGTTTTTTTAGGGTTTAAGCTTCTCTCCTGAGTTGCAAAAGAGGGCAACGAAAACTTTCTCTGGAGGATGGCGCATGTGAATAGCTCTTGTTCGTGCACTATTTATAGAACCTGATATATTGCTTCTTGATGAACATACCGTGAACTCTGCCATCTGTTTATACTGACTCATGCTATTAATTGAACTTCAGAAAAACTTAATAAAATTGATTTTTTTTTTCAGAACCATCTTGATCTTCATGCTGTCTTGTGGCTGGAATCTTACTTGGTTAAGTGGCAAAAAACATTCATAGTTGTTTCTCATGCCAGAGAATTTTTGAACACGGTAATATATTTGTGTAACTTGTTTTGATCATTTGTAGCTTGTTGATCAATTATTCTCTCTGGACTTGACTAGATCAATTGTTTTACATCTATTGTGATCAAAACTGTATCTTAGGTGGTGACTGACATAATTCACCTACAATCTAAGAAGTTGATTACTTATAAAGGGAACTATGATACCTTTGAGAAGACTCGAGAAGAACAGCTTAAAAACCAGCAAAAAGCAGTTGAGGCAAATGAACGTGCAAGGGCTCATATGCAGGTTTTCCTCTTTCTATATATTTATTATTTTTCCGTTTAGTTTTGATCCTTAGAAATTTGTGAAACCAAGTTGGATATCTGTTTGGACAGCTTGTGATCGAGAAGTTAAAATTTTATCGTACAGCATTAATGCTGGAATATATAAATCTGCAGTAAGGCTGTGTGTGCATATAGTACATATATCACTCCCTAGACCGTACCTGGTGGGAGCTTGTGCCTGGGATGCCTTTTTTAATAGAATAGAAGAATGTGACGTTGCATTGGGTTCTCTTTGTATGGTCTTAACTAAAGATAGCTTAATCTTTGTATGCAGCAGAACTTATTGTGAATGTCTGTCATTTAATTCTAGTTTGTATTTGACATGTGGTGTTTTGTTTTGCTGCCAGTCTTTCATTGACAAATTCCGTTATAATGTCAAGAGGGCATCGCTTGTTCAATCAAGAATCAAGGTAACATTTTGTTGTTGTCTGTTTAAATATCTATAGGATAAAAACAAAATGCCATAAAGACATGAGTGCATTCTCTCATGTTTCATCCCCACCACCCCAAAAATGAATAAAAAAAAAAACACAGCTTCATGGTTTGGCAGCCTAGTTTATAATCTTAAATGCTTTCTCGTTTTACAATTTTCTCAGGCTTTGGACCGGATGGGTCGTGTGGATGAAATTATCAATGACCCCGAGTATGAACTACCATTCTTTTCTTGCTCATTGTAGCAAAACATGTTTCCTTATCTTCCTTCTTTTAGTTTTATTATAATATTTCGTGTCTGGTGGCATACAGCTACAAGTTTGAATTCCCAACTCCAGATGATAGACCTGGGGCACCAATAATAAGTTTTAGGTAGGATGTTATTCCCCTCATCTCTCCTCACATCATAAATATTAGAACTTATGTGTATGCATGACATACCCAATTGTAAAGTTTGACAGAGCTTTTTGCCTTGTTAATTTCCAACGGAAACTAATTTTCATTTTTTTTTTGAACGTGATTGCAGTGATGCATCATTTGGTTACCCTGGGGGGCCAATTCTATTTAAGAACTTGAATTTTGGGATTGATCTTGACAGCCGTATTGCAAGTAAGATGGCTTATCCTGGGAAGGCTTTCGCACTATGAAATTTGGAATACTCTATTCTTTTGAGATATTCTATGTGATTTATTTTAGCAGTTGCTAGTGTTCTTGTTTATCATTGCACTACATATTCTGCATTGCACTTTTTAGCAAACTATTATTGAGTAGATTTGTTACACAGTATAATGTTTCTATATATCAACATCACGTCTTTTTTGTTGTTTTTCAATATTATAGATTGTGTTCTGTTTGCTTATGCAGTGGTTGGACCCAATGGTATTGGCAAATCTACCATACTCAAGTTAATTGCAGGAGAACTGCAACCCACTTCTGGGACAGTTTTTCGTTCTGCCAAGGTATTAGATTACATGGGCAAATTTTAGCACATTATTTCTAGTAATAAATAACACTTCATTATGTTGTGTCCAAAAAATTATAATACTTCGATTACACATTGTTGGTTTTACTTTTATTTTGGCCCTGAACAAGTCAACATGAAGTTTAAGTCTATATTTGGTTTGTACCAGTCAGATATAAGTCGTATATAATGATCCGAGAAGGTAAATTTGGGGAAACTGAATAATCTAGTGACTTTGTCCTTTTCCCTTTATCTCTTTTTTGGTTGGGGCGAACCACTGGCTTGTTATTGTACTGTTTTCTCCTCTCAACAATAAATTTTCTTTTTCTGGTAAAAAGAGTTGCTAAACATTTGTCAGGACAGAGTCTCTTCTTGCTCTGTTAATTTGTCTTTTATTTCCTTAATCTGATTCAGTGGCATTGGCATGCTTCTCCTGCCTACAGGTTCGTATAGCAGTCTTCAGCCAGCATCACGTTGATGGACTAGACTTATCGTCAAATCCCCTTTTGTACATGATGCGCTGCTATCCTGTGAGTTCTTGCTGTTTGGAATATTGAAATCTTTTCTAAGTATTTCTTAGGGCATCTCTTCCATATTATAGAAAATGACTACAGCCACTGCCTCTTTTCTTTTAATCACTATTTATTTCATGGAAGAGTACAGGGATGTTGAAATAATTTAATTAGAGAAGAGGAAAATCTGTCCATTTCTTTTCTTTTTTTCTTTTTTTCAAATTTTCCATCAGTAAATGCATAAGTGTCTATTTTGGTTGCATGTTTTGTTGAATAGAGACAATTGGCCTTTATGCGGGGTTCGATCAAGTCTACGTGGGTCTTTGTTAGTTTCTAACCTGTAGTATCTAAAAAAATATGAGAAAGAACAATTCTATCAAAAAAACTCAGGAAAGAATCTATCCCTTATTTTTCTAACAGCCTGGAGAATTCCCTAGTCAAATGACTACACTCTTTATATCCATTGATCAAGGCCATAAGCCTATTTATAATATATTTTTGTTTAATAAAAATATAAAACAAGATCTGAAAAATAGCAACTAATAACTGACCAATAACACTAACGCCTAGTGGGTTTCCCCACTTATTCTATAATGAAAATAATTAAATAAAAATAAACAATAACAATTAAAAGAATTGACTATTGTTGACTTCAATTCCCCTGACTCGCTTTCCTCTTCTGGCATATGTGGCACGTGGGATGCTATCAGTCTTGGGCTGATAATATGGTGGCTTTATGCTACCTAGTACCTGTGCTTCTAGTTTGAGGGTTTCAATTTCATTTTTTATATGAACTTTCTACAGGGTGTTCCTGAACAGAAGCTTCAAGCTCACTTGGGCTCTTTTGGTGTAACTGGAAATCTCGCACTTCAGCCAATGTATACGCTGTCAGGTACTGTCTACATGGTACTATTGCTTTGGACCACATCATGATTCATTGCTTCTTTGAAATGTTTTATTGATATTTGATAATTGTGGCAAGAAATGTTCGGACAGCTGTATTAATTATTGCAAGGTATTACTGATGTTCAGAGATGTCATTCTTTTTCTATTGCTGAGTTTTAATATTTCTTATTGCTATATTAGGGGGACAAAAGAGCAGGGTTGCATTTGCAAAGATAACTTTCAAGAAACCACACATAATATTGCTTGATGAACCTTCCAATCACCTGGTACGTTGCAGCCTCTCCGATTTTTCCTTGTTCATTTGATGCTTGATAGGTAGCCTTTTCAGCCAAGGAAATGGCAACCAGTCACCTCTTACGTTTTGTTGTAGGCAAAAACTGAGTTTTCACTCTTTTTCCCTTTTAGTGTTAGTATTTATTCAGATGTGATAGGGTCTGAATTTAAGAGTGGAGTAAGCACAAGTTTTTTTGGAATTATTTGTAATATATTGATTTTTGGAAAGAAACTGCAATAAAATCCAGATTTTGACTTCTAGATTAAGTGAACATAACTTGTACAACACAGCAATTGACAGAAATGTGTCGTGTAGGACTTGGATGCTGTTGAGGCACTAATTCAAGGTCTTGTAATGTTCCAAGGAGGCATTCTAATGGTATGTATATAGATTCACAATTACATTTATTTCAATCAATGATTTATTTCCGACCAAAAAAAAAAATAGTGATTCATTATCATATACCCCCGTTAACGATTTTGTCACACAAATCGATGTTTGCTTTATGGCAGGTGAGTCACGATGAGCACCTAATATCTGGAAGCGTGGAGGAGCTATGGGTTGTATCCCAAGGAAGAGTGAGCCCATTCCATGGCACCTTCCACGACTATAAGAAGCTACTCCAGTCATCATCATAGGACAGAGGTAGTAATCAATTTTTGTAGTAAGAAGCAATTTGCATGTATTTCTGGTGTAATCTCACACAGTCGTATACGGCAAATGGTAATCTGAAGTACTCGTCTGAGAACTCAATAAGAAGGGAAATAAGTGACTTATTGCAGAAGTCTTTCTCATATTGCATAATAAGTGATATATTTCCCTTCGTATTGAGTTCCCAAACAAGCCATTAGTTGAGTTCGACCGTTTATACAAGTTTGCTGTTAGATATACATTTTTCCTAATGCTAATAGCCGTAGGTTGAGTTTTGAAGTGCTGCAGCCTGTTCGTTCCAGGAAGAAATGTTTTTGTAATACTGTAAGTTTGATGTTACAATGATATGACAATAGGTTGATGTTTTACCAGATAATATGCATATTAGTGGAAACTTTAAAAATCCCCTGTTGGACTGGCGGATGTTGGCTGATGCTACAATAAGAGTGTTGTTGTTGACTAATATCCTTGCGAGATACTCCATTCTATACTTAATGAAAGACTCTTTGATTTTTTTTTTCTAGAGGCTAAGGAGCATAGTTGAGATAAATTAGTTTAGTGTAAAAAAAGATAAATATAAATATTTTAGCTAATTTATTTAACCTTCTTAATTTTTTTTAAAAAGCAATTGAATCTTATATTAAAGACCACAAATAATATTGTATTATTCTCCGACAAGATTTTTCTAATTGGTAATCAGTAGAAAGGTATCTTCTGTTCCGTCTTTTTTAAAAGGGGCCGCGAAAGACCAGCATCCGATGCAAGGGAATTTGCCATAACATGGAAGTGCCAAATTTTGGTTATCCGGTGTCCAAACTTAGTTCTTTGGAAGATTTAGATTCGCTTTTTGATAGTCTTTGTAATATATAAATTCCTATGGTGTTAAGCACTCGGCTTGTGGAAGTTAACGAATTGACAAATAGTTTTGAAAAAAAAAATAAAGCAGGACATTTCTGAAATATAATGTCAAAATTTAAATTACTAAATATAAAAAGTCACGCCGCAATCGAGCCACTGGAGGCATAAGGTGCGTGGGAGGGCCTGGTTTTATGGTAAATTACTTGGGTCTACATTTGCATGGAGCATGCTTACCATCGATGTAGTTGCTATGTGAGAATTGAAAGGTTAAAAAGCGGTTTATGTCAATGAGTGGATGAGGCCAAAAAAAGACAAACATTTGTATGGTAATTTATATAAAGCATGATCTAATAAGATAGTTGGCACTTAATTTTTTTTTTTTATAATCAAAAGAAACCAACTTAATCCTTTACGACTAGCTCAATACAAGAATTCTGAAGAAGTAATCGTGATAGCCCAGATGGTGGAGACCTGAATGAATGAAATCTTTGAAACGAGTTAAGCCCCTCCTTAGCCAGGAAATCTGTAGCAGTATTACTATATCGATCAACATGCTAAATCTATACTTCCCAATTACGACACATAACAGATTGGATTTCTCAAATAATGTTAATATCAGCATGTTCCTTATGTATATCATTAGAACATAATTTAACAACCTATGTAGAGTCTGTTTCAAGAATTAGACGTCTATGTCCCAAATCCCATGCAAGTTTCAATCTATGCAAGCAGCCCCAGAGTTCCGCACTAAGAGCATCCCCATCCTGGAGTCGACAGAGAAAGCCATGTAACAATTGTCCCATCTCATTCTGGATTAACCCACCACATGCAAGAGAGCTAGTGGATGGAGAATAGGCACCATCAATATTGAAATGTTGTTTTCACTCAATTGTTTTTAAAAATAAAAACACAAAATGTTGTTTTTAAAAACTAAAAAATAAAAACAATTTTAAATTATTTTCTTGTTTTTGTTGTTGGTTTCACATTTTTTGAGGTTTTCTTTGTATGGTCTTAGCTAAAGATAGCATTTCAGTAATTTCTTTTATTGTATATAGTATACAAGTAAAAATGCCTCCATTTGATGATTGACCACCATTAGTGTAGATTATTTTCTTTGACAAAGTGGATTTTAATTAAACTTGAAGGTTTAGAAATATGAGATTAGATTATGATCTAATTTACAATTAGGATAGAAATATACCTAATAGATGGGACTAGATTGTGATATAATTTAGGATTAGGATAGAAATATATCTAGTTGCCCCCATATAATTGTTGAAAGTTGAGTTAGAACTATGTTGCCTCTTGGATAATAGTGCTAGGCATATTATTTATTTGGGAAAGGCCAAAAGACACTAATAACTATTAATACTCCATATTAATAAAATTGACATTAAGAACTATTAATACTCTATATTAATAAAATTGACATTAAGGCTAACTAATTAAGAGAAAATAAGATTTATGAAGTTAATGAGAAATTAGTAACTCTAAGTTATTCATTTTGATAATTTGCATTTAGTAATTTGATTATATTCTTGCTTACATATTAATTTAATTTCTCTTCAGTCTTTGAAAGCAATTTTGATATGCCCAACTTAAATGAAAGTAAGAATTTTAATGCCTAGTTAACAATTATCTTAAGCGTTGACCTTAATTTATCATTTACTATTTCTACATCCTTTATATCTACTGTGCCTACTTAAAATGTTGGTGGCATCAATGAGAAAGGAGTGCGGATGGGAGGAGGTTTGTTTTTTTTAATTTTTTAAGGTTAGGATTATTTTGGAGATTTTTAGATTTTGTAATCTTATTTTTATTTTTTTAAAACTTATCATCTTCCTTATGAGTGAAGGAAAGCTTTGGAATTGCACTCCGATCTTAACTATGCAGCGAACTAAGTGGAGATAAAACATACAGATTAAAACAAAAGAAAGATTCTGAGGGTTAAGAGAGTTTAGAATTAGGAATTAGAAAATTATTTAATATTATTGTGATTGAGATAAGGATTTAATATCCTTATGATTTTATTTGAGTTACTTAGATTTGATTGCATTAGTTTTTTGGATTAGAATTAGTCTATTAGTCTACTTTTGTAAAGGCCTCTTTTTACTATCTTATTGTTTGATTTAATTTACTTAAATGTGGTTGCATTGGTTTAGTGGGTTAGATTTAGTCCATTAGTTTACCTTTATAAAGGCATCTTTTTACTATCTTATGATTTGATTTATTTAGATTTCATTGCATTGGTTTACTGGGTTAGCGTTATGCTTCAACGTGAGCTTGTATGTGAATAACAAGACATCACCAAAGAAATGATTGCCCCAGATTCATAGCCTACCAACAATTTTCTTCTTCTGATCCTTAATTGAAGAGAAGTTTGGACATGTCCTTAATGTTACGACCATGATATTCAAACCAAAATAATCTAATAGCTTCACCAATATATCACACGGACCCAAACAACAAAGCAATAGAAAAATGGTGCCTGAATCTGACATGGGGACCTCGAAGCTTCCCTGCAACACTCCACTTTTCCCCGATGATGACCGTTGGGGTGTCCGTGGCGCACTGAACTGTTTTGGGCCCTATAACTGATAATTGGGCTCAAACAAATCTAGCTGGTCCAAGGTTATCTTGTAAGATGATCTTTAACAACTTGTTTCGTTTGAGAGGAGGGGAAGGAAAGGAATGGAAAGAAAAAAATAAAAATAAAAATTTTAAGAATTGAATTTAAAAAAATTTGAAGAAATAAGGTTATAAAATTTTAATAAATAGAAAATGTAATATAAAAAAGTATGAAAAATAATTTAAAGCTTTTAATCCCACTTTTTTAATTTTTTTTAAAATTCAACTTATAAAAATTTCCTTTCCTCTCTAAATCCTTCCTTCTTACCAAACAAGTTCTTCCTCTCTAAATCCTTCCTTCTTACCAAACAAGTTCTAAGAACAACCAGCGGGTTGAGCTAGGGGCTCATCATGTTGCACATATTGTTGGGAATGATATGAACTATTTAAGTATGAACAAAACTAACATTCATTTTCCCATCCCCTTTTCCATTTTTTTCCCTATGCGAACATATAGTTAATCTTTGGTACAAACATTTTTATAAAATGCAATAAACATTTAAGAAAGCACTCTCAAAAAATGCCATAATCTTTCTTAGTTTAATAAGATTGTAAAAATTGTTAATAAATTATATTAAACCATAGAGTCATGTGATTTATTCCATGCTATAAATACCATAACAGAGTCAAACACTAACATGCAACACACTTTTAGCCAAGCTAAAACTTCCCCACTCATCTCTTTCAACATGAAGGAGCGGCCATAGGAAGAAAGCTTCACACCTTGTTGCAGGCAAGGAGGCAAATCTGGTGGGTGCCTAGACAATACTATGGTAGTGGTGGCTGTTGTAGCTTCAGTCCCTTGTTCATTTATTTTCATTAACGCCTTCTAAAATATGTTGAAAACATATAATTTTTTGTCCATCAAAACAACTTAGCATCTCTGTCAACTCCCCTCCAGAGAATGGCAATGTTACCCCTAGTTGCCTCAGTACATCGGAAGCTTCCACCTCAGAAGAAGTATTAAATTTTGGGGTCTTCCTGCCACCTACATCCATTAGGGTTTCAGTAGAATGGGTTCTATGCCCCGGATAACAGAAAGAGTGGATGAAAGAACGCTTATCTTCACTTTGTTTTTTATATGGTTGATTAAGCACAGACCAACCATCGAACGGTCTACCAATTAGAGATGTTAATGAGATGATTTAACACGGAGAGGGAGGAAGGAGAGGGGATAATTTAGAGTTGAACTCAACGAAAAAAAACAGAGAGAGAGAAGAAAAGTCTGCACAAAATTTAAATTTGATTTTAATTAGAGATATTTTGAGTAAAAAAATTTACCTTAACCTGAAAGTCCACTGGATTAAGGGCGATTCTATAATCAGAGTAAAGAATGTGTTTAAAAGAGGGCTTGAGAGTGAGGGATTGATCAAGCCATAAGCCATTGGAGCAGCGAATACGAGGGCAAACGGCGGGATCACTGTCCGCCAAGATGGCGTCGGAAATTTGAGAGGCCATGAAGTTGAGACGATCGACGGAATCGATGTTGAAGAAGGTGAGGAGCTGACGGCGGGTGGAACCGGCGGAGCCAACAGCAAGGAGGTTGAGCACCACTTGGAAGGACATGGGCGAAACCACCCAGGTTTCGTCTAGATTTCCGTCCAAAAATAAATGGTTTCCAAAGGTATCCAATTTCTTGAATGGGTTGAGACCTCTCAGATCTATCAGACCTACTGTACTTTTGCAGCTACTGTAAGAAGCCACTTGACTCACAGAAATTGGGCAGAAGGAGAAGGAAAGCACACTCCTTTCCGGCTATTGCTGATTCTTGGGATGAAGGAGATTCAGCCGCATAATTGAGAGTAGTTCAAACCCTAAACTCCCCTTCCTTAGTTTTTTTCCCTTTTACTTCGAATCAAAAGTACATAAGTCAAAAAGTTTATATATAATTATGAGAATCTTAACTAGATCGCCAGTATTTTATAGTTGTTGTTTTTATACTCACTCTGTTTTATTTATAAGTTTTTATTGATTTTTTAAAAAATTAAAAAAAAGTTAATTATATTATTTTAAAATATTAAAATTTATAGATTTCTCTAAATTATATTTAATAATGTAATTAACTTTTTAATTTTTTTTAAATTTTCTAAAAAAGTCAATGGGTCTTATAAATAGAGATTTTGAAGTCATATATGCCCTGCATTATTTGATATAAAGTAATTGATATCAACAAATTTTTGTGTGAACTTTATAATATCATTTATGGTGATCAATTAAAATATAACAATTAAACACACAAACACTTTAATTGGCTGTCTGTTATTTTCATATTTTTATTGTTCTTAAATGAATCTATTAGTTAGGATTTCATAAATAATGAAAGGTGAATCTTGTGAAATTTTTCAATTTTTCTAATATATCAATTAATACTTAGAAAGTTTTAAATCATTTACTAAGTTGTTGTATTTTAATTGGTCAAACTAAAAATGGTGAATTAGGTTCACATAAATTATGTATTTTAATCGCCCTACCCTTAGATCATGAGTGAGCCCTACCCCCTTCTAAAAATTATGTTATAAAAAAAAAAGAAAAATGAATTTCATAATAAAAAAAATATATAGTCAACTATACTCTTTAGTTAATAAAAAAAATCTTAAGTATACAATTATAAAAAATGAAATGACAAAAAAATTGTAATTTTGAGAAAAGATAAGAGACTCCCAACTAAACTTTAAAATCTCAAATTATCTACCAATCCATGTTTAATTATAAATCACTTATATCTCATTTTTATAAATTAAAAAAAATTAAATCAATAACTTTGTTTCTGTTATGAAAATAAAGGATTTCTGAGTCAAGAGAGTAAGATATTATAGAAGAGAGGAGAGAAAGTAGAGCAATTTTCTCATTCAAGTTGTTTATTACAATGGAGAGGGGAGGCTTCTA
>JBAGKO010000004.1:13559618-13580105 GCA_037177275.1 Acacia concinna | reverse complement strand
ATAAGATAGTACTATCTACGCGTTAAAGGAGGTATAATCATTTAACCTTACATATATTATTGTCACGGCAAGGTGGCATTCTTATCCGGCTGGTATTTTTCACGTGACCAAAACCCTACAAAAAATTAATATTATTCAAGTCTTAATTATAAAGTTCAGTTAATTTTTTTTAGAGGATAATAATAAAATCAATTACCTTATTTTAAAATATTAAAATTTATCATTTTTCTTTAAATATTTTATTTGACTTATGAAATAATATATAATATAATAAAACACAATATATGAACACCTTAAACTTATAAATCTATGTCTCTTGTGTGTGGGACTTATATATACTAGTATAAAGAGAGAGTCTAATTCTAAAAAAACTAGTCTATTAGAAAGAAGAACTTTTTAAATTTGTAAACCAATTTCACTTGTATGCTGCCTTCCCCATGTAGTGACAAATATATTTTTAAAAACAAAAAACTGTTTCCAGAACTACTCTCTCCATTCCTATTTATAATACTCCGTTGATTTTTTTCGATAATCCTAAAAAAATCCTAAAAAAGTTAATTGCATTACTTAATTATATCATAATCATATTTTATTACATTATATATTAATTCATAAGTCAAACAACGTAATTTAAAGAAAAACGATAAATTTTAATATATTAAAGTAATGCTATTAATTTTTTTTAAGATTTTCTTAAGATTCTCTAAAAAAAGTTAATGAATTAGTACCGGAGGGAGTATTAGAACAAGAATAAGAGGGAAAGCGAGCAACTCTGTTGAGTGGAGTTCAGAAAAATCAAAGCACACAATGTTGTTAGGGAATTTAAAAGAACATAACACTCAGACATTTATATATCTGTGACAGGACGGGGAAGCGCCAATCTCAAATTTTTTCCATCCTAAACATTTTAGGGTGTGTTTGGATTGGGAGAAAAGTGAAGAGAAAGGAGGAAAAATGAATACCAGGTTTAAAAACTTTCACAAATGATAAAAAAGTTTATTATATTTAAAGTTTTCTCCTCTAATTTTCTTTTCCCCCTAATTTTCTCTATATCCAAACATGGGGTTATGGACGAGATTTTTCAGGGCAAATGGACAAGGGAAATCTTGGACACCCTTAATTACAAGTAACTTATATTTTAAAAGAGTTGATATAATTTTTATTCTCTTAAATTTATCCTTATTTTAGTTTTAGTTCCCCAAGTTTCAAACAAAAAATTTTAATCTTTTAAGAGATAAAATTATCTATATATTTACTTGATGATAGGGACTAATATTTTAAATAGAATAAAATTTAAGAGATCAAAATTAAAATAAAAATAAATTTCAAATATCAAATTAACCCTTTTTTTTAAAATAAACTATTCTCCTAAAAACACGCAATATTATTGACATGCACGGGGGAGTAGTATTTTAGAATTGTCTGGTCCTTGATGCGATCAACTTTTGACGTGGCAGAATGAGATTCTCCCTCCAGTTAACATCAAGAAAAAAGAATAATCAATAGTATTTGGCAGCTTTTAACTCATCTTGAGCCAAGGTGTAGAAAGCTGTGAGCGCCAAATGAACTCTAGCCTCTTGGCAAGGGGAAGAGGACAGACGGCTAGGACACGACACGGCGTTAAAGAGAGCGACGGTTGGTAGTTTTTAAGGAAGATACCAATTGCCGGCTTTGCAGGGTTGACACCCTTCTCTGCCTTCTCAATCGTTAAAAACATGTCTGCTTCTCGCATCGCAGGTTGCCCCCAACAATGGCAGGCTTTTTATTCTTTTTCCATACGCAAAATCTTGAACTTCATCTACTATGCTCACTAACAATCATCTTGGCCGTCGCAGAATCTTCACCCGCATGTTCTTTGGACCCTAACGTCGTAAAACCCTCAACTCCACTTGTCTCCTTCCTTGAACGTGTACAGGAAACCGCTTTAGCTACTTTGGGAAATTCTACTCTCGATCCAAAAACATACGTGGATTTGCCCTTGAAGTTCAACTTGTCTGAGACAGAGCAAGCATTTGATAAGCTTGCTAGGTCTGCTAATGGCTCTGTACCAGCCAATGTTTTGAACAGTTTTATAGAGAGATACTTTGATGGTGCAGGGGACGATGTGGTGTACCACGAACCAGAGGATTACGTGGAAGAGCCAGAGCGATTCTTGCCCAAAGTTGAGCATCCAGAGGTGAGGGCATGGGCTTTGAAGGTCCATTCCCTTTGGAAAAACTTGAGTCGCAGAGTATCAAGTGGGGTCAAAAGTCATCCCCATTTGCATACTCTTCTTCCTCTTCCTGCTTCTTTCATCATTCCTGGCTCACGCTTTCATGAGGTTTACTACTGGGATTCCTACTGGGTTATCAGGTTTCTTTATCATCTTAATTACTCTTCTATAAAGATTTGCCCTTCCAATTCTATCCCTGGAATTACAAAACTTAAGCTAGTTTCGGATTTGGAGAAATATCTTTATATCATACCAAACACGTAGCTAGTTACCTGAGGAACTTGGAGAAATATCTCTATATCATACCAAACACAACCTTATATATTTGGCTTGTTACTTTTTAGTAAAAGGAATTCTTTTTGTTTATTACTTTCTTGGCTCATTCACATTTGGGTTGAGACTTTTTCAAGGACCATTGCTTATGCTTTGAGATGCAGGGGCTTACTGGTGAGTAAAATGTACAAGACAGCCACGGCAATTGTGACTAATCTTATTTCTTTAATAGAGGAATATGGCTTTGTGCTTAATGGTGCAAGAGCCTACTACACCAACAGAAGGTATCGTTATCCCATTTACTCTTCTTGTATTTCTGCCGTTTGATGACAATTTTTACCGTGCATTCATTTAACCTAATGTTATTTTCAGATTCTGTTTCTTATATTCCTTGCTACTACAAGCTTCATTATGATTTTTGCAGCCAACCTCCCCTTTTAAGTTCTATGATTTATGAGATTTACAAAAGCACTGGTGATATAGAATTGGTCAAAAGATCGCTTCCTGCGCTACGGAAAGAATATGAATTTTGGAATTCAGGTATTACAGCACAACTGCTGCTTCAGCTGCTGGACTTGATAGTTCAGTATCTATGATTGGTTTATAGTTTGTGATCTAAAATTTTCCTTACTTTTTGTCCAAAATTCATGGATTTTTCTTTTTAATTATATTGCAGACATACATAGGGTGACCATTGTGGATGCTCAAGGGTGCACTCACACCTTAAATCGTTATTATGCAATGTGGAATAAACCTAGGCCAGAGTCTTCAACAATGGTATGTGACATTTGTTACTTTATTTTGAACTGACTTGTTAATGAAATAGAATTTGTGCTGTAAATCTTTGGAATATCTTGGTGCAGGACAAGGCATTTGCTTCCAAGCTTTTGAATGTTTCAGAAAAACAGCACTTTTACCGTGAAGTGGCTTCAGCTGCTGAATCAGGATGGGATTTTAGTACAAGATGGATGAGGTAACTTGTAAGGAACGAATTTTAATGCTCATTGCAACGATGAGTACCAACATCTCATCACTATGGTGAGATTTACACAATTCAAATAGAATTTCAACGGTTTAAATTTAAGATTTTTCAACAAATGATTTTTAAATAAAAAATCTTGTTTTGAAAACCCAACAATTGATATTATTTTTATTTTAAATTCTGTAAACATTAAAATAATTTTTTTAAAAAACAAAAATGTAAAAGTTAAAAAATTCAATCTGAACAACTGAAATTAGATCTAAGTTGTCTGTAGTGGTGATGAACTCTTAGTGATTATCATCACGATTAGCATTGAAACTAATTCCGGGAAGCTTATTTGTCTAACTACATCTCTTTTGAAAACTTGGCCTGACGTGTGCTTAGATTCTGAGATGTAGTGATGGCAGCTCACAGTGCTAGTTGCATAATGTGACCATGATGCTGTTTTGGTGCAGAGATCCATCAGATTTTACCTCCTTGGCTACAACAACAATAATACCTGTTGATCTAAACGCATATATACTCGGGGTGTGTGTTTTAGACCAGTTGACTAAATTAAATGAAATCTTTATGTCTCTGGACCTCATTTATGCTGTGATGCATGTTTGTTCAGATGGAACTTAATATTGCATTTTTCGCTGAAGTTACTGGAGATAATAGGACTGCTCAGCACTTCCTGCAACTAGCTGATCATAGAAAGAAGGCCTTCAACTCCGTTTTTTGGAGCATTAACATGAAACAGTGGCTTGACTTCTGGCTCACAAATAGTGCATGCCAAGTATGTTCTATTATGGAACTTGTCTAACTTACTGCAATGTAACTCTGCTGACTCATCCTTTTATATCCTTGTAGGAAGCTCAAGTTTGGGATGCTCACCAGCAGAATCAAAATGTGTTTGCTTCCAATTTTGTTCCCTTGTGGATGGAGCCTTTTTACTCAGGTAAATTTGGTTCCTGGATGTTTAGGCCATTGTTATCACTTTAATCTTGGTGACAAGACCGAATTTTTGTTCACCATGGGTTGGGATTAGTTGATGCCTATGTATGACTTGACTCCTACATTATAGTATTGCACCACATGCATCTATGGGTCAATATGGACCGGCTGGAATTGATGTTTCTTGTTTTGCTTCATATTACTGTGACAGTTTGGTTTTAAAATTGGTTTCAATTGCTGGGACAAGTCAAAACAAACTTGTAGGATTGAAGCAAAACCTGAACACTTGCTTATCATTACGCTTTAAAGCAAGACTCGTCTAGTTTTTATGGTCCCATCTGGTTCCTATGATAAAAAACATTATAAATTTTCACCTCATTTTCTGATTGGAATTAAACTATCAGTTGGTTCAAAATACTGCTGAAAAAAATATTCAAGAGAGAGAGAGAATGGAAACTTGAGGTTTAGGCTTTGGATGGTTATTTAATGTTTTAGCTTGCCTTTGAAAATATACAACTACAAGACACTTTGCTTAAGTTGCTGCTTACGGTGTTTCATATTTATGAAGACTCTTCAGTTGTGGATAACGTTGTTGAAAGCCTCAAATCCAGTGGGCTGCTTCGTGCTGCTGGAATCGCAACCTCTTTGAATAATTCTGGACAACAGTGGTAAGTTAGAACTTAAAGACAGCATTAGAGATTAAGGTTTCATGTTAATGTCATGTCTATGATTGGTGAGACTTTTGTTGACAGGGACTTCCCAAATGGCTGGGCCCCACTTCAACATATGATAGTAGAAGGTCTACTGAAATCTGGGTTGAAAGAAGCAGCTTCATTAGCAGAAGAAATTGCAAGGAGATGGATCACAACCAGCTATATTGCCTTTAAAAAATCAGGGGTGATGCATGAAAAATATGATGTGGAGCATTGTGGAGATTTCGGAGGTGGTGGTGAATATGTACCTCAGGTATGTAAAAGGCTTGCCAAACAATCTCACATTTTGTTTTGGAATAAAAGGTCGCGTGAAAAACGCTTAGAGACTAGCTAGCTGAAAAAACACAAGACTACAATCTTTTAAAATAATAGCTCTATGCTCCTTAGGAAGAATATTCATAATTATAGTTTCAACATTATTCATTTGATTGGGATTTATTGTGATGCAGACCGGTTTTGGGTGGTCGAACGGAGTGGTGCTTGCTTTCTTGGAGGAATTTGGATGGCCTCGAGATCTCAATATTAACTGCTAAGAGAATTAAAGAATGGCAATTGGAGATAAGCACTAAGCAGGCTTCTTTGTATTTTTTAAGGGATTGTGCTTGAACGTCACTCACACGTTCTATAGCTACATAATTTTTAGAAACTCGCACTTGTTTCTTTCCAATTCATTGGAGTGAGGTGATTACAAGGACACTAGTTATATTAAGGTTTCTTCTACAATGCAGGGATTGTTGAATAAACAAATTGTAATAAAAATGCGATAGCTAGCTATCAGTTTAAAATAATTGTTACTTTTGCTTTAGAATTTTAATGAAATCTTAATTATTTTTGTACTTGTTGTGTTTCAGTCAATTTAAACACATACAAGTAAGTTAACTTCAAGTTAGCATTGCCATTGGGCAGCTTGCCGTTGAAAAATAATGGTAGGTCAATCTAAAGTATTACAATTTTTTTATATTATATTAAAGTTTTGTTCATAATTATTATACTCCCTCTGCTTACTTGAACTAATTTAAATTAATCTTAAAATGAAAAAAAAGTGTAACTTTATCCATTATTTTTAAAGGAAAGAGTAGTATACAAATGAGCTAGTGAGTATTAATTATTTTTTAAATAACTTATATTATAGTCTCAATTTTTTTTACAAGTGACTTTTATTGTGGATGAAAAAATCATGACATTCTATCTATTTCAAAATAATTTTTTTTGTTAGAATTTGTGATTTGTCAATTGCTTAAAGTTTATATTCATTATATATTCTATATTACAAATTATTTATAAATACTACTAAAGATTTATTTTATAATGAACACAACATTAATTATACTAAACTTTTTCGACTGAAAAAGCTAATTTAGGTTTAAAGTTGTGTTTTGCACGATTACTGTGAGAAGCACTTTAAGGAATTGTTCCTTTCTTTGTCTTTCGACATTTCTTCAGAATTGAATTTTTTTAAAAATGACTTCTGATTATATAATATAAAATAAGTTACTATCAAGCTATTTTTTTTATAAAAGTTTATTCAAAAATAAATTACATTGGACTACTTGATTTTTACATCAGCTTCAATTTTCAGAAATAGTTTGAGACAAAAGTCACTTTGTAAACATTAATCCAACAATGAAGTAGTTTGCCAAGTTTAAGCATTGCATTACATTAAGCTTTTTCTTTATAATACAATCTTTGTGTTCTTCCATCTGTTTCAAAATAATTGCTGCCTTAGTACTTATGTGATTTTTCACATTGCTTGAGGCTTAGAATTTTAGCGAAGCATTTATTTTTTGTGTGCCTATTATACCCTTTATTAATAAAAAATAACTATGTGACCCGGGTTAGAGAGGAAGCTCTCTTACCCATGCAAGGAGGCTAGTTGCGAGCCTTCATATTCTGAATAATACATACTCTATAATTGACAGAATGAAACAGAGCACTAATAAAATAGCATGAGATTATAAACCATATAGAATCCATAATCTCTCACTTACAAGACATGTCTCATACTATTAGACTATAAACCTGTTAACACATTCTAAGCTAAACCATGCCCTTCCATAGTCATCAGTTGTTTACAAAAGGAAAATTTTAAGGGAAAAGACATAAATATTACTTCAACTTCAAAGTTATAAATTATTCTTATTATCAACAAGAGTATAGGAATTAATCAAACTTTTATATTAAATAACAACTTGTTTTTATAAAAAAAACCACGAATAATTTTGAAGTTTAAATAGTATTTTTTTTTATATATTTCTCTATATTTTAACTAATTAGTTAGTTAGTCTCTCTATTCTTATCAAAGAACAAAAAACCGGACCGGTTCGACCGGTCCAATCGGGAATTGGGCCATGGTCTGATTCAGTCAAATATAAAACCGTTAACCGGTTTGACCTGGTCAACGGCTGGTCGAACCGGTCAAACTGGCCGGTTGAACCAGGAAAACTGGCCGGTCCGATTTTTAAAAAAGAAAAAAAGAATATCTAACTCTGCGTAGCGTGTTACACTACTTAAGCCTAATAATTCATATAAAATAGTGATTTATCAATCTGTCATTTGGGTATTTAGTAATAATATATAAATTATAATATTTTAATATGCCCAGTTCAATGGCCGGTTTGACCCCCGGTCTAACTCGGTTAAACCCTTTGAACCCATACCATGATCGGTTTTTTGACCGGTCCGATTTTTTGTACCTTAATTCTTATCAAAACTCATTAAGCCACGCTCTTAAATGATCTTAAAGTAGTAATAAGAGTGGAGAGGTGGATTTCCTTGCTTGGCAACTACCCCAAATTTAGGAACTCAAGTCGGATCGGCCGATCCAGCCCTAGAACCGCCTACCCAGTGCTAAAATCAGTATGGTTTGACAGGTCAACCTTGTCTTTTTTTTAAAATAAATTCATTTTTTTTTTACTTTTTCTTAAAAAATTTTTATTAGCAACCATGAAATATTCTCTCTCGCCAGTTTAATCCAATTTAGCTTCAATTTAACCCATTAACCCTCAACTTGCTGACTGAGTAATCGTTCCAAGTTTCAAAAACTTAAACTACCAATGGTTCTCATAGCACATGCACTTTGTACGGGGAAAAGACAACCTTGATCTTGATGATGCACATAATATTTTTGCATCCAATGCCATTATGAAAATTGATCCAAACATAAATTTATTCCTCCTGTCATTCTGAATTCTGAGGTTGGAAGAGCAGACTTATCAACAGAGTGAAGAACAGAGCCACACAGCACTGTAAAGTTGCTAGTTTTCCAACCAGGCTTCTGTGATCCTTCTCTGAATCTCCATTGGTAAATCATGCCAGCTTCAAGCATTGCAGGTTGCCAACAATGGCGGACTTTCTATTATTTTCCCCCCACAAATTATGTTGCAACTTCATCTACTATGCTCATTAACAATCTCTATGGCTGTTGCAGAATCTTCATCTTCTTCCCCTTTGGACCCAATCCCAGTGAAGCCCTCAATCCCTCTCGTCTCCTTTCTCGAACGCCTCCAAGAAACAGCAGTTAACACCTTTGGCAGATCTAACGTTGACCCAAAAACCTATGTTGATGTGTCGTTGAAGTTCAGCTTGTCGGAGACAAAGGAGGCATTCAATAAGCTTGCTAGGTCTGCAAATGGCTCTGTACCAGCCAATGAGTTGAATGATTTTATAGAAAGATATTTTGATGGTGCAGAGGACGATATGGAGTACTTCGAACCAGAGGATTACATAGAAGAGCCAGCGGGATTCTTGCCCAAAGTTGAGCATCCCGAGGTGAGGGCTTGGGCTTTGAAGGTCCATTCCCTTTGGAAAAACTTGAGTCGCAGAGTTTCAAGTCGGGTCAAAACTCATCCCCATTTGCATACTCTTCTTCCTTTGCCTGCTTCTTTCGTCATTCCTGGTTCACGCTTTCGTGAGGTTTATTACTGGGATTCCTACTGGATAATCAGGTTCCGTTATTAGCTTTGATGGTACATATCGCAGAAAACTGACACCAAACATGATAATTTTTGTTTTTTTGTTTTTGGCTTTTGAAGTCTCTATATCATACCAAAACAATTTTATAAACCATTACTTGTACTTTGAGGTGCAGGGGCTTATTGGTGAGTAAAATGTACAATACAGCCAAAGCAATGGTGACTAATCTTATTTCTTTGGCGGAAGAATATGGATTTGTGCCTAATGGTGCCAGAGCCTACTACACCAACAGGAGGTATTGTTTCCCCATTTACTCTTCTTGCTTTTCTGCTGTTTGTATCTCATGGAACTTAAGAGTGTAATGCCAGAGGACAGTTTGTGTCAAATACGCTGAACTCGTATTTTCAGGCTCATAATTTAGCAACGTAAAGAAAATGATGAATATTCTCTTTGTTGGTTCATTATATTAAGGACTGGAGAAGTATTAATTTTCTTATAATTCTTATCCTTTGAAATGGTAATAGTAACTACATCTACAAGTTTGGTTCGATTTTTCAGCCAGCCTCCTCTTTTAAGTGCAATGGTTTATGAGATCTACAATGCCACTGGAGATATAGAGCTGATAAAAAGATCACTTCCTGCACTAAGGAAAGAGTATGAGTTTTGGAATTCAGGTATTAGAGCACAACTTATGCTCCAAACACTGGACTTAATGGTTTATTATTGGTGATTGAATCATGTTTGATATATAATATTCGTTGCTTGGCTTTCCTCAAACTTTTTGGTTTCACCCATTATTTAACTTGTAGAAATACATAGGGTGACCATTGTGGATCCTCAAGGTTGCACTCACACCTTAAGTCGTTACTATGCAATGTGGAATAAACCCAGGCCAGAGGGTTCTGTAAAGGTATCTCTTACTGTTTTGGGAATTGGGATATTCTTATCAATTGGCATGCATTTAGAATAGTAACTTTTGGTGATTTCATAGTGCAGGACAAGAGATTTGCTTCCAAGTTTTCGGATGATTCAGAAAAACAGCAATTTTACCATGAAGTGGCTTCAACTTGCGAGTCTGGATGGGATTTCAGCACTAGATGGTTGAGGTACTTCCTCCAATTTTTAATATAAGATCTACATAACTAATATAGATAGATTAAGGAAATTAGTTAAGTTGGTTATGTGTTATAAATAGGAGTTGATTTTCCTAAATTACCATTTTTAATCAAAACTACATTTGGATAAAAACCTCCCTTAATATGTATAATCAGTAGAATACTTTGGAGAAAAAATTATAAATTTTGAAGACAAAGTGGACTCGGGTCTTATATAATTATATTTAAGATCTAATCCAATCCCTATCTAGCTCTTAAGGACTGAATATGGTAATTATTTTGTTCGATACATTTCATGAAAACTCGGCACATGTGGGCCTATGGCAATTCACAGTGTTTGTTGGGCTCACATGTAACCTTCAAGTGATTGAGATGCTGTTTTGGTGCAGAGATCCGTTAGAATTTACATCAGTAGCCGCAACTTCTGTCATACCTGTTGATCTAAATGCATTTATTCTTGGGGTATGTCTTAGACTGAGAACTAAAACAAGTCCTTAATTTATGATTCTTAAACCTGATTTGTGCTGTGAAACATGTTTGTTCAGATGGAACTTAATATTGCATTTTTTGCAAAAGTTACTGGAGATAATAGCACTGCTCAGCACTTCCTGCAACTTTCTGAGAGTAGAAAGAAGGCTCTCAACTCTGTTTTCTGGAACAAAACCATGAAACAATGGCTTGATTACTGGCTCACAAGTAGTACATGCCAGGTTTTGCATGTACAGATTTGTCATTGTGGGATTTCTCTACCCTTTGCAATTCTTCTGAATTATACCTTTTTTAATTCTTCTAGGGAGTTCAAGTCTGGGAAGATCAGCATCAGAATCAGTGTGTGTTTGCTTCCAACTTTGTTCCTTTATGGATGAAACCATTTTACTCTGGTAAATTTGATTTCATGATTGGATCTTTTGACCATCGTTATCTGTTTAATCTTGGCTACAAAGCCCATATGAGTTTTATATTACTATTTTGATTCTAAATGTAGGACCTATTGCACCACAAACTAGGTTTTACATTTTAAACTGGAGGTAGTATATGCTAATTTTAGAAAATAAAGAATGGACAGTGGGTCTCTCAAACAAGTGCAGAATAGTTGCAGTCTCTTAGATTAGCATGAACTACAAGGATAATAATAAAAACAAGAGGTCTTGATGTGGAAGATGGTTTCAATCTTTACTTTTTCTGCCATTGCACTAAAGTGACACGTAGGATACAAAAGTGAGAAGATATGAGGGGATAGGACAATAAAAGAGAATGTATTCAACCAAATTGGAAGACTTGATGTGGAAGATTTGCTTCATTATGGCGAAATGGGGTAACTTACAATGTGTTTATAGTATGAACTCCACCAATACGCATTGGTCCTAATGCAAGCATGAACTAGTAGAAAAAGTTTTGACTGCTTGAACACAAGGTTTTGAGTTTAAATAATGCAAAAAATACTTTTGAGAAAACCATTCTCAATTAAGTATAACAATGTTTAAATCTAACTCAACCATATGATCGTATAAAAAAAGAGTTGACCCTTTTTTTCGAAATATATTTCTTCAGATTCTTTGATTGTGGGCAGCATTGTTGAAAGTCTCAAAACATGTGGGCTGGTTTGTGCTGCTGGAGTTGCAACCTCTTTGACGAATTCTGGACAACAATGGTATGCTACAACATAGGACAGCGTCAGATATTAAGGTTCATGTTAATGTTATATATGACTGGTGAGACTTTGTGAACAGGGACTTCCCAAATGGCTGGCCCCAAATTCAACATATGATAGTAGAAGGTCTGGTGAAATCTGGGTTGAAAGAAGCAGTTTCATTAGCAGAAGAAATTGCAAGGAGATGGATCACAACCAACTATATGGCCTACAAGAAAACAGGGTTCATGCATGAAAAATATAATGTCGAGCATTGTGGAGAGCCTGGGGGTGGTGGGTTATATGTGCCCCAGGTATGCATATATATATATATATATATAAAATTCAAAATCTTACATATTGCTTGGGGTTTAAGAAAACTATTTGAAATATTTGAGTGGGATTTGGATGCAATATTGCAGACTGGTTTTGGATGGTCAAATGGAGTGGTGCTTGCTTTCTTGGAGGAGTTTGGGTGGCCTCGAGATCTCAATATTGATGGTTTATCAGTATCCTCAGAACTTGACAACATTGGCAATTGAAGTTGATCAAACATTCTATTCTACTTTGTATTGTTGTTTTGTCTAAGCTCTTGCTAGCTAGCTACTTGCAATATTATTGAAGCTAATTACAGTGCATGCTTGCATCTATAATTGATTATGTTTGTTAAGCAAGCCTCTCAGATTTATGCATATGTTGAGAGGACATGTTGAATTGGATTGTATCTAATTGAAGCGAAGACTTAAACCGCTTTGTAAGGAATTAAAAAATATCATGAGAAATCGAGATCCCACTTCTAATACCAACATGTTAATATATGCATGAGATTAGCTTTGTTTTTTCTAATGAGTTGAGTTCTCACTTTGTTTTTTCTTGGACAAAGAGCTGCGTTCTCACTTTGGTTAGATTTTTGACATAAAATCCACAAATACTTGCCAATTCTTAGCTAAGGGATTCACAATCAATTTCAGTACTCATCATATGTAATCAGCACTTTGAACTGTTGAGATCGAATCTGAATAGTTCAGGTTCTATTTACATTTTATTTTTATTTTTTTAAGCAAAAATACTTTAATGTATACATTATTTAATTAGATAATATCTTAACAAACATTTTTAAAAAAAAATAAATATTTTTTATTTAAAAATCATTAATTGAAAATTTTAAATTTATTAAACCATGAATTTGTATTTAGAACCCTTACTCATCCATCAAAGTTCAAGCCCTTCTACCATGCCAAGTAAGTTCAAAATGACAGTGTTTCATAGTTTATAGTTTTTACAACATGATATATCTTCCCCTTCCATTTTTAAGTCACCTGGCTTAATACACACTAAGGCCAGATCAAGTCTTTAATTCTTCTTCCCCAATAATTTTTTTAAAAAAAAAAGATAAAATGAATGTTGAGAGCACATTCACTTGTTTCACAATGAAGGGGGGAAAAATCAATAGTAAGCTAAGGTGGAAAGTATTGAAAGTTTCAGGTGCTTCAACGAAAGACCATAGAAAGAACTAGGAAGGCACTATACGAGTGAAGTAATATTTATTTCCCTATAGAACTTAGGAGCTAAAGCTAGCTAGAGTGTTATAATGGTGGGTCACTATCATGACCTTGCTGTTCAATCACAGTAGAAAAATGGCGTGATCCCTTTGGGGCACGATCTCTAGCCTCTCAACCTTTTTTTTTTCTGCAAAACACTAACCACATCACTATATATGACATGGATAAAATTGAAATCTTTAAAAAAAATAATAAATCATATTCTTAATTATATAATAAATGTGCTTGTTAGGCTCCTCCTTCTGGGTTCTTCAGATTTAATTAATATCAAACTCTTCCTTTTTCTTTTGATCATCTTCTGGTGGAGATGTGTCCAACCCCTTCTTACCAATCAACAATTGCCAGATAATATATAAATGGAATCATGGAACGAGGAATATAATAAACAAATTATAAGAGAAGAGGTGGAAGGATGATTAATATCACTATATGATATTTTATGAATGAGAAACTGGAAAAAGTTTAGGCTCTAAATCTAAGGAAGCGGGTCCTCTAAGATTCGACCAAAAACGAAAAAAGGAAAGAAAAAGAGAGGCAATCATTGGAAAATTGTAAGCATTCAAATATATGAAGCCACACTCTCTCTCAATCACAATTCAAAAATATTATAATTAATTAATGCTTGAGCCAAATGTTATTACGAGTGTTTATTAAACTATAGGATCTTATTATACATACAGCCACCCTATAGAATGAGTGAGTGGCAAGTAATTAAATGGCATTATTTATATATATATATCCCATTCATTCCCCTATATATATACAATTTTTATATGCAACTTGATTGATTCATGGAATTTAATCGACCTTTTGATTGATTCCACACTGGTCAAATAAAGTTGGCTAAACTAATTAATCCACCCAAAGCAAAACCACAGGATATGATTGATGATTGGGATTGCTATAGATATGGCTTTATCTATCAGATGGTTTTGTGTTTATTTGCAGGAGAGACTAAAAAATAGAGAGAAAGCTAACTTTTAGCTACTGGGAGAGGTTATTTCTGCATATTGTGTAAACTCAATTATGAAAAATTGCATATGCTCAGCTCAAGTTCATGGTAATAATTCACAACTGCATGTTAAAAATAGCTAAAAGTATTAAATTTATTATAGAATTTTAAATTATTTTTAATATTATTTTTATTACTTTCACTGAAACCCCATTATCATAACACATGTTTTTAATTTTTATACAAATGTTAATAGAGTTTGCATCAAGTGGAAGTTTTAATACAAATGATTTAAGAGGATATTTTAAGGAATTAACACCTTTTTTTTTTTACAACTAACTAATTTAACTAATTTTATAAATTAATTCAAATTAATTAAGTAAATCTTATATGTGTGTATAAAGAACTATAGGTAGTATTAATTTATAACATCTCTCGTAGGCAACCAAAAATATAACATTATCTCTCACTACTTGTTTTTTTTAACAAGCCTCTCACTGCTTTTATATTAAATATAAACGTGTATATTAAATAGATACTCTCTCTATTCAAATTAAAATTTTTAGGCTTTTTTTTTTCTCTTGGGATTGATATTTAATATAAACTACCTTTTTTTCCTCAAAATTTAAACTATTCATTTTATGTCTCTATTAAATAGATACCTTTATAGTATTAATTATCTCTCACTTGTCACTTATTCTCTTTCATTTAATCATTTATTACTCATTCTCTTTTATATTTTATATCCATTATTTGTTAGATTATCTCTCATATATTTTCTATCCATTCATTCTCCTACCTTTTTTTCATAAATAGGGACATATTGACAAAAGAAATGATATTATTAACATACTTATTATTTTTAACTAATATTAACCACTAGTTCATTTTCTACAATTAGAAAAAAAAATACTTATAAAAAATATCAGAGGGTATTTAATAATCCGGTTGCCAAATGTTATAACTCAAGAGGATCAAGAATAAATCAAACCCTTCCTAAAAGACAGCATATAATAAGGAATATGGTTTAGAGGGAGTATTTAAGTTCAAAACAAATACTCCCTATCTCATTATGGTTTACGATATAAGGCACTTTAACTAATTTATACAAAACAAGAATTGAAGTTAACTCATTAAATGTGTCATGAATTTATTTTTTTCCCACTCTTGCCCTTTGTTAAAAAATATGTTTGAAAATTTAAATAAGTGTGCAAATTGAAAATGACCATTAATTATTACTCCGTTTCAGTTTATAAATCACTTACACATATAAAGTTTGTTTTAAAATATAAGTCATTTGTAAGGTATTAAATGAGTTTTTGACAATTATACCTATACTAATTTATAAAGAGAGGGGGGAGAAATAAAAGGGAAGTAAGAGAAGATATCCACCATTTATAAATATTAACAAATGTGAAAATATATATCTATTTAATATTTTTCTTGTCTTGTCTTGTGAGAATGGAGTAAAAAATTATAGGCATAAAACTAAACAACGAACATTAATTATCTTATATTTTAGGCTAAATTGTTTCTCTAAAAACGTCATATATATTGTAGATGGAAATATGGGAGCATACTTTGAGTAGGCCAGCTAGAGAGTTCAACTTAAATTGAGGCAGTGGGGAAGAAGCAAGAAGAAAGTTGTAACTCATAAGTTGGAATAG
This sequence comes from Acacia concinna, assembly GCA_037177275.1. Lineage (NCBI taxonomy): Eukaryota > Viridiplantae > Streptophyta > Magnoliopsida > Fabales > Fabaceae > Acacia > Acacia concinna. The sequence continues at coordinate 13,564,151 of JBAGKO010000004.1, read as the reverse complement.
ACAAAAGAAGGGGAAGTGGAAGTAGGGAGAGTTTTACGAGGAACACGAGACTCGAGGATTGACCGATAATAAGTGTGTAATTAATTCATTAACAACTAGTCAAAACAGCCAGTAAGAAAGGGAGAATAAAAGAAACTGACGAATTGAAGAAGAAGCAAACCCAACAACGCACGTGAGATTCAGGTGCACAAATACAGGTGATTCATGCTAATCAATCGCGGGGCTTTAAAACGATTAAAAAGCAAAAGCGTATTAGTACCTTAAAGATGAAAAATTGGAATATAATGATGAGAAGATAAAAAAGGGAAGATAATTGAAATTAAACTACTACAAAGTGGGGGTGGGGGAGAAGCACAAAAGAAGAAGCTTTTTGTATTATTTGAAGGAGAGAGTGACACAAATGCGCATAATTGGGTTAACAAAGTTATAATAATGGGGGCTTAATAGCAAATTAATTAGCAACTCAGGAGAGGTGGAAAACCAGAAAAGTGGCTTTTAATCACACTAAATTAATTACTACTGAAAAAGAAACAGCGCATCGGAATCGGATCTGAATATGTAAGAAAGAATATTGATGAATAATACTCCAGTAATTAATGAATCAATTAAGTGCGTGTGATCCTATATAATTAGAGCTGGACAAGGTCAAATCTCTAAACCCCTTCAACTTTATTAACACTTATTTAATGCACGCAGGTTGGTGCATCCACATCCTTATTCTTCACTTCAATTCATCTCTCTCTCTCTCTCTGATTACTATGGTGGACACTCTCAAGTACCTAATGGGCTCGCCGGGCCCGTCGGGTTTTGGCTCTAACTCCACCGCGGAACAAGTTGCCGACACCACCTCCTCCTCCCATTTGTCCTCTCTCACCGCCATCATCACCGGTATTTTATCCATCTCTCTCTATCCCGTTCTTCTTTGTTTGCGTCAGATACTGATGACCGATGAGTGTTGGTTTTGAGGCAGGCGCAACGTCTGGGATCGGAGCTGAAACGGCGAGGGTTCTGGCTAAGCGAGGAGTGAGGTTGATTCTGCCGGCTAGAACCTTGAAAACCGCCGAAGAAACTAAAGCTCGTATCCTCTCTGAGTCTCCGAACTCGCACATCACTGTGATTCCTCTGGATCTTAGTTCTCTTAGCTCTGTTCGCTCCTTCGTTTCTCACTTTCACTCCCTCCGTTTACCTCTCCACCTTCTCATGTAATACTCTCTTCGTCTTTTTCTTCTCTTCCCTCCTCCGATCACCTTTATCTACGACTCACTGTATAATCCATTTTCTTCTTCTCTCACTCTAGAAACAACGCCGGAAAGTTCGCGCACCATCACGCAATCTCGGAAGATGGATTTGAGATGTCCTTCGCCACTAATTATCTAGGTAAATTGTTATAAAACACATTATTATATGTCGGTGAAATAATATGTAATTAAACGCATGGTATTCATTCATGGTGGCGGCGTGTGGTGGCAGGTCACTTTCTGTTGACGGACTTGTTGTTGAAGACGATGGTGGAAACGGCGGAGAAGTCAGGGATCCAAGGACGGATCGTGAACGTGTCTTCCAACGTACATGGCTGGTTTTCCGGCGACATTATCCGATATCTTGCTCTTATTACCGGAGACAACAGGTAATTAGTTAGTTAATTAATTTATTGAATTAATCTCGCATCAGAACAAGAGTCGTCCGTGGAAGACTTTGAGTTTGACTTGTCTTTGTTTGATATGGCCATTGTCTTGGTGAAGCCATTACGACCCCACACGTGCTTATGCTCTGTCCAAGCTCGCCAACATCTTACACACCAAGCATCTTGCTCTTAAACTCCAGGTCCGTCCATCAATATCAGTCCATAAATAAATCAACCCCTCAATTATTGATTGATACTATACATATTTAAAAAAAAAAGTCTTCTTTGTTTTCCCCCCTATCTTCCTATGATTAATTATTACTCATTTTTTTATTAGTATCTTGAAGGATCTCTCATCTTGTGCAGGAAATGGGAGCCAACGTGACTGTGAATTGCGTTCATCCGGGGATTGTGAGGACCAGGCTCACCAGGGAACGTGAAGGCTTACTCACAGGTTTATTAATATTACACCTATATATCCATCTAATTCACTTTATTTATGACATCATTAGTTTCATTTTCTATTTTAAAATCCCTATCAGTTGTTTGTTCGTGGGAATTAAGAAGTTTTATGTATTATGCAGATATAGGGTTCTTGCTTACTTCAAAGTTCTTGAAAACCATTCCCCAGGTACACACTTCAAAATCCCTATCGTCCGTCTAAGTTTATATAGTAAGCCGTAGGAAATGACAAAACGTAGTACATGCATTAAGTAATACCACTATTGTTTATCATTATAGTACTAGTAGTATATATGACTGATAAGCTAAAGGGTGCATGGTGTAAATTAATTAAAGGGTGTTAAGGGTAAAATTGTCTTACAAATATTGTCTTAGGAGTAAATTTGTTTCAGAAATTTTAAAAGTGGGGCAATTTTGCCATTATCAATATTTGATCGTTAATTGACCAAATATGTTGAGCTGACAGTCTACGGGTCACCTACTTTATTTTTGTTAACTAGAAAATTTTTCTTGAAAATTTTAAATATGTTAATTTTGGCCATTAGTTGACTAAATATGTTGAACTGACAATCCACATGTCATCTAATTTGTTTTTTTCTAAGCTAAAAATTTTTCTTAGAAGTTTATTTGTCATCTAATTTATCTTTTTTAAAAGTTTCAATACAAATTTTCACTTTAACAAAAATATAATAAATGATTTGTGGACTGTCAGCTCAACATATTTAGTTAATTAATAGTCAACTAATAGCAGGGGCAAAATTGCTCAACTTTTGAAACTTCTAAGATAAAATTACCTCTTATAAAACTTTTAAAACAAAATTACCCCTAAAACAATACTTCCAAGACAATTTCAACCTTTCGCCCTTTTTGTAATGGTATCTTTAAAAGCAACCCAAAATTTCACACAGTTCATAAGGCAACGATGCCAACTGGCGAGTTGGCAGCTGTGAAGGTGCTCAGTTCTGACTCCAAACATTAGTGTAGAAGATACTTCCCTAATTGTCATGAGACGTCACTGTCACTTGACTTTTTTGGGACTGGTGAAGTTAGGTTTTGTTTCAGCTTCTGAAGGACGTCTAAATTGTAATTGACTAATTGGTCACCAACTAGGCTTGTTGGATTTTTCTTGATCCGGTAAGGTACTTTTGCTAGGAAGACTGCATCATCGGAATCTTGTAAATTTGTTAGGATATTGTGTAGATAAAGGACAACGCATTTTTATTTATGAGTTTATGAGCAATGGAAGTATAGAAAGGCTTATACATGTTGAGCAGAAGTTCTCTTTCATTTTAATCTTATATTATCTATTTTATTTTCCCCTTTCTTTCTGTGAAGAATGAATATTTCAGCATTGTTATGAGATCTGTGAGACATAATTTTTGTATAGCTTGTATACATTTCAAAAAATGCTGTGACACGGCAAGCCCCAAAAATTAGGCAAATGATCTGCAAAACAAAAATTATAATGAGAGACTAAAGATCATGAATTGATGAGTTAATAGCTAGGAAGTTCTTTTCCTTGTTTTGCTTTATATGAATAAGTTAAAAAATATATTTCAGCATTGTTATGTTGTAGATTTTTTTAAACCAAAAATTTACAGGAAATGATTTTTAGGTATACAATTGATTTTCCTCCTTTTCCTCACATACAAGAGTAGAAATTTTCTCTAATTTGTTTTTTACAGATGCTAAATTGTCTCTAAGGTGAAAATTTCATACTTTGCATGCATCTAGGTGAAGAAAAGGTGTTAAGTTGGGATGAAAGGCTGCAAATTTCTGCTGATATTTCACATGGAAGTAAATACCTTCATGAAGGAGTATATTCACTTATCACTGCTCTCTGTTCTGTTATGCTATTTAAAAATGCATTTGGTTAATATGAAAATGCACGGAACAGGCAGTCCCACTTGTCATACACCGTGGTTTGAAATCTGCCAATGTATTGTTAGATCACTCAATGCGAGCTAAGGTAAGACTACTAGTTATTTCTGATACAAAAAATTGCAATCTATTTTCTTACATTAGTGTATGATGCAACACCTTATTCTAGGGACATATAATAAATGTATTTTATTAATTCTAAACTATGAATGTCCCTTTACAACCCAAAAAGGCTAAACTTTTAAAAACTATCCATTGAAACTTCAGATATATTTCTTTACAAAGCATAGTCTTTATTTTAAAAGCCTAACATTCTATACCTGTTATCATAACCTTATAACATCCTTTTAATTTTATTTGTAAGACTTTTCTTAATAGCCTTATAGTTGTTCACTCAAAAGGGCTTAACCATTTATTAATTTTAACATATAATACATAGATAGTTGGTATGTAAATATCTTAAGGCCTACTTTATACATTTGCTCGAACTTCTAAACAGATTATATAACTGTTATACAAGCATACGTTAGCATCTGCTTCTACATCAACTGTATATAAATAAACAT
>JBAGKO010000004.1:13527596-13553193 GCA_037177275.1 Acacia concinna | reverse complement strand
AACCCCAGGGGCTATATTGACAACCTTAGGACCTGACAGTAATATATTTCCCACACGGGACCTCTTTGACGTAAAGTTCTTTATTTGGGACCTCAATGTAAATTTCCCTTTTTCTTTCCTATAAAACCCATGTTTAATGAAATGTTATCTATCCGCGTTAAAATTTAATTACTAAATGATGGGATTATTTTTGAAAAATATGTTGTAAGTTCTCTCCATATTAATTATAAATAAACAATTTATTACCGGTTTTGTTTTGTTTTTTAATTTTACAGATTAATCACACCATGTGATGATTTTATGGTCGATCTCAATGAATTGGACTAATAATTTCATTTCATTGTGATCGAGATTTAGGAAGTCCACTCAACAAGAATTCACCTGACTTCAATAAAATTTTCCCAATATTTGGAGACAAAAATAAAATTTGCTATGCTGCTATATATTATTCCTAACTTACCCAGTTAAGTTAGCCTGCCTCGGACTCTTCCAAAAAAGGAGACATTATATTAGGAATCGATGATATATTGTATTTATTTTGTGTGTACGTAGCTTTTTGCTCTCAGTCTCAGCTTGCCCATTTACAATACCAACACGTACAATTCACAAACTAGCCATCAAATTAAAATTACCATGAATGGGGATGGCTTGTTAGCTTGTAGATGCTTCAAATTAAAGGTTAGCTTATGCTTTTTGTAAAATCTATAAACTATATTGGATCTCATATATATAGTAACCCTAAACCCTAAAATACATAGACCCCCTAGTTACGTTAATAGGAATAAAATAAGATTTGCGGTTTATCTTTATGCGGTAGATGCTGGATTCCAACTCTTATGATAGTGAATGTGATTGGATAGTGTTTATCTTTTGTTGTTTGTTGGGAAAATTTTAAAAAAAAATAAATAAAATAAGGAAAAGACAATTCAGTACAGTGAAATCTGAAAATCCCAAATCAGTATGTTTTATATTTTTTTGGGTAATTACGAAAATGTCATAAATTTTTCACAACATCAGTTTCGTAATTCACAATACGGGTATCCAAATTAAAAACACCAGGTACTATGTATTTACACTGTGAGTTGTAAATACGTAGTACATGGTGTTGTGAATTACAAAATTCATGTTATGAATTACGAAACTGGTGTTATGAAAAATTCAGTGGCATTTTTGTAATTACCCAAAAAAGTACAAAACAGGCTGATTTAGGATTTTCTGATTTCATTGTACTAAATTATCTTTTACTTATTTTCAATGTCTTTTTTTAGAATTCTCCCTTGTTTGTTATCATTAAATAAAAAAAAAAGGAAGGAAAAGAAATTGCTCAAAAATCTTTCATTCTGCAGCTTATTGCCTAAAAGTATTTTAAAAAAATTGTTTAAAAACCCAAATACAACATATTTTTAGTGAATGCAACTTTCTTTCAGCACATATGTTTAATTATATGTACGTAAAATAGCTAAAAACAATTACACACAGTTGAGCAACAGTTTAAAGACTTTAAGTCTTCATATATTTAAAGAGCCAGATGCAACATATTTTTAACAATTATAACTTTTCTTTAGTTATGTATAACTTGTTTTCAACTATGTAAAATGGTTAAAGAAAATAAGGCACAAAACTAAAAAAAGAGTCGTACTCATTAATTTCATTTTTTTTAAAAAAAAAAAAGTTTTGCACTGACCAGAGTTTCTAGATACCTTATGCTAATTTAGTAGACTTTTTTTTTAACTGCTTTTTTTTTTTTTAATGACAATATTTTCACGCGAAGTGCCAACCAAAAAGTGAGCTCTTTTTTGTGTGCCTTTAAATGATAAGGGGTGGCAGCTTTGTCCATCCAATAATCGGACTCATTGTTTCGTATGAAACCTAGCACTGAGATGTCTAAATTACTTTACTGTTTCACTTTTGGTCGACCACCTTTGCCTGTGGGTCCCCCTCAAATCCAATCCTCTTCATCACATTACTTCTCTTTGCCCTTTTTATCCTAATCACTAGTACTTTTTCACCCTGTTTTTTATACATAAAGTTTAGGGAAGGACACTGATTTCACGATTTTATGAATCAGGTAAGGGATTATAACAAGCCTTCACCTCCTTTTAGATAAATAGCGTTAATTATTTAGGAATTAATCTTATAAGAGTTCGCTTCCCCTGATTATGGAGATGTATTCTTAAAAGCCGCGACTGAAACTACAACTAAGTGGTCTTCTCAACGATTTAACATCACGTGTCCAATTTTCATCCCAATTTTTTAACATCTAACCAGAAAGATTTAGCAAGCCTTCTTTAAATAGGCTGATAGGAAAAAAATACAAATATATATATAATCAATTATTGTTTCAAGATCTTAACATATAAACATGTTTTATATACATTTAACTGACCATGCCACTTTGACGAAAACCTACCTTTATGTCATAATATTGGTAACATAATTAGAAGGTTGAATATTCATGATATAATAGTTCTCTTTTTATTTGTCATGAAAGGAAATTTGGGATGAATTATCAATATTTTTGGGCTGTTCAAATTCTATATAATCAGATACAAATCTGTGTATACCATTATTATGTATATATGATCAAAATTAAATATTTGAAAGAAGAGGAAGTGGGAAACGCATCTAGCCATGTAATTTAGACAATGCCAAATTCTCAAGACATTGGTCATACACTAATAGTCTAATGTCATAGTTAACATCAATCTCGTGACATTTTACTTATAAAAAGAGTTTACATGTCACTAAATAACAAGATCAATAACTGAAAACATATTGTTATTATATATATGCGCGCGCGCCGTTAGCATTACATTTATAACTCATGGACTACATGTTTTCTACAATCGAATTAAAAGACTTGACAAAAGAAATTTTTTTAAGTTTGACAACAAACTATAATTATACAAATTTTCTTATATAAAAGCAAACAAACTCAGCCCAATGGTCTGTGCTACACACACACACACACACCATCCGTAATTCACATAGATTTGTTTCTACAATTTACTCACTTTGTTTTATATACATACGAGGCATCTTTTAGAAGGTGTTTTTGATCCTTTTTAGAACACATTTAATAATTCTATATAGTATTAAATATGTTTCTTTTACACATATTCATATTGAATAACGCTGGTGATGAAAGATAATAAAAATCAATATGATGTTGGTGTTTAATACAATTAAGAAAGATGATGTTAGAAATCACTTAAAATTTGTGATAAAGTTAATAATTCCAACCGTTTTTATTAATAGATGAGAATCAGTTGGAGGTGAGTTATATTTTCTACCCGATAGATTAATTGGCAAAGAATATTCTTGGTCCCCCAAAAAAAAAAAAAGAACTACCATACAATTTTAGATGAACCAATGATCTTTTGACACTTGGAGAAAATGAAAGGGCAATGGCGTGCATGTGGCACCGTATGGGAAAAGAGAGAATAACACAATAAGTGACCATGATAGTTTCTGTCCTATTCCACATTAATAGGACCCAATGTGCCTTGCCCTCTTAAGGCAAAGCATGTTTTAATTTCCCTCATTTTTACAAAATGTTACTTAGCTTTTGGCCCATCAGAACAATTCATTTTGAAAAGCACTTGCCAAATCTTTGTTGTTCCTTTTCATCATTTGTAGGGCCTTCACTTGGATTCCACGTCACCCATTTAAACCAGGCCACACACAACTCTTTTGAATTTCAAAAAAGGAACACAAATTATTATAAAATTTATTTGAAAAACTTTTTTGGCTGAGCTCATGACTCATGATATTACTCTACAAGTCTACAGGCAATAAATATATATGATGGGAAAAAGGTTTTTAAGAAGAGAAACTTGGCTCAAGCTTTAAACCACAAAGGACTAAATTCATTGCTTAATTCGTAAATAAATGGATGGCTCCATGGAACTTTGACTTGGTGAAATAAAATTTGACCTCTTAAATATGATGTCATGAGTTTGAATTCGTGTAAATGTAGAAAATGTTTTTAGAAGAGCTACCTTTAATTGGGTCCACCAATACTCATTCAATTGAGAATCACTGTATTGTTTATTAATTTTCTATATGGCATTTTAAAGAAAAAATGATGAAAAAATACCTTCTAAATGTTAAAAACTTTAAAAAACTTATTTAATAAGAGAAATTATAGATATAATTGGTAAGAGAAATAATTAGAATGGTGACGTAAATGATAACCTTGATGCTTATATGTTTTGACATAATTTATAAAGAAAATAACTGAAATGATAACGTAAATAAAAAAATTCACAATCTTTAATCCAAGCTTGCAAAATCTATATTAATACCAAAATACTTCTATGTCATTTTTCTTATTCACAGCGCTTTTTGAGTTTTTAACATTTAAATGGTATCTTTTCTTTATTTTCCCTGTTTTTAAACTTGCGTGTTAGTTACAATATATTAATTTAATTATAACCCATTTGACCATGTTGTACCATCATTTAACCATTAACTTTTAGACTGATGGCTTGTTTTCATCCTTATCTTTCCATGTTGACAAAGGTAATTCAAATTTATGATCCTCTAAACAAAGTTTAGTATGATTTTTCTTTCTAGTGTTTTTTTTTCCTAAAAAAGGAAATTAAAGATTAATTAGAAAAGCATGATTGTGGCGTTGACTTGGCATTGAAGGGGAATTATGAGGAAGGAGACAGAATTATAAAGCATTGGGGGGGTAAAAAAGGAAGAGTGAAATATTTGAAAGAATAAAGAGGCAGCTTTTAGGGCTTGCTTGCAAATGGCTTTAATTTTTTTTTTCTTTTCTTTTTTAGAGGGGTTTCTGACAAACCCACCTACCCAACAGCCCTGCCGACCAGCACACTACCATATCATCAATATGTTCCCAACACATATAAATGTCAATCATATATACTCTCACTATAGAGTCAGCCTCCGAAGTGCTTAGGCCATGTTTGCTTCATGGAAACGAACTTTATAGGAATAAAAATGAGAATGAATACAGGGAGAAGCTTTGAGGGACAAAGGAGACAATATATGTAAATAGAGAGGAGCTTCGATGTAGGTGATATAGTAGTACATTTAAACCTTGAGACATGCGAGAGAGGGGGTATCACAGAAAGAAGGTCAAATGACAGAAAACTATATCAAAGATAAAGAAGAAGATGACTTATTGAAAAGTGAAAACTAAAGGAGGGTGAAGGGAGGGCATCTTAGTTAAAAGAGTTTGAATCTTAAAATTAAAATTGGAAAAATTACGATTAGATCTTAACCAAAGGAAAAAACGATTAAACGGTCCCTATAATCTTATAGTTACACTTAAATTTCAGTTGACAACTCCATGAACTTGCATTAGCAATTCTATAAGACGTAAATGCAATTATGAGATTTTACAGAACTCTTTGATTGTATTTTCTTTTAGTTTGGATCTAAACGTAATTTTCCGATTAAAATTTTAATATACCACTTTCCCTTGGATTTTCCCAAAATATAGGTTTTCATTGTACCAAACACCGATAACATATTTGTTTAATTTCAAACACTGATAACATGCTTGTTTAATTCTAATCTTTCAATGCGTCATACTAAACAAGGCTTTAGATTATCAAAGTGTAAGCACTAGCAGTGGCTCATATGAACTCAAAGCCATCATGAATGCACTGTATAAGATGATGTCATGCTCTCCCTTTTGGAAAGTGCAACATCCCACAACACAGCCAACAAGCAATTGAAATTGAGTAAAAGGTTGTAGCAACCATCAAGCCTAGATTCTTACACTATGAAGTGTGTGTGTGTGTTAGTAACATGTTGCCCTCTCCCTCTATCACTTGGAAAATAGAGTCTTTTTCCCTCTAAAATCTTGAAACAAACTAGTTTTTGCTATTAGTTATTTAACTAATTTGACTAGGTTAAAGAAGTAGGGTAAAATAATTAATTATAACAAATATGACTTGAATCTCCCTAAAACATCTTGATATGAAATTAGATTACATATAAATCTATAGTTTAAGTAAATTAGTTTAAAGAAAAATGATAAATATTCAAGATAACAAAGACTGTATTATATTTAGAATTATAACTAACATTTTAACTCACTCCTATAATCAAAACACCGGAGGAATCCCTACCAAGCTAGACGTGAATTCTCTAGTACATTCATGAGCATATAGGAAAATTTAATTGAGTCAAACCAAATAAAATTATGTTGAGAGGTCTGTTTGGTTGAGATATTGTGCAAAAGCACATCAAGGGATTCCAATATTCTCACAAGTGTTCAAGACCACTAAGAAGTCACTTATTTTCCTCTAATTTTAAATATAAGAGCTAGTTGACTTTTTAAAAAATATTAAGGATATTAATTAAATTAATTAAAAATAATTATAAATATAAGAATTAATGTAATATTTAATCAAGGAAGTATTAACAGAAGTGATTTAAAAAAAAAAATTAAATATGGGAGATAAAGTGGATATTGTCTTATATTTAAGATCAAATTAAATTTCTAATTAAATTTTATAATTAAGAGTAATGGAGTATTTCTAATAAAAAATGGTGGCATAGAATATAAGTGTTTCACATTTTTTGTTATGCTCTGAAATATAATATGAACAAAATTGCTGAGCTCAATATGCATTATGATCACCAATTGAATTCTAAAGACATAATGAGCCGCTGCCGTTCACAACTCTTTCTTCATAATAACATGCCTCTCACCTCTCATTGAATTTGAATCATTCATAGTGATAAGGTGAACTTAATTCCATATCTCTCCTCTCTTTATTTTTCTCTCTCTTTCTTTATTGCCCTTATTGTCTTTCTCTGTTTTGGTTATTTTGATGAATACATTTTTTTTATATTATTTTTTTATGAACACACATTTTTTTTTTTTCAATTGAGCACAATAACATTGTACTATTATTAAATCCCAAATTGTAAAATAAAATTTGATTGTTGTTGTCGATCTATTAGTATACTAAACGGTAAGATTAAGAGACTCTTCCCACTAATTATACATGTGCTTTCTACTTAACTGCAATTTTTAATGCCGGTAATAAATCATTGTCATTAATGGTTTTTATGGATAAGAGCATGCAATATAGACAATATATTATACATTCAAGAGTAATAATATAGTAATTCCTTTATGCAAATTTTTACTATGATTGATCACATTCTTTTATTAGGGCACCGAATGAATAATTTGAAGTTTGGTAAATATGATTAAAAAAAATTAAACAACGAGTCTACATAATTTGTTGCTCATCATGTGATCACGATATGCTATAACATTAAGATCTAGCAATTTGCAAGCCAGGTTAAACAGTTTAAAGCTCACAACTTTGATTTCAAATGAATTGAATTTCAAGGAAGCGAGAGAAATAGTAAAAAATTTCAGGTCAAAAAAGAGAGAAATAGTAAAAATAAATAAATCTTGCTTTTTCATTCCGGAATGAATGAGATGATACTATTAATTGGGAGTTATGAAGAATGAATTATTCGGTGATTAAGAGATGAAGCGGAAATAATGGGGCACTAAAATAAGGAAAGAGAGACAAATGATTAGTGTGGGACCCTCAGTAGGAGGCAATGAAGACAAAGATATTTACACATTAAATGCGAAAGATTTGTTGTTGGACTTTTTTAAGGTTTGCGAGAAAGAGAGTATCAGATTCATTTTTTATTCTCTTCTTATCTTTTGTTTTTGTTGTTGAAGACAACTAATACTACGTAGTTATGCATCCATACAGGATTCAGATTCGATCATTGGAGAATTGAGAGTAACAAAGAAAGCCGAAAACACAAAACCTCAAGTCTCTGATTTTTTTCATATATAAATATTCAGACCTCATCTCTCTCTCATTCGCATCTCACTCTTCTTGAGTTTCTTCTCCTCTCTGTTAAGTGGTAACCTGCGAACAAGTTCTTTAATCCCATTGACCGCTACGAGACCTTCACTTCAAACTCTTTCCATTTCGTTGCGTTTGGAGACGATTTCGGTGTTGCTGTTCCTTTGAAGAGGGAATTAAAATAAATATCAGGACTTGATTTTAGAATGGACTCAAGTTATTGCCGCAGATAATACTAATAATAGCAAGCGTTTAGCGAAATACTCAGATGGGTTCTTCTTCGTTTTGGAATAGTCTCAAATGTCTCTGTTCTTCTCATGGTTGGTCTTATGCCATTTTCTGGCGTTCTCATCCTCCTAATTCCTTGTAAGTCTCCCTTTTTCTTCAACACCTCCATTCCTTCTTCTTCTTCTTCTTCTTCTTTTTTTGTGTCAGTTTTCTTTTCTATATTATAGATTTGCTTGATGGAAAGAAACAAGTTTCAGAACTGTTCGTCAAAATGCTTCAGAGATTTCGTTCTTTACCTCTGATTTGGTGTTTGAACTTTGAAATGCCTTCAGGTTCCTGTCTGTGGCAGATGCTTATTACGAAGGGGAACTGGGACAAGAAATTACTAAGACGATTCCACAATTCCATTTCCTGGGTGAAGGGTATGGAAACTACATAATTTGCTTTCCTTTTATTTCAGTTCACGAGTTGATAAGTTTAAATGCATGCCTGTGCTAAAGGAGAGGCTTACACGGTTGCTGTTTCTTTTCTTATCCAGAATTGTCGGTCAAGTTGCTTGTACCGGCAAGCACAAATGGATTTTCTCAGATTCTCACACCCAAGAATGGAATTTAACAGGAGGTGTCTTTGGAGGTCTAGATCATTGTGAGGTATCAAAATGTTCTTTTATCCAACAAATTCTTGAGTTTGGTGTCTATTATCATACAGCTAAACTGCTCCTTTTGTTTTTCTACAATTACTTGATAAGATCTTTTCTTTCTGCAGCTTGATTCTGAGTTGCGTCAACAATTCTCCTCTGGGATTAAGGTACTATAAAACGAGAAACTAAAGTATAAAAGTTCAAAAGGAACATGAGATGGACAAACACAGAGACTGTTCAACCGTGTGTATTAATTCGTTTATTCTGATTTGCAGACAATTGCTGTGATATCTGTTCAACCACTGGGAGTAGTACACTTAGGATCCACACGGAAGGTTAGTAGTACTGTGAAAGCACATGAAGTTTTTGACAGATTTTACACAAGTGATTTACATTAAAGTAATGGTTATCTCTTAATGGGTGTTGCAGATCTTGGAAAGAGAGGAAATTTTGGAACAAACCCACAGATTGTTCAAGGAGACTGACAATTTGGATACAGTTGATGCACCAGCAGATATGGTTTTACCTTGGGACTTCGAAAATTATGATCTGAGTGGATTGTTGGCCTCAGAAAACTTGTGTTCTTGGAACCTCAACCCCGATGATGACAATAACATCATCAATGAGGGAATGAGAAATACTTGGTTTTCAACATGCATGGATGATTCTCTCCTTTCTTTCACTTGTAAGAATCAGGAAGATGGAATGACCACCTTGCATGGTGAATCTTCTTGTCTTACCGATCAACTGACAACGGCCACAGAAGCTCAACTGGTGTTATCAGAGAAGGATACTTTTGATGTTCTTTTAAATCCTAACTCTTATGTGAAAAACCCATGTTTTGGACACAGCAGTGAAGTTTCTTTGGTTTCATCTTCAATGGCTCAAGATGTTACTGCTGAGGATTCAGTATTGACCTCTTTGTACAGAATGAACGGAAGCATGGTTGGATCACCAGGAGGATCATTTCAAGATAAATTAGGGAATTCTCTGGAATCCATGTACGACCATTTTGCCCAATCACTACATGGACTGTCTCAGATGCCGACTGAGGACTTGTCTGGTGGTTTGTGCTCTGTGGATGATCTTTGTCAGAGGTTTGCTTCGTCTCCAGAACAAAGCACCTGTGCAACAAATACTCCATTGGAAACTTCTCTCTTTCAATCCATGGAATTCAATCCCACTTGTGTTGCCTTAAGTGGTGGTGATCCACTCAAAAATCTCTCAGATGGGCACCAAACACCTACCTTTATGCATGCTTGTGAAAGAAATACATCACTTGATTTTGTTGGTGAGTTCTGGGGAAATATGATTTCACCAATGGTGAATTCTGCTACCGATAATACTGCTTCATCTGAATGGAAATCAGAGTTGAAGAATGCTGTTACGCCTAATTCCGCCAAGAAGGGATTATTTGCCGAGCTTGGTATTGAAGAGCTTTTGAATGGTGGATCCAGTTTTGAGGATCAAATTTCTACTACTACTAAAAGGCGCAGGACAGATTCATCTGGGAGTACTAATCTTGTTTCTAACATGGACAAGACAAACCATATTGTACACAAGAAAGAGATGTTTCCTAAATCAGCGGTTGGTTCTTGGATGGACCATGGCAATTGCTTCAGTGGTGTTAAGGTTGTTCCTCAAAAGCCAGAGGAATCCTCAAAGGCCTCAAGGAAGAGGGCTAGGCCAGGAGAGAGTACTCGGCCCCGACCAAAAGATCGCCAGCAAATCCAAGACCGTATCAAAGAATTGAGAGGGATCATCCCCAGTGGTGGAAAGGTAAACGTTGCATCACTGTAGAATGCCTCTAGCATGCTTTTAGAATATATTTCTTGGGAAAATCAGTGAAAAGTCCTCGTTTAAAAATTTTACAGGCTAAAAGAATCTAAATTTGAGCATAGGTACTTTCTGTGTGTTCTACGTATTAAAACATATAACTTCCTTCAAACTAATAAAATTTCTAAACTGGGACTTTTTCACTGGTTTTCCCTAATTTTTTTCTGGGTTCATCATAAAAACAACCGATTTTTCTCATTTTAACATTGTTCCTTTCATCCTTTGTGATTTGTTACATGCATGTCTTAGGATAAATGAGAGAGTAACACCCTAACACATGTTATTCTGGTGTAACAGTGTAGCATTGACTCTTTGTTGGATCGCACTGTCAAATACATGGTTTTCTTGCAAAGCGTCACAAAATATGCAGACAATCTGCAAGAACCCAATAGTCCTAAGGTAATTTGATTAAATCCACTTGTGTTAAGTCAAAAAAGAATAAAAAACATTATTCATTAATATAACATCTGATACACTTGGATTTTGCAGCTCATAGAGGAGGCAGACAGTGTAGTTGAGAAGAACAAAAATGTGGGAGAATCAGATATCAATGGTGGTGGTGGTGGTGGTGGTGTTACATGGGCATTTGAAGTTGCGGGTCAAAAAATGGCATGCCCGATTGTAGTGGAGGACATGAACCAACCAGGCCAAATGCTTATAGAGGTAAGAAATGAGAATAGATCCTTCTCTTTAGTCTTTACTCAACATCTTCCTCGTCATCCAACCTTCAGATAAATCTAAAGATGATTTTGTTTGTATGTGCAGATGCTTTGTGAGGAGCAGGGCTTGTTCCTCGAGATAGCCGAAATAATCCGCGGATTTGGACTGAATATCCTGAAAGGGAAGATGGAAATTAGGGACAACAAGTTATGGGGACGCTTCATTATTGAGGTAAAATTAAATTGGATATTCCTATGAAACATAAAGAATGTGAGGTTGTGTGTTCGTTTGTATCTGAAATTGTGGTTGAAATTGATGCGTGCAGGCAACAAACAGACATGTAACAAGGATTGATGTATTTTGGTACCTAGTTCAGCTTCTACCTCAGACGAGTAGTTCATCATCTGAAATGAAGAATCATCATCAGAAAACAGACATGGTTCTACCTGCTGTGGCCATGACGTGAGGATAAGAATTTGTGAAAGAAAGAATTCAACCAAGTGTTTCTCAATTAGCAGCTTCCTGTGAAAGGTGTTTTTAGGAGCCATTTTACATTTATTGACACGAATTGATAGATTAGGTTGGTTCGTTCCCAATTCAAGAGCAGATTAAGCTGATATTGTTTTTGTATATATAGACATTAGGTAGATTGCTTCTGTTTTTTTAGCTCTTCGATTGTACAAGCTAAATAGTGGTTCAAGCCCCTTGTTCTTCCTTGGCTGCCTCTGTTAGATCAGGATAACATTTCATCAATGTAATTTGAATAATAGTGAAAATGCCAATTGCTAAAGTTTCATTGGAACGCTTGCTTTCTAGAAAACAAAGGTTTTCTCAGGTCTTATTGAATAACAACTATATATAAATATCGGTTAGTACCCTTAAAACTTTGACTTGTATGTAAATAAGATTTCTGGAGTAGCATAAAAAACTTGATAACATCTTGTAGTTATATATTTATTTATTATTTCATATGAGAAATATAATATGATAAGATGCTTATTCAAACCTAATTTAAAATTTAAAGATTACTACTGTTATAACTGAGGTTAAAATCACTAGGATTTCCCAATCATCAACAACAATAATAAAGTTTTATCTCACTAGGTGGGATTATCTTATGAATCAAATAATACAATTGAACTTGGTCAAAAATCACATTTTTAAGATAAATGGTAAACAGGAAGATCTCCTCAATAGCCTATAGGATTTTCTAATATGGTGGTAAATTAAGATTAATACATGTGGTGTGGGTGGCATTTTTATATTTAAAACTTGAGAAGAATTTTTTATAGATTTTAAGATTATGTAATTAATTTTCATGCCATTAAATCATTTGCTCTCTATTTTTTTAATATACTGGAATTAGTGTTGTATGATAGGGAAAATGAGAGACAAAGAATTAAAGAGAATAATATTAGAAGGCCATAAAATGTGTAGTTGTTTAAAAAAATATTTTAATCTAAATTTTAAAAATACTGAATTGTCTTAGCCCAAGCTCTTACCTTTTCTCTCACATTCCCTATTATATTTTTAAAACAAACAAAAATTACTAACATATTGTTAATTGAGGTGGTAACCTCCCTCCTATAAAAAAGAGAATACAAATTTAAATTTGGGAAAAAGATAAATAAATACCCCATAAATATTAAAAACCTTGAAAGATAACTCAAATTTGGTAAATGACAAATGAGGGGTAAAAAATTAGTCAGTTTTAATCATTATATGTTAAGTTTTAGTCATTCTCTATTAAATTTTAGTCATTTTGTTTTAATCATTATCTGCTCAATCTTAATTATTCTATGTTGAGTTTTAGTCATTATCTGCTAAACATAGAATGATTAAAATTGAGCAAATAATTACTAAAACAAAATTACTAAAGCTCAACAGGGAATGACTAAAACTGACTAATTTTTTGCCCCTCATTTACCATTTACTAAATTTGAGTCATTTTTTAAAATTTTTAATGTTTAGATGTTATTTGTCTTTTTTTTCCTTTAAATTTCGGTAAGTGTACTAATTGGAAATGGATTTATAGATTTAATGAATATTTAATGAGATTACAAAGCATATTCTTTTGGTTAATAATCTATCTGTAGATATCATTTTTTTTATTACATACGGCCGGGATTGAATCCGGATTAGGTGTCACATAGAGCACTAACCATACCACACGGTCTAGAGATTGTTGGTTAGAGATTTGATTTTTGATAAAATATATATTGTACAATTCATATAGTCGACCCATATAGGGGAATAAGACTCTGTTGTTTATTGGTGTTCCCTTGTTTTTCCAATCCTTTTCTTTGTATTAGTATACCACAAATATTAGAAAAATAAACACTATATTTTGTCTTAATTATAAAATCTAATTGATTTTTTTTGGAGAAGTAAAGAAAGCTAGATAAATTATTTAATCTTGTGTTTTACTTATACTATATATTAATTCATAAGCCAAAAAAATTAATTTAGAAAAAAATAAAAATAAAAATAGTTTGAAGTAATTAAATTAGCTTCCTTAGTTTCTTAAAAATTGAAAGAAGTAATGAAATGAATTTTAGATTTAAAACCAAAGGTACTACAACTTTTCAAAAGTTTTTCAGTGTTCCAAATGATGTATTGATGTAACAAACGGGGAACACTCTATTCACAATAGAAGCCACTGTCTAGGAGAATTTTGGGGAATTACTATGATGTCATAAATAAATAGACTTAATTACCCAAAAAAATCCCAAATAACAAACTCTTTAATTTTGGGGAAAATTTCAGAAAAGACATTTAAAATAGGAAAAAGACAAATTAAAATGACAAAATCTAAAATCTCAAATCAATCCATTTCTACTTTCTTTTCTGTAATTACGAAAGTGCCACTGAATTTTTAGCAATACTAGTATTTTAGTTCATAATAAGAGTATCTCAATTAGCAACACAAAAAGCATTTAGTACTACATATTTTCGCTGTTAATTGTTTATGCTTGTGTTGTTAATTGAGATAGGCTTGTTGTGAATTAAGATACTCGTGTTGTCAAAAATCCAGTGACACTTTCGTAATTACAGAAAAAAAAAGGTACAAATGGACTAATTTAGAATTTTAGAGTTCGTTGTTCTGATTTGTCTTTTTCCTATTTTAAATATATTTTTTTAGAATTTCACCTTAATTTTTCTTTGGTTATGCTGAAGTGGTTGAAACTTAGAGCGAAGGGGTTGTTTGGGGAGCTTAATAAGTAGCTTCCTATTTAAACTTAAGGAGTTTCTTATTGTTTGGATGGAAAAAATGATTGGGTTTTTAGCAAATAAGGACCGTTTTTTAAAAAGTAGCTCTCAGCTACTTATCGTTGAACGTTAAGCAACGTTGGGATAAATTTCTCTCTCCACTTCTCAGCTAGCCAACATTTTTTCTTGTCTTCCAATAAATTTCTCTCTCCACAGTCCACATCAGACAAAGATCACACTCGCCACTCTCTTCTTCTGACCAAAGCTCGCGAGTCAGCTCTTCTTCTCTTCCGCCAAGAGCTCCACTGCCTCCGTGTGAAGATTTTCGTTAGCGGTAGAAAATCTGTGTCACTACTTCAGAATTTTCCGTCGATCTCGTCGTCATTGGTTCTAAGGGAGTGACTTGGTGAAGGCTGTGAATGGTTAGATTTATGGTTGGCTACCCCGATCTGTAGTGTGTCTTTGCTCATCGGAACAACAGCGCGGCGTCACCGTAAAAGGAAGGTAATGTTGTCCATGTAATTCTTCGTTCTCCATGTAATTATTTCCTATTTTGAGCCTCTATGCTTGTTAAGAGCATTTTGATCCCTGATTTCTCTTGCTTTTGTTTCTGTATGAACGTCGGATTTTTTTTTTTTTTGTGTGTGGGTCTTTATGGATGCCGAAGCACTTAGTTGATATATATTCAAGATTCAAATGAGGTGAACACTGATTCTGAACATCATTTTTATTTTTGTATTTTTCTTTTTTGTGGCGGTAAGAGATAGGAGATTAGCTTAATCAAGAGAATATTCCAATTTAGTAGTTTAAACTTATTGTTTAATTTGAAATGATATTATAGGGATGTTTTTTTTGCCAACTATATTATATGGATGTTTTAAATTTAGTAACTAATATATAATTATGTTTTCAACAAGCGATGGTGGCATTTTAATTTTATGATTTTAATAAGGAAAATTTGTTTTCAAGACGTTTGACAGCCAATTTTAATGTCTTTTTTCAAAGGTATAAACAAATAAGAAGAAGCGAAAGATACATGTTTGAAATCATTTTATATGAAAGATAATGCTAAATTCAAATCATTATCGGTGTGTTTAGTCATGAATCATATGAGTTTGGTCGTTAATTATCTTACTTGGCAATTGTTGTCATAACAACATGAGTAAAGACAAAGATGCAGCTCACTGAGATTACAGTCAAACTGGGGTTTTTATCAGCAAGAATATATTGAAAATGTTTTTTCAAAGAAAGCATGTGAGTGCATTACCAAGGCATTTATGGAGAAGACATGCAAACCATACACAAACAAACAATTAAAAAATAAGTTAAACACAAATGATCATATATTTTAATGAGCATCCTCATCAAATAGAAGTTCAGTATAAATGAATTGTATTCGTGATACAATCAAAGACTAACTTGTTAGAAGATTCTCATCCAATTAAATATAAGCAATTCATTGTATATTTTATTATTTTTAGTTTTTTTAAATTAATTGTCACAACGTGAAAATAATGATCTCACTTCAAATATTACATAACTATCAAATTTCAAATACATGATAGTTTTTTAAAAAACAATCAAAAACTTTTTTAAAAAAAAGCTTTCTGTTTATCATCCAAACATGCATTCATTTGAAAAAAAAGTCACTTCTATAACTTCTTATTTAAATACAAGTTACTTATGATAAGTAACTTTTTTTCTTTCCTGAAATCACTTATAATATGTTACTTCTACCAATAACTTATATTGTGGACAAAAAGAAATAAAATGTGTTTGGGAGAGCCAAATACTAGATGATAAAATTGAAATAGCTCACACCATGAACAACTCCACATTTTAGGCATGACTATCTTAAAATCGTGTTTAAAGATATAAGGTAGTGAAGAAGTTGTGCAAGATATGATAAAATTTTAAAATTGTTCAGTTGAAGATGAATTTTAAGTGCAACATTTTGAAAAATAATTTTTGACACACAGTTTGAGTAATTATTTTTGTCGTCTATAGGCTGCAGGTTAAAAAGCCTAATTAGACGATATGACTATTATGTGGTGTGCCAATATGCTGATATAGGGGGATAGATACTCTTAGTATCTTTTTTCTCCTTTCTCTCAGTAGCCTTTCATCCTAGCCATTCAATCCATCAGACCACCTACAAAGAGACACATCATCAGTTATTTAAAATTGTATCTAAATAATCCATCACTTTGCAATCGTAGCCACTCATATTTGGTACTTTAGACTATAAACTTTCCATTTTCCCCATGTCAGAGTGTGGCAAGAAAGCAACACAGGAAGGTGTAGCAGAAAGCTACTAGACAGATAATGATGTAGGTATGTTTAAATACATTGGTTCAATGGTTTCGTCCTATTCCTTATACTACTTCTGCAGTCACCAATGTTCTACATTTCTTTGTTATAGTCATCTAAGTGAAGAAGCATTGTTTCTTGAGGAGGGGTGCTCTGCAATCAGCTAGGTTCATGCTAAGAGACAAGGTATTATATATATATATATATATGTTTATATATTTACAAAAGTTGATACCTTTTCAGATTTTTTTTGGGTTAATATGTAATGTTATTTTAGCTCTTGACTGGAGAGAAAATAATGAAAAGGCAAAAGCATCATCTTCATTCTAATTTCTAGGATTCAGGGTAAGATAGAAGTAGCTTTCTTTAAAGAAAAAAAGATGGCATTTTGTAGATTTTTTTTTTAGATAGCTGATGTCATTCTCTTGCTTAAAGGGAGAGAAAAGAGGGAAAAAAGTTTCATATAATGTATTGAGTGTCAAGGAGTGCTTTACGTGTAGGATCTTTTGGTGTTATGGTTACTATGCTTCTGTGGTCCCATTGTTATAATTCAAAACCAAATGCTCAATCCAGTGAAACCTTGCACATGTTTATCGTAGTATAAATATTACCAGCCTTTTTTTTTTTTTTAATTTCTCCCTATATTTAATTTCAAATTAGCTTGTATTCAAATAGAGTATTGCACATAGTTTGCTTATTTGCTTCTATATATTTAATTTCATTCCAATTCTCACTCTTCCCACGCATCCTTTTCTTTTTCTTTAATTTCTCCCTGTCACCATGCCATTTTAGTCATATGTATTTTAATTCCTTCAATAAAATATTGCTCAAATATAGTGATTTTTTTTAATTTTGTAATTTCTCATTTTTTATAAGATTTTGTTATGTGCATAAATTTATTTTTTCAAGTTTCATTATATGGAATTTGATTTGATTCCTGTGTTAGGAAAGGAATTTGATGATTTAGAGGAGGCATAGAGATTTTGGAATGAATATGCTTGTAAAGTAGGTTTTAGTGCAAAAAAAAAGGGTTAACCAAGAGTAAGAAAGATATAAAGACAATTATTAGCTATAGATATGCATGTTCAAAATAGGGCAAACGAAGACTATATAAAAGGTGCACTCCAACTACCAATCATCATTCAAAGACCAGGACCGATTGTCAGGCTAGAATGACAGTTAAATCAGTGAAAGGTAAATTCAAGATTACTAGCTTTATAGAAAAGTATAATCACCCATTGCAACTTCAAGAACCAGTGCATATAATGAGGTCTCAACGAAAAATAAGTGATGTACAAGCATATGAGATTGATTTGGCTAGAGATGCTAGACTTAAACAAAAAGCAACTTTTAACCTTATGAGTAAGCAAGCAGGTAGGCGAGCTAATCTTGGTCTCACTCAAGTGGATATGAAAAGCTATTTGATGACTAAACGGCGAAGAAGTTTGGTAGATGGGGAAGTTCGATGCTTATTGAATTATTTCGAAGAACAAATTACAGAGAATCCTTTATTTTACCATTCATACTAGCTTGATATGGAAGATCGAATTACAAATATTTTTTGGGCAGATGCTAGTATGCTGGTAGATTATGATTATTTTGGAGATGTGGTTTCATTAGACACCACATATTGCGCAAACAATAATCATAGGCCTCTTGCAATATTTTCAGGATTCAACCATTATAGAGGAATTGTAATTTTTGGTGCAGCTTTGTTATATGATGAAACTACAGAATCATTCAAGTGGCTACTGGAAACTTTTTTGAAAGCAAACAAGTGAAAGAAACCTGCAACAATTTTTATTGATCAAGATCAAGTAATTGCAAGAGCACTACATGAAGTTGTTCTTGAAGTTAAGCATGCATTATGCACATGGCATATTGAGCAAAATGGAATAAAACACTTGGGAAATAAAATGAAAGGTGGTTCACACTTTTTGCGTGACTTCAATAAATGCATGTTTGCTATTGATGACGAGTCACAATTTGAAGAAGCATGGGCTTCTCTAATATCATCATTCAATTTGGAAGACAACTCATGGTTGAAGTCCATATATGAAGTCAAAGAGAAATGGGCATGGTGTTATATGAAGCTCTATACAACTCTTGGTATGCGTAGTACACAAATAAGTGAAAGTGTTAATTTACACATCAAAAGTATTACAAATCCAAGTGTTAGTATTGGTGAATTCTTCAAAAGTCTTGAGCGAGTTGTTGGAGAGAAGAGGTGCAATGAGATGAAATGTGACTATGAAGCAAGGGAGAAAAAGCCAAGATTGATAGTCCAAAGTTCACCAATATTAAGTCAGGTTGTTGAAATTTACACCGCCTCGGTGTTAAAATTGTTCCAAGAGCAATTAGACCTCTTTTTCGCCACTTGTATTTCCTCTCGAGATGAGAATGGTACATTGTTCACATATACTGGTACCATGGTTAATGAAGACAAGAAATGGATATTGACATTTGATCCAAAGGATAATTCTGTATGGTGCACTTGTAAGCATTTTGAATCTATTGGGATATTGTGTTGTCATGCTTTGAAAATATATGAGGCAAATGAGGTTAGGAAACTTCCAGAAAAATATATTTTGAAAAGATGGACCAAAGATGCTAGAGATGGTGTGATACATGATTTTAAAGGAAGTGAAATACAGGTTGATCCTAAGCTTCAGAGCACACAAACATATAGACATTTATGTCATATGATGATAACATTAGCAGCTAAAGTGTCTAATTGTCTGCAGACTTCTGCCTTTGTTCACAAATCTATAATAGAGCTTCATAAAGAAGCAAGAGAGTTCCGTTCAAGGCTAAGGGATTCAAACGATGATAAGAACAAGGAAGAAGATAGAAGTAGGCGAAAGGGTGGCTACCAAGAAAATAAGAAGCTGGATTTGAAAGATAAACTATTGACGGGCATTAAAAAGAGATATGGAACAAAGAGAAAGAAAATATTTAAGACTTGGCATGAACATTTGGGAAAGAAAAGTAGGTCCCAAGCCAAAACAAGAAGTGAGGAATTAGATGCTCCAATTTCATGTTTTGCACCTTCGACATTGCAAGAACTATCTCAAGTGCAATCATTTACTAGTATGTTGATGGTGAGGTTTTTTTTATCTAAAATAAGATTTACTTTGTGATTTGTTCTTTTCATGTATGTGAACAAGAGAAAATTTTTTTATAACACCTTTTTGTGTTAATAATATGTGTACTTTGCCTTTTGTGATTTATAGGCTCCCTTGGAATGTCCAACACCATCATTGGAAGCATTAGAAGAGGAAATTTTGTTGCCAGATACAAAAAAAACTGAGATAAGAATGTGCACAAATTAAGGGAAAAATCTCACCTTTATTAAAATTAATGTGTGTACTACATCAAGATGTCAAATACAACTGACATTTTCTAATACACTCAGTATATATCAAATTTATTGTATTACAACTTTTTAAGACCATATACTAACATCTACATTGCTCTTCCTTCTTCCTTCTTATTAGGTGAAGGTCAGTCTTTCACATTAGCTTCAACAATGTCCAATCATGTCCTGGAAGGTGAATCACCATTTTCTATGGCTTCAACAATGTTTAACCAGCATGAAGAATTTGGCAACCACCGCCGGCAATGACAATTCAAATTTGATTAATATAGTCATTCAACCATCAAGTTTCACTTTTTGGATATAGTCAACAAGTTTTATTTTTTATGACATAGTTCTGCTGCTGTAACATAGCTTGAAGTGACTCATTTTGATTGTACATATATCATACTTTTGATATTTACTTACCATATCAATTATACTATGATGATGGACTATTTTGATAATATTTTTATTGAAATTAGACAACATCAACTTGCACAAACCTAAGCTTATTGTGAAAACCAGAATATAGTAGCTAACAGCAAAAATTCCAAATTCCAAATTCTTCTCAAAATGCTAAACCAAAATCCCTGAGAAAAAATCAGTTCCAGAAGCAACAAACAATATAGTTTCAGCAAAATTGCAGTTCAGGTCAGGATGGGATCACTTTGATGAGATTAAAGTATGCAAAGAATGCACTTTGATGAAAACATGCAGTTTCAGTGAAAAATGCAGTGTACAAGTCTGTTCAAGCAAGTGAAAAATGATCTTAGTGACAATCACCAAATGCTAGCTAGTGCAGAATTTCAGAAATAATTTGATATGATGCACCATGAATAGCTAGTGACAAGAGAAAAGATGCATGAATCTCGATAATGAAAAAAATGCTAGAATATGGCTGCTGAATTTTGAACAATGTAGTTTCCAAATAAGCCAAGTTACCAAATTCAAGAAGTTAGAACCAAAATGACTTTGCAAACAGCAAACACTGATAGAGAACCAGCAATAAATCTGCACAGATATGCTAACAATATCTAAAAATTGATTAATCAAAATTTAGCCCTATAGAACATGAGGAGACAATTTGGACAGAGGATTATAATCGAAGCAATCAACTGGCTGCATCATTTAATGGTCTTTAGCAATTTGGACAGAGGATACATCATTTAATGGCTGCATCATTTAATGGTCTTTAATCAACTGGCTACATCATTTAAATGGATTTGCAGGTGAATATATATAGCCATAAATAATGGTATAGGGTGATTTTATTAGAATAAACAAACTTCATTCTTTGTGGCAGAGCTTTTGAAGGAAAATAAAACTGATCCAATATAGCAAGATTGCAGTTCAGCAAATGCAACAAACATAATTCAGGAATCTAGTTTAGCAAATGTAACAAATAGAACCCAAAGTACTAGATATGACACTGAACACCAAAATAATTTGAGACCAGCACTGAGCATTTCTCCCAGAAATCCAGCAATGCTACTGTTTGAAGGAAAATATGCAAAATAATTTGGGCTTTGCCAATGAGTCACCCTTGGCAGTATCTTTTCCTGAACATCTAATATATGACAAATTTCAAACATCTTTAGTAGCATGCTGCCATGTCTCGTTATGATCTACATTGTTAGAATTGAAACTTTTGCATACATAAACAGGCTCTTGTATAGAAATCTCACCACTCAAAATATCTTGAAGTGGTTCAGGATAATTAGGTGCAGAATCAAGTAGAAGTTTCTTGAGATACCCAGGCTGCAATATGCGAAACACATATAGAAAAAAAGATGCATGGTCATAATGATTTCAAACTAAAAGCATAATTGGAAGATTAAAAGAAAGGATAGCAAAGTTACTCAATAAAAGAAAAGCATCATCATGCACATATTTCACAAAAGTTTAATATTTTCCAGTTTCAATTACAAGCTGAAGCCAAGTTTCAAGTTCTGTGAAAAGCATATACTCATATAGCTGTAATGAGCCATAAACGATCATGCAAATGAAAAAAAAACGATATTAATGTTACAAATGCGAAAATTTTTACAACCTCAACTTGGCTGAGCACAGGGAGATTTTTTATGGTTTTTTAGTAATCAACGATGAAATCCACCATCTTATGAGCCTGCTCCCTAAGCTGCTCAGCGTCTATCGGCCTTAACTCACTCTCCCTAGACATTTGTCAACTGCGAAGGTCAGAGTTCAAAGTTGAGACTATACATTGAATGAAGAATCACAGTAATTGCATCACTCATTTCATCTATATTCCCTAAAGGAAAATTGGCAATGCGTGATCTCCCACACTCGTTTCTATAGATATGGAGATAGAGTTTGAAGTTCGGGACTTACATTTCTTTCAGCATAATGAAGAGTTTCGATGGGGATAAACTAAGTGAACTGAAATACTATAGAAGATCGGGCCTCCACCGCTCCAGACCTCCAGTTTAACGATGCAAACTCCGCACACCATAATCCAAGGTCCGGTCTAAAGTACCAAATATGGGCGGCTGCAATTGAAAAACGATGGATGGTTTAGATACGATTTTAAATAACTGATGATGTGTCTCTTTGTAGGTGGTCCGATGGATTGAAGGGTTAGGATGCAAGGATACTGAGAGATGAGGAGAAATAAGATACTGAGAGTATCCGTCCCCCTTGCCCAAGAGGCAGGCAAGCATGTCAATGACAATGGATTGAAATTGAAGAATAGATTTGTTTGTAGTATCGTCATCAAAGTGTTGTATCTAACATTGAAGAAGCTTAAAGAACTCGGTAATCTGAAACCACAGAAGGAGGGCAAATTATGCGGTGGCTTGTTTATCGTCATCAGAGTCATTAACAAGATTATCATCAAAGAATTCATTCAGGTACCTGGGGCAGTTATCATTGTAGTCTCCCCTATCTGCAGTGACCCTCCGCTTCTAATAAGCGATCATGTCAGGGGAAAGCCCCCATTTCGACAGTTCTTTGTCATTGTGATGAACTGCTAAGCTGTATCCCCTCTGCTCTCAAGCTGCATCACTCGGATCTCGCAGTTCTCCAGATTGTTTAAAACCTCAAATTGTTGTACCGTCCACTTGAACCACTTCATCAAGAATACCTGTGATGTTATTCCGTGTGACACAATTACCAGATTCACCTCTTGCTTATCCTCCGAGTGAAGCCTCTTCACGACTATGTCCCTCCACAGTGATTCTAGAAAACCTGCTCATTACCATAAACAACTTCTTCGTTAAGGGATTTCTCTAGTGAATGGCAAAAGAAAAAAAATTGCAGTAATTGTCAACCTATAATTTCATAGCTTCGTGAATATATACCTAGCAATGCACATATACATGGAGCTGCAAAACACTCACCGGGATGTCTTAAAATGCGGGGTAGAGTTAGCAAACCAAGTATCAGCGGAAAATAGATCAAGAATTCCAATTATGGTTGCCAAATTAAAAAAAAGAGTGAAACGGGCCGGCCGGGCAAAATTCATCTGGGAGGGAGGCAAAGAACAGCTGGGGTACGTAAAGTTTCAGTTGAGAAGGAGGCACAATCTTTACATTTTCCAATCACTTCCATGGTTCTTCCATACAACTCAATGAAATTAGTTGATGATTTCTTTAGGGTTTAAATGACAGATTTGTCCTCAAGACGTCAAAGTTATTCAACGATATTGCAATTCCAGCTTAAATGCAATGTCCGATCGTCGGGTGAAGAAAACATGTGCAAAATGGAATCTATATACTCCAGGAAAGGAAAGGTAAAGAGAAAGAATCGAAAGTACTTGAAACGCGATCGAAAACATCGGAGGGGGACTCTCCCTCCGGAAAGCGATAGTAGAATCTGCCGAAGTGATCGCGCTTCTCCCTGGCGACTTTCATCTTCTCTTGGGGCTGAAAATTCCCCAAGTCTTGCTCCCTGACTCGGCACTCCTCTCTCACGCCAAGTACCCTTTTCTTGGAGAAAGATCGGCCAATCTCGCGAAGGGTCGATCGAGCACGAGCGTAGGGGGACACGTAAAAGTAAAGCCCCCAATCTGGACAAGAATCGTCGCCGGAGACGATCTGCCGTAGTGTTTGTCCGGCGAGTTGGGACTGTGCAATGCCTTGTTGTGTTAACGGAATGTCGTGGTCAGGGGTGGTTGCGTAGGTGGCATCGTCGACGTTCCCTTCAGATTGACCATGACGAACAAGTATTATTCTCTTGGGAAGAGTTGTCTTCTCATCCGGATGCATGTCCTCTCTTTCTCCTTCACACCTTGTTGTTCTGAATACGAAGGGATCAAAAACGAAGATAAGCAAGGTAATGTGGTTTTGCTTCAGCCCAAATGAATTTGGTTTTACAGAACTTCAGAATTCGTAGGCAGGCTCTGCTTCCTCCTCTCCTCCCTCCCGTTTATACACTTCAATTTCCATATTATACTGTTTGGTTAATTCATCAAAAGCACTCGACTGTTCTCTCCGCTGAGATTAAATACCAAATCGACAGCATTGAAAAAAAATTTTAAACTTCTTTATTTGGTATTCAGTGATTACCAGTTAGTCAGAGGCAACCAACGTATTTAAAAATATATAATTATGCATCACAAGAACAGAAGGTTTTAATAAAGTAAATTGGGGGGCTGTCTTGTGTGACAAGAGTGGAATTTGAGTAAAAGTTAATTACTAAAACTCTGCAAAAATAACCAAATGAATGTGGAAAAAAATGAATGAAATGTGGGGAGTGGGGAAAAGATTGGAATGGAATTAGAGTCTGGAGGAAGGAGAGAAGCAACTTACAAGCACATGGTTGGGGAGTTATTGAAAACTAACTTAACCACCTTAGTTTGGAAGACGCGGGAAACCATTGAAATGAAATTGCGTTACGTGGAAGCTTAAGCTTCAACTCGTGGCGTCATGCCATCATCCCCAATCTCACACTCATTGATATTTCATATTTACCAACTCCTTTCTCCCCAATTTTTCACTTTTCTCCTTTTTTTTTTTTTTTTACAATAGAAAAAGGCTTATCTACCACAATTTTTTTTATTATTACATACGGCCGGCATCAAAACCAGATTAGGTGTCATATAAGGCTTACCTGCCACAAATTTTAATCGCTAACATCCCTTTTTAAATTCTTTACAAATATATTCTAACTTTCACTAAAAGACAAACTAAATTTTTTTTAAAAAAATATATAATGATATTTATATCTGTATCGAAGTAATATCTAAAATACAAGAAGCCAGTCTAGTAGCGTTCAGATCCTCTCCCTGGCCTTCCCCTCCCTTGCCTCTCCCTGGCTTTAAAACGATGCCGTTTTGTGTCTAATTTGTGCGCTGCGTTTCACTCACCCAACAGAGCCCGATGAGCAGTGGTTCGTCCCTTACTCTTTCACCGCGCCTCGCAGCGTCACTCTAGTAGCGTTCAGATCCTCTCCCTGGCCTTCCCCTCCCTTGCCTCTCCCTGGCTTTGAAACGACACCGTTTTGTGTCTAATTTGTGCGCTGCGTTTCACTCACCCAACAGAGCCCGATGAGCAGTGGTTCGTCCCTTACTCT
>JBAGKO010000004.1:13494858-13518834 GCA_037177275.1 Acacia concinna | reverse complement strand
AACATGTGGTATCAGAGCAGGTTTTTTCGATTCCCCTCTGCCTAGTATTTTGTTCAAATTATGTTATGTTTCTGTTTTGAAAAACAATACAACAATCGATTGCATTTATGTGTTCTATTAAGGCTTCTAATTCTCTGCGTGCTATTTAATTTTACGACGCGTTATAAGGAACTGCTTCCTTGCTTGGCCTGACCTGGAACACATGGTTTATGTTGTGGCCAATTTTTTGATTCGTTTTTTCCAAAAACTGTTTTAGGATAAAGGTTATTTAGGGCCATGGCTTCCATTGGTCTTTCTGTTTTGTTGCCAATAACCCCCTTTTGTTTTTAGAATGTCTTGGGCTGTGCCCTTTATTTGGGCCTTGTTACAAGGGTTCTAGGACTTAATGTTTTAATTTATAATTTTTCCAAGCATGCGGGCCAATTGGTTTCTGGGCCGTTCAAGTTTAAAAAAAAAAACCAATGATCTTTATTTTTTGGGATTTTTTTTAATTATCATTTGCTGTATATAATTCATTGTTTTAGAAATTATTTTTTTTGGAAAGATGTATTTCGGTGCCAAGCTTTACTAGGCCTTTATTTCAATTCTGACTTCTAATTGTCTTTTAAGCATTTGGGCCTTTTTTTAAAAAAAATTTTTTTTTGAGGTTGTATGAATTGTTTTTTATTATTGTTTTGGGCCTATCTTGTATAATGATATTTGGGCTATTTATGTTTATGTTTCAACGTGACAATCGAATATCAACATAAGCTTCATTTTTCATTTTTCTTAATAGCTTAATATAGAAAAATTATATTTCTTAATAGGTTCATGAAGAAAAATAACTTTTTCCAATATCATCATATGTCAATATTCGATTGTCACGTTGATTAGTTGAAACGAAAAGTTCCCTCCTTAATTCAAACCTCTGTATAATTCTAATATTTGTGATTAAAAAACTAACTAATAATATAATATGCAAATTTTTAATCTTTGCCTCATCATAAAGAGATTCCGGCTTCCATTATCCAATGAAACGTTCAATATCCTAGTAAAAAACAACATATGAATTATTTGTGACTGCCTGTGCCACAGCAACAACAGCAGCAATGGCCACAGCAAACACGCGGCAGAACTAGATGTGGCACCGGCAGTCACTATTTTTAGTGTTGTTTTATTTTATTTATGTTCTTTTATCCCACTTTGTAATAATTATTTGTATCATTATATAATTTAATGCGCTCATCCATTTTTGTATAGGATAAGAATTAGATGTTACATAAAAATTCAGTGGCAATTTTGGCTATTACTATATAAAATTACACAAACATTTATTTGGGATTTCTCTCTTTCCCTCCTTTAAAATTGAATTTCTCTAATAATTTTTTTGGGGTTTTACTTTTATTATTTATCAAAATTATTACATTTTATAAAAAAATTGATAATTTTTTATAAATTAATAAATTAATATTTTTTTAAAAAAATTCCCCTATTCACGTGAACAGTGCACACTCGCGCACTGTTCATGTGAATAGTGTACAAGTCGTTCTTAACAAGAACACTTGCGCACTATTCACGAACAGTGCCCACTCGCGCATTGTTCACATGAATAGTGCGCAAATCGTTCTTGTCAAGAACGACTTCTATTGTGGACACCACTTTTTCTAGATAATTTACACGCAAGTCATTCTTGGCAATAACGATTTGCAGAAATCATTCTTGCCAAGAACGATTTATGGTGTTGCATCTGACTAAATATTTTTTTTTGATATAGTATTTCGTTAAATATTTTTTTTGTTTACTATATTTGATTAAAAAAGCCCAAAATAACATACTTACAATTATTAGAAAAAATTCCTACAATAGCCACATATTCATAACAGAATAATACAGTTAAACTTAATAGTAATAATGTAACACAATATACGAACAATTAAATATGAGGCTCCTACTTGATCCTTGAAGTTGCTCAGGAATATAGAACGCCTACAAATAAAAAAAAATAGTAACACTATAATTACTAAGATCAGTAAAAATACTTCCAACTATACAACTTCAAGAAATTATATACAACATTACTTACTATAATTATAGAAATCCCAAACTTTTGAGTACCGGCATAGAATAAGAGAAATTGGAAAGAAACTGAATGAAGGATGAATGAATAAGGCGTAGAGAAACAATGAAGGCAACCCTTGTGAGGAAAGAAATGAGAAGGCGCAGAGAAGGCAACCCTTGGGAGGAAAGAAATGAGAAGGCGTAGAGAAAGAATGAATGCAAAATGAACTGAAGCCATTGCCTATTTATAAAGGAAAAATTTCTGGATCCGTGAAGAAACAATGACCCCTACGCTCAATTATTCAACCTCTACTCTATCACTCCTGCCACATTTTCTGCGCATGCCTTTAAAGCCTGCCAACAACAGGTTTAAAAAAAATTACAGCACACGTGTAATGGTGTCAGAGTGAACGACATACAAATCGTTCACACAGTGAACGACTTGCACCCTGACACATGTTAGGGTGTAAGTTGTTCACAGTGTCAATGACATGTGCAATATGTCAGACCCTCTCCCCCCTTT
Organism: Acacia concinna; assembly: GCA_037177275.1. Lineage (NCBI taxonomy): Eukaryota > Viridiplantae > Streptophyta > Magnoliopsida > Fabales > Fabaceae > Acacia > Acacia concinna. The sequence continues at coordinate 13,516,274 of JBAGKO010000004.1, read as the reverse complement.
TTACATGCAAATCGTGGTTCTAATTAGCGATTTGTGAAAATCGTCTTTACAACCCATGATTTATAGTGTAATATCTGTTTAAATATTTTTTTTGTATTGTATTTTGTTAATTATTTAATTTGGTCGTTGCATTTGGTTAAAAAAGCCATATAATATATGTTAATATTTAAGTCAATTTTTTTTTATAATTAATCCATTATCTAATTTACGATAACACTTAGGTGATTTTTTTCATATAATATATGTGAAGGCTTATGACACTTGTTCTTGATGTAAGCATGGGACAATTGCATCTTACGAGCTACTACAGCCTCTCTAACTATTATATGGGCAAAATCACCAATGAATACTCCTTATCTACCTCACAAATCAGTTTTTTAAGGTTGTTGATACAAGTTTTATAGCAATGGCACTACTTAAGCGTACTAGAGTCCCAAATTTACCCTATACGTCTTATGGCTCCTTACTGAAATTGTGCTCTAATCCACTTGTGAAGCCTCCACATCTGCCACCAGCTTCTTCAAAACCTCCACCTTCATTATTTCATAAACGATTTTGAATAGAAGGTGTGTTAAGAGTAAATTACAACAGTTCATGTTCAGTGGAAGGGGTTGCCAAATGTTGAAGCACCACGGATGTCTTTTTTTTTTTTTCCATTTTCAGCAACAATTTTTAAACTTTAAGGGTGTGTTTGAATCATGAGAAAAGTGGAGAGGGGTATTGTTATAACATTGTAAAATCAGTTTGCACGTTAATTAAGGGTAGTTAGCGACACTAGCCGACACTTTTTATTAAAGTGGCATTAGTCATAGCATGCCTAACCGTATAGGCCTTATTAGAATTAGTTAGTGCCTATTGGAATTTACAATAATTTTTTTTAAACGTGATTTACGGTATATGAAGTAAATATATAAGAAGAATTTTATCTCGACTTAGGAACATATTTTTTAAAGGGTTAAGGGGTTTAAATACTCTGCAAGTATTGCACTATGGGTTATGATTACTCGAAAGTTTTTGAGGGGGCAAAAATACAAGTTTTTAAAATAGGGCAAAAATACCTCGGAAGCTTTTAAAACGGGGCAAAAATACCCCTCCGTTAAATCCACAAACAGTCAACGTCTGTTGACCCTATATATGCTGACGTGGCATGTCTATGAGGCATCTACTTTATTTTTTTTTTTTACAACTAGTCATTTAAAAATTTCGAAACCTTCATAGAAAATCTTTAAAAGTACCAGGAGACTACCATTAATATTTCAGAATTTTTGGATGTCTAGAACTCCCACAATAAAGTTTTCCGTAAAACCCCTTTTACCGATAATTTATCGATTTCAAGGGTTTTTACTTACATAACTGGTTTTCTTTTCTGATTTTTATTGCATAAAAAATTTCATAAAATAATATACTAATTTTTCTATATCCAAGTCCAGAACACTGAGGTCCCAATATATGTGATAATATCAGTTTTTCGCCAAAAACCCTGTCCAGCTAAAAATTATGAAAATATTCAAAAATTCATAATAAATTCATCAGACCTCGAAACAACATTCTAACTGCACCATAATGTTTTGGACACCCTCTACTACTTTCTAGGATTTTATGGGAATTTTTGGGCATCTTGAACTTATCCACATGTCGGGTATCATGTAATATCTCAAAATTTTTTAGGCCAGAAAATGGTATTTTAGGCCAAAATAGTGATTTCCGGGTAAACCGAGTATCGTACTCTGATATTTTTTTAGGTCTAGATGAGATATTTTGGATAAGGAGAGGGCCTTAATCTATAGAGGATTGAAATATCTCAAAACAATTAAAGTGAAATTTCGTAAAAATTTTGCAAAGTTTTCGAAATATACTAAAACTATTTGCATAGAAGTCCTTCCTCGGATTTCAATTTAATTGTTGTGAGATATTTTTAAGATGCTCGAAAATTCCCATAAAATCTTAGAAAATAGTAGAGGGCGTTCAGAACATTATAGTGTAATTATAATGTTGTTTCGAGGTTTGAGGAATTTATTATGAATTTTTTAATATTTTCATAATTTTTAGCCGGACAGGGTTTTTGGCAAAAAACTTATATTATCACATATATTGGGACTTCAGTGTTCTGGATTGGGATATGAAAAAATTAGTATATTATTTTACAAAATTTTGTATGCAATAAAAATCAGAAAAGAAAACCAGTTATGTGAATAAAAGCCCTTGAAATCGATAAATTATCGGTAAAGGGGTTTTATGGAAAACTTTATTTTGGGAGTTCTAGACATTCAAAAATTCTGAAATATTAATGGTGGTCTTCTGGTATTTTTAGGGATTTTCTGTAAAGGTTTCGAATTTTTAGATGGTTAGTTGTAAAAAAAAGTGAAGTAAATGCCTCATAGACATGCCACGTCAGCATATCTAAGGTTAACGGACGTTGACTGTTTGTGGATTTAACGGAGGGGTGTTTTTGCTCTATTTTAAAAACTTCTAAAGTATTTTTGCCCCCCAAACACTTCCAAATTCCCATAACTCATAATGCAATACTTCCAAAATATTTAAACCTTTAATCCTTTTTTAAAAGCTAAATCATACATGTACTTAAGTGGTATATGAGTTATGACCCCTCTTACCTCATTACAAAAGACATACATCGTTGTAATTCGCAGTCTTTGTTACCAATCATGAACCAATGAGAATTATTCAGAGTTTATTGTCTCTCTTTCTACCTATTTTCTCTACACACCGCTATCAATAATTACAACCCTTATAAAAAGATAGATACAAAGAATTCAACATAAAATTTAGGGAAAATTCTAAAAAAATACCAAGCAAATGTATAAAAGGCCATTTAGTATGGTGAATTTTAAAAATTCAAAATTAGAATCTTAGTAGGAATTTAGAATTTTTAGAATATATATAAAAGATGAAACTGCCTGTAATTAAAAATTAATAACATCAGTTTACTATTTCCCAACTTCAATCCCCTAACTCACAATATTAATTTGGAAAAACAACTTTTATGAATGTCTTTTGAAAACGTTCTAGAGGTTATTCTATAATTTTAACAATATATAATTGGGAATTAATAACATTGGTATCCTATTTCTCAACATTAGTACTATAGTTTACAACATCTTCTTTTCACCTATTAATTAAGGATAGTTTCGTCTTTTTATACATTCTAAAAATCCCATATTCCCATTGAGATTTTGATTTGAAATTTTTACATTTCACTGTACTAAATTATCTTTTATACTTTTGCTTGGTGTTTTTTTTTTTGGCTCTCTAAATTTTATCAAATAATTTAACTTATCCTAAAATTATTAATTTTATTCTTTTTATGTTACTTTTATTTATTTTTTCTCAAATTTAAAAATTTGAGCTCTGCAATTGATTTTTTTAAAAAAATATTTTAAAAAATATTAATAAAATGATAAAAAAACAATTAAGTATTGTTGAATTTGAAAATCTCAAATCAATCTTTAGTAGAAATATAAAATTTTCAAAATCTTGAAAATTTATCTCTGTATTTTAATAACTTGAGTGTTTATATTAATAACTTGAGTATATATTATCTAACTGCCTCTGAAGTTGTTAATATGGATTTTTAAATTGTTAATATAAATATTCAAATTATTAAAATCTAAAGGGATTTAGGTAGTTTCACAAAAATTTAAGATTCCAAAAATTTCATATTACAACAAATAATTAATTTAGAATTTTCAGATTTTAATACAGTGAGTTGTCTTTTTTACATTATTTTAGTTTTTTTTTTTGAAATTTCCCCCTTTTTTATGCTAAAGCTTTTTGATTTAATTTATCAAGATTTTCTTTTTTTCAAAAATTTACTAAAGATTCCAAGTAAAGATGGATTAGGATTTTGTCGTTACCCACAAACCCAAGATTGACTATTGAGTATTGACGTACAAAAAACCTGTACGTCGGGTTGTTCGGTTCTACCCTCCAAAGCTACCAAACGCAAGAGTCTGTTTTCTGATCTTCAGGTTCTTTCACCTGTTCTGGTCTCCGTGTCTTGAGTGGAAGATCAAAGTCATCAAACCCTCCACTGAATTTTATTGATATCGCGAAACGTAAGATGCAGATATGGGTGAACCTCGGATGGGTATAAGGATGTCTATGTACTCGCGGAATCGAAGTTCTTTAATGGAGTTTGGATCCTCGTTTTTGGCCTTAGTTGGATGTCGATTCCACTTTTGTTCGACGTTCGATTCCTATTCAGTCGCTTGTGAGGCGTTTTCTGAACAGTTTTTCCTTGATCAGACTCGTACTCGGAACAAATTATAGGGTTTTCTACTTTTTTTCGCGCCTCAAACCGAATCCACTACTCTAGGACGTTTTGTTTTTTTTGTTTTTATTTTAAATCCATGATAACTATGGATTCCTTCGCCTGTTTGTCGGATGGCAAGTTTGAGGACGATGATGTTGATGTTGTGGAAAAGGATCCTACCGGACGTTACATTCGGGTAAGTGCATTAACCTGACTAGAATTCTACATTGCTATTACTCTGACACTGAGAATTCAATGGGCAACCCTAAAATTTTCATTCTAGTAGATGCAGTTACGATTATTGTTTGTGATTGATTGTTGAGGATATTGTTTCTTCTGGAAACAAAGCCTTTCCTGTTCCTAAGTAGGCTGTCTTAGTTATCAATTCTATATAACCAACCTTTTTCTCGTTAACTTCTGAAGTGGAGTTATTGATACATTGTTATGCTTCTATTTTCAGTATGATGATATGTTGGGCAGAGGAGCATTCAAGACTGTGTATGGTCCTGAGACCTATCTTCTTTTAGTTTTTATAATAGTTAGATATAGAAGTTAAAATATTTTTTGAATGAATAAACTTTCTTAATTTATATTACCTTTATTTATGCTTATTATAGATATAAGGCATTTGATGAAATTGATGGGATGGAAGTCGCCTGGAGCAAAGTGGACATTATGCACGTTTTGCAGTCTCCGGTTCAATTGGAAATGTTATATTCTGAGGTGCATCTCCTCAAGTCTTTGAAACATGAAAAAATCCTCAAGTGCTATAATTCTTGGGTTGACGATAAAAACAAGACTATCAACATGATAACTGAGTTCTTCGTCTCTGGCAGTTTGAGGCGGTAAGTATATTGACATTTAATTGTTATTTTGTGATGTTTTGCCCCTGTTGTGATTAAACTTTGCTGTCATGGATTTTGGTGTCTCTTATAATGGATTAGATATCGAAAAATGCATAAGAATGTTGAATTGAAGGCCATCAAGAACTGGGCAAGGCAAATTCTTCGAGGTTTATGCTATTTGCACAGCCACAACCCTCCTATCATCCACAGAGATTTGAAATGTGATAATATTTTTATTAATGGTAATACTGGAGAAGTGAAGATTGGAGATCTTGGATTGGCAGCTGTCCTACAGCAACCTACTGCACACACTGTGATTGGTAAATTTGCTTCAGTTTTAACTGACTTTTAACCTAACAAAACCATATTGAGAGGAAGAAATTGGTCTTGATGCTTATGTTTAAATTTCACTTTGCAGGGACGCCAGAATTCATGGCTCCTGAGCTTTATGATGAAGAGTACAATGAACTTGTTGACATATATTCTTTTGGTATGTGCATGTTAGAAATGATAACCTGTGAGTACCCATACAGTGAATGCAGAAATCATGCACAGATATATAAAAAAGTTACCTCTGTAAGTCTAATGTAAGTTTAGTTCTTTAAATCTTTTCTTAATATTATTTTCTGTCACCCTCATCAGTCTCTCGCTTTCAGGGAACAAAGCCTGCTGCTCTTGGTAAAGTGAGTGATCCCCAAGTGAGACAATTCATAGAGAAATGTTTAGTTCCAGCATCTATGAGATTGCCTGCATCTGAGCTATTGAAGGATCCTTTTCTTGCTATTGATGACATGAAGAATGTCAACCATGGACTGCATTTGCCCATTCACGTGGCACCGCCACCAACTGAGCCACTTCCTGTGGAGAATGACCAAACTGTCAAGGATGTTTTGCCTGGCTCCTGTTTGGAAGTTACTGAAGGAAGTCCTCAAATATTAACTCTAGATGTCCCTAGGACTAATGAGGGTACTGAATTCAGGCTGCAAGGGGAGAAAGTTGTTTCAGACCGAACAATTTCACTAACTCTGCGCATAGCTAAGGCAAATGGTGAGTTGTTATATTTTAGTTATTTTTCCTGCCACAATTGGATGCTAAATGTTTATGTATCAGTTAGGTCTTGAGTGAAGATATTTTTGTTATTTTTCCTGCCACAACAGCATGCTAAATGTCTTTGTCTTTGTTAGGTCCTGCAAAGAATATCGAATTTCCATTCTATCTTGATTCTGATACAGCAATTTCAATTTCTGAGGAGATGGTAAAATGTCTGAATCTCCCTGCTGAGGGCGAGAGTGTTATTGCTGGATTGATACAAACCATGATTGTCAGGCTTGTTCCTAACTGGAGAGGGTCACGCCAACTATCATCTGGAGCAGATTGTTTGGATGGAAATTCTCTTGTAGTTTCAAATGTGGGATCACCTTTAAGGGGCCATGGCAATGAGAATCTTGTTAACTCACAGGTTGTTGAGGAAGATCAAGAAAAACATGATGTGATTACAGTCGTCTCAGATGCTAAACATTTACATCCTGATTATACTGGCTTTGATGGAGACTCTGAGGGTTCCATTGCCAAAAAAAGGACAGATTCAGACTTCAGGTTATCCAATCAAGATGAATGCAATAGGGAGGGTGATGGTGGTGGATTTGATAACTCAGCGAACTCAACTATCTCGTTTATAGATTCATGTGGCGATGAGCCCAATAATTCAGACCTGCCAAGCATCAACTATCTCTCCCGCGCAGACAAAAATCAATGTGACCAGCTGCCACCGGAGCTTGATGCAATAAATACACAGTACCAACAATGCTTTCTTGAACTTGCGAAGATGAGGGAGAATGCAATAGTGAACACAAAAAGGAGATGGATTACAAGGAAAAAAATACCAGTAATGTGATAGATTGGGAAACATCCTTTTTTTGCTGATAGAGTTGTTTTCCCCGTTATTCTTTTTTTCCCTTTACATTTTCCCCCATTATTCTACGTCAATTGATTTTGGTTCCTTGGAACCAGGCCTTGTATGTTTTTCATTTTGTGAATACCTTGGAATGATTTGATTACAATTTCTCAATAATATGCATTTTTTAGCCAGATGTTTTGGAGAGGGAGTTGGCATATGGTCTTGTTGAGGCGACGATGAATCTGACTTTTAATATATAATCTCAATAACTAGTTCAATGAACAAATGTCAAATTTGTGTCATTGGTGAGCTTCTGGCCTGTGGATATGCTTGTCGACAATGCTAAAAGCCAATGGGCTTCATGGATTTTTTTATTGTTTGGTATGTGAAGAAAAAAAATTGTAGATTAAAAAAAAACTTACGATATTTATGGGTTCATCTGATTTGATTTTTAATCTTATTCTTGAACTTGAAAATGGGGAAAATCTCAATTTACAAAATGGACAAATTCTAAATCAAGTTAAAAAATGTAATAAATCCATATCTATGCAATCAATCCAATCTAGGATTTCAAAATTTGGGCTAATTTATTTAATTTTAAATAAGTGCTAATATATATATCAACATTAATATATAATAAAATATGATTAATTTATTGGGCAAAAATGTTAATTAAAATTGAAGAAATTTATTATGTCTTGAAAGGATTATTAAGAATAATTCAAGCCAAGATAAAAAGAAAAAAAAAAAAAGGAAGCATAACCCCGTGAAATTATGAGAGTAATGAAGTTTTTTTTTTTTCAAAGGAGAATAGAAAAATTTTAGAGTCAAAATTATCCATTTAAACGGATGGGTAATATTGCCCCATTTTAAATTTTTTAGGCTTCTTTTTTTTTTTTTCTATTTTAACCCTTGATTTTTATTATTTTTTTATTAAATTTGTAAATTTGTAGTTGAATCCGAATTAAATTTTGAGTCATAAAAATATTAATGAGAATTAAATTAAAGTATAATTTAAAAAATACGTAAACCAGTAATATTTATATTTATCTTTTTCATTAAACTATTTTTTATAATTTAAACTAATATAATATTTAATATATAATTTAATGATAATTTTTTTAGCTCATATAATCTAATAATATATATATATACATATGACAGAATTAAATAATTTATTTTTTTCTTTAATATCTAAAAAAAGACAACTCTCATATATTTAATTAAGGGTTAAAATAGATGCCCCAATATACATAAGAGAGGCATCCCAAAAAAAAAAACATTCTATACAAGTTATCCTACATCAACATCAACTAAGTCATTTACCAAAAAATTCTATAACCATCTAGGGGTCTAGCAATCCAATCTAGTAGACATAACCCTCTAATCGAAGCCTTAGCTAGCCAATTAGCCACCAAGTTTGATTCACGAGGAATCCATTGAAAACGAAGGTTTCTACCAAGGTTCTTTAATACAAGGATATTTTTCAAAATAACCCCACATCACTAGTTGGTGGGGGGGAATAAATTTTCAGATAGACAATTTATCAATACTTGACTATCCGACTCAAAAATCACATCTTCTAGCTGATTTTCCAAAGCATAATGGACTGCCTCCTGTAAAGCCATGCATTCGCCTGTGATTGTTGAGTCAGTCAAGAAAGTCTTGGTTCCTCCATCTATTAGCCAACCATTGGAATCTCTCACCACAAAGGCTAAAGCTGCTCTTCCTTCCTGATCCACAAAAGCACAGTCAGTATTAATCTTCAGCTCATTTCCTACATGTTTTTTCCAATGAGCTAGGGGCCTAGAATCAGCACTCATTTCGGATATGTTCTCTTCCCTCTTTCATCCACGGGCTTCCCAAAATTCTTGTAGAATACTTCCTGCATGAGAGAATGTAAAAATTGGATCAAGCTTTTTATTCTCATAGATGAACTGATTCATGCCCTTCCACAGCTGCCATAGGATCATGGCTATAAGGGCCTTTTGCCACTCATCCAACTGTAAATCAAAGAAACATCGCAGCAGCCATGGTTTAATTTCACTGACAGTATCTCTTCCAAAATTAAAAGAAAATATGCTACCAAACCACGCGCTTTGTGCCCACAGACATTGGTAGAATAAATGGAAGTCTGATTCAGATTTTTCTTTACAAATTAAGCAAATATCAATAGCCCTCACCCTTCTTTTCTGCAGATTCTCAAATGTAGGAAGAGCTTTGAAGAGTAGCCTCTGTACAAAATGTTTTATCTTGTGAGGAACTCTCAGATTCCAAACCTCCTTCCATATGTTCTGTGAGTTATTTGAGGAGGAGCTAGGCATGTTCTAATTTATTTCCGACACTAGGGATCTTGCTATTCTATAGCCTTCTTCTACTACATACTTCCCTCTCTTTCCCCTTGTCCATAACCAAATGTCTTTCCTTATTACTTATTGCACTCACCACTCCTAAAATAGCTTGTTTTTCAAAATCAGCAATCCACCCTTCAATTGATCCGAGATCCCAGCCATCAGGTTTTTTTACATCAGCTACAAGAAGCTTGGATAAATCTTCATGGGGACATAGTGATAAAAGTTTTTTCCTAGGAATCTCTAGAATCCAGGGGTCCCCCCAAATTTTTGTTTTCCTCCCATTCCCTATGCTAGCAATGATATTTCCATCTAACACTCTACGCCCTTCTATAATACTAGCCCAAATCTAAAAAGCTCTACTACTCAGATTGGCCTCCATAAAATCATTTTTGGGAAGTATCTTGCTTGCAGAATTTTAACCCACAATTGTTTCGACTCATGAAGAATTATCCAACCTAATTTTGCCAAAAGTGCTAGATTAAAGGCTTCAAATTCTTTAAAACCTAGCCCCCTTCCATTTTATGCTTTTTCAATTTATCTTTTGCAATCCAATGCATTTTCTTCTTATGTTCAGAACTTTTCCACCAAAAACCAGCAATGATTTGTTCTATTCTTTTTATAACATTTTTTGGAAACAGAAAATAGGACATAGGGTAAACTGGTATTGAATTTGCAACTGAGTTCAGCAATACCTCTCTCCCTGCTTCTTATAGACAATTATGTTTCCACCCTTGGACCCTCTTCTTTAGCCGATCAAGCACAAAATTAAGAACCTGAGACTTTGACCTCCCCCATGTTATTGGTAACCTGAGGTAATTCCCTGGGATATCAGCTGCATGGACCTAAAATACATGCCCAATTTCTTCTTTTAGCAAATCAGGCGTGTTTTTGGAAAAGTATAGGCATGACTTGTTAACATTAACTAACTGTCCAGAGGCTGTGCAATATTCATCAAGAATCCTTTTCAGATGCCTACATGCTTCTAAATCATATTGAACAAATAATACAGAGTCATTTGCAAAAAAGCTGAGTTAAAGAAGGGCATCTCCGTGCTATTTTGATCCCTTTAATTTTTTTGTATTTTTCAACTCTATCAATCATTCGGGAGAGAACATTACTGACAATAATAAATAGATACGGGGAGAGTGGATTCCCCTGTCTTAGCCCCCTCATAGGCTTTACTTGGGCTACTCTTCTACCTGAAAGCATTACCGAAAAAGACACTGAACAAATACACCACAATATTTTGTCTATCCATGCTTGACAGAAACCTAATTTTCCTAGAGTAGCACACAAAAAATCCCATTCAACTCTATCATAAGCTTTGTTCATGTCCAACTTGAGTGCAACTTCACTACCTCCTGATCTTTTCATTTTCATATGATGAAATGCCTCATGGACTATGATAATATTATCTTGGATAAGTCTTCCAGGTACAAATGCCCTTTGATTTTCCGAGACAAGTTTATCAAAAAGAGGTTTCAACCTATTTGAGATTACTTTTGAAAATATTTTGTAAGAAAAGTTACACAAGCTTATAGGCCTATAATCACTCGTTGTCTTAGGGCAATCAATTTTTGGGATAAGCACAAGGTCGGTTTTATTTATTATATCTAATTGAAATCCATTCTTGAAATAGTGATAGCTTAAGGAACATACCTAAGGTGCATTACGTCCCAAACTTTGTGATAGAAGATGCCTGTGAATCCATCAGGTCCTGGTGCTTTTGATCCACCAAGCTCAAAGGTCACCATTTTAACTTCTTCATCACTAATTTCACTCATCAAGAGATTGTTATCTTCTTGATTAATAATTTCCTCCACACAATTCATTGTTGCCGCGAAGTCTCTTTGTGGTGAGGCTGAGAAGAGATTCATGTAAAATTCAGTAAAGCATTCTCCTATCTGCCCTTCCTGTTCAAGCCAACAGTTTTGATCATTCTTTAACCCAGTTACCTTGTTTCTTGCCCTTCTTCTTATTGTAGTCATATGGAAGAATTTAGAATTTTGATCCCCACATTTCAACCACTGCACCTTGGATTTTTAGGCCCATAACTGTTCCTCTTCTCTCCATAACTCTGCTATTTTGTGCCTTAATTCAGCTATCTCTCTTGCAGAACCAACATTCCATGTACTATTGAGACAATTTTGGACTTTAGCAACCAGCTTCTTGATTATTCTTGAGCAATTACTGAATTCCTTCCTACTCCAAGTTTCCAAAACTTTGCTCAAATTCTCTAGATTATGCACTAACTCCTCCAATTCTCCACTATCTTCTCCCCCCTTCCACTTGGCTGTGATAATTTCCATAAGTTCTGGATGGCTTAACCATCTCATGTCAAATCGAAAGAGTCTAGGAGTTTTAGTTTCCTCATGAACAAATTCTAACCAAATTGGATAATGATCATATCCAATAGCTTCTAGTACATGACATTGGCCTTTTGGAAACTTAACTTGCCATTGACAATTCACTACCACCCTATCCAATTTTTCCTTAATGAAGCCTTCCCCCTCACGGTTGTTTGACAAAGTAAATTTGCACCCCTTTGTCTCTACTTCCATCATATCACAGTTTACCATAAAATCTCTAAATCTTTGCAATTCATTCTGAGTTTTTCCAATTCCTCCTTCCTTATCGGTGCTATACAGGACATCATTGAAATCACCTAGTACACTCCAAGTTGTATTTAGACCAGGATTTAAGCTTTTCAGCATCACCCACCAATTCAATTTCTGTATATATTCTTGTGGCCCATATACCAGTGTTAAAGACCTACAATGTAATCTATTGATGCTCAAATTGTTGATGTGGATTACATACCTGTCCAAGGCCGTTACTTGCAACTGCACTCCTTCACGCCATCATAGAGCCAGTCCTCCTGATCTTCCTACTGGTTCATAGCACACCCCATACTCAAACTTCAGCTTTTTCCTTACTTTCTTTAGTTTTTCCTTCACCATTTTTGTTTTTGCTAGAAAAACCACATCAGGCTTAAGTCTCTGGCATTAGAACCTTAGGCTGTGAACTGTCAGGGTGGTTCCTTGCCCCTGACAATTCCAACCCAGGCAACTCATTGGTCATTGGTGGCTGCAGATGGCCAGCCACCACGCCTTCCATTAAAACCCTGTACCCCATTCGTGGAAAACAAAGCTCTTCTAATTTTGCTTCTTTTAACCTTAAACTTGCTCTGATGTTCAATTTTATGTCCTTCCAATGATTTGATTTCTTTATTCACATTTACCTGTATAATCTCTTCTGACATCTCCATCTCTATGCTTTCCTCATGTTTACTGAAACCAACTATATCACCAAATTCTCCCTCATTAATTTTTCCAATTCCTCTTCAGCACTACGACAAAGTCCAGAAAAGCCAGGCGAGTCCTTCTCATGAACCTTTCTTCTCTTAGATGTCGAAAAGGACCATTCGGTGTCGGCCTTCCTCTTTAGATTTACGTGTTCTATGCCATTCACAAGCTCACCAATTTCCTAGTCATTCTGCCTTAGAACTATCGCGTGAGAATTGATTATTGACCCATCATCACCCATCCGATTATACTCACTTAGTTCAGGTTGAACAGGCCCTTTTAAGTCCTTCCTTCCTCATACTCATTCAGACCCATCTCAACAATTTGGACATAATTTTTGGGCTGAAAATTCCAATGCCATGGCCCAACTACAATCTCACTCTTAGTTTGACATTTCCACTCATACCAAATAGTTTCTTCTTTTCTCAGATTGCTTGAGGGACCCACCAGACCTTCCCCAAACATACATGAGTTGACAATATTAATTACTTCTTTAGAGGTGTCTACTCCTAGCCCTTCTCTGCTATCTCATCTCTATCTTCCTCGCCTTGAGCCTCACGCCCGTCTGACCCCAAAGGACTACCCCTGCCACTCACGTGATTCCTTCGTTCTCCTTGGTTTCGTTTTTGGCCTCCCGTCCGGCCAATCCCCCCGCTTACCGTCGTCACCTGGACTGATCTCAATGACTGTGCACACATGTTGGCATCATATGCCCTTTTTTTCTCATTAGTCAGATCATCCTCATCATCTACTTCACCAGACCTATCGTCATGTCCCAATTTACCACAGATAAAGCATAATTTTGCAAGTTTCTCATACTTTACTTTAACTTTAACATCATCCAAATTCTCCGATCTAGGAACTTTAAACATTGTCACCAAAGGCTTCTCCACATCCACCTCCACTCGGGCTCTACAGAAGTTTCTTACTTCATATCTTTTATCCTTTGGGTTCTCGACTTCAATAACCCTCCCAATTTTGTTTGTCATTGCTCTTATGTTTACCTCTGTCTTTCCTTCCGACAGTATATCATGAAACTGTACCCAGAAGGCACAAGTTTTAATATTTATTTCACTACCAAATAGATATGGCTTCCTTTTTTCTAAGCTCAACATATGACTCCTGACCACCCATGGACTTTCTTCAAGTGCTCTTTGTGCCTCCATTTCATCGTCAAAGATAAATGAAAACAAATTAAATCCTAATACATTAACTTCCAGTTTTTTCTTCAATTTCCATGCGGCAGCTAATATAACTTAATATTTAACCTATTACAAAGTTTTAAAGCAAAATAGTTATCTATTTTAGGAGTACCAAGCTATTTGAACTCTATCCAATCAAAATGAAAAGTATAACAGATCATTTTAATTATTTTTGATTGATGACTCATCTCACTAAATGAACAGTTAAGTGTATCATTGTGTCAAAGAAAGCTAGGGAAAAAACATCTCCAACTCACACAATGCTATCACAATCCTAATTTGTAGCCTTAGCAGCTTTTTAGAGTCAATCACCTTATTACACAATGACTTGAATAAGAAGCATAGCTTCGTAATCAATGCTTGCACCTTTATAGGTAAAAGACCATGTATTGCCACCATAATGAAGATTACAATCAACACATGGCAATAATGTGATTTCAGACACTAAAAGCTTCAAGTCCTTCATTGGCAAAATATTGCTAATGTTTGATGAGTAGTCCTTCAAAACTTTCATTGTAGCAAGAAACTCACAAAAAGTTTCTTTTCTCTTGCATGGATAGTGTGAAAGCCACTGGGCATAAAATTGTATGAGAACCCCTCTCCTCTAATGCCATTCCTCCCTTATTCTCATCTAAACCATGCCTAATCTTGCATTTATGATATCCTTCGTCTTCTCGAGAATATTAAGTAATGTTCCAAAGAGACTCTCAAAAACATTTTTCTTAATATGTATGACATCAACAAAATGTCTAACATTTAGGAAACTTTAATATGGAAAATCATAGAAAATAGACATTTTCTTCCACCCACATGTCTCAACATGTCTCCCAAATGGCCTGCCAAATTTACATTGTACATGTTCAGTTCTTGTAAGAACACCCTAACCAGTGAGAGGTATTGATGTCATCATCTCTTCTACTTCCCTATTTAAATATTTTCTTATATATCGATACGGATGACTCTCTTGCAACCACTTGTGAGATTCCATAGATGTATTCTTCATACCATGCTTCAGCCTTATCGACTGTACCCTTTCACATATTGGGCATCCAAGTTGGCATTTAATGTTGTATCTTTGACAAATTGCCGTACTCCAAAAAATCATTGATTGTTCCAAACAATTTAGTCTTCAAATTAAACAATGCTTTCTCATTAGCATTATATACAACCTCCCCTTTGTCCCACTTCTCTTTCAAGTTTTCAATTAGTGGCGCTAGGTATACATCTATGTCATTATCTAGTTGCTTTAGCGCTGAGATTATAATAGACAACATCACGTACTTCCATTTCATAATGAGCCATAGAGATAAGTTATAGATAAACAATATTATAGGCCATGTACTGTAGGGTACTGCTCTACACCCCAAATAGGTTCATCCCATCAGTAGCCAATACTAGGTTGAGGTTTCTTAGTTCTTCAACAAATTCAGGGTACCAGAGGTCGAAGCTCTTCTATTTTGTAGATTCGACAGGATGTCAAAGTATGTTGTCTTAAATACTTTCATCTATATGCCAACATAAATTTTTTGCATCAATTGCATTAATTTACTAGTGTCTAAATCTAGGTATAATGGGTAAATACCATAATGTCTTCATTGAACTCTTTTCATTCATTTGGTAGCATGACGCTATGCATAAGAGACACTTAGTTAACAATTCGTATTCTTTACGAAATAGAATAAAATCATCACGGCAAGCATGTATCTTCTCATAACTCAAGCCAATATTGCATATTACTTGTTTTGTATTATAAGTCTTTGTTGACATGTTTCTAGGTGACAACATTCTTCTCAAAAGCGCAAGCAGCTCTGTGAAACTCGCATCGCTCCCATATCTTGCTTTCCAGTTGTATAAGTCCAACACTGTAGATAACAATGTGAACTTAGTATAATTCTCATACAAAGGCTTCTTTACATTGATCTTCATCGTCTTAAACTTTTCCAGGTTCTCGCTGAACTCCCATTCAATTGCATCGGCTAAATCTTGCAGACAATCTGCTTCATCTAAAGGGCTAATCAAGTCACATATTTCCAAGTTATGTGCCTTCTCACACCTTTTCAGATTGGTGTGTCACACTTGCCAAATTTAGCTGACTATCACCAAACAAGCCTCAAAATGCTACACTTGATGCAAGGACAAACAATGAAGCCAAAATTGTCAGCTTGATTACGACATGCTCATTGCAGGAATTCCCTAACCTTATCTCAGTACTCCTTCAATAAACAATTCAAATACATCCATTCCTTATTCTCTATTATCTAGGACATTTACAAAACAAAAACCAAACACACTTAAAATCACTTAAAAATATTGAATGACTACTTTAGTATCGATAAGCACTTAAAAATTACCAAGACAATAATGTTTACCCACTTCACCAATACTAGAAACTAACAACTTTAATTACAAAAAAGTCCCTTGGGACTTTTTTGTAATTAATTCCTTAATAAATTAATATTTCTCTCTCTCTTCTCTGTTGACATGACTAACACATCTAACGCGTTAGTCAGTTAGTCTCTCTCTCTTTCTCTCCCCCATCCCCCTCCCCCCAATTGACAAATTAGTGTATTTCCATTTACAACTTAGCGTGTTTCCATTGACAACTCAATGTGCTATCATTGACAACTATAACTCACACAAACACCTTCTCCCCCTCCCCAATTGACAACTTCTTGTCTTTTCATTGACAACTTATTGTGCTATATTGACAACTCGGTGTGCTTCCATTGACAACTCAATGTGCTACAATTGACAACTCAATGTTATAGTTTTGAGTTATAGTTGTCAATGGTAGCACATTGAGTTGTCAATGGAAACACACTGAGTTGTCAATGGGGCACATTAAGTTGTCAAAAACAATGAGTTATAGTTTTCAATGGTAGCACATTGAGTTATCAATGGAAACACACTGAGTTGTTAATGGCGTACATTAAGTTGTGAGAGAGAGTGAGTTATAGTTGTCAATGGTAGCACATTGAGTTGTTAATGGAAACACGCTAAGTTGTTAATATAAACACACTAAGTTGTCAATGGGGGGAGAGAGTTATAGTTATCAATGGAAACACACTGAGTTGTCAATGGAAACACATTGAGTTGTCAATGGGGGAGAAAGAGAGATAGAGAGAGTTATAGCTATAAATGGTAGCACATTGAGTTGTCAATGGAAACACAATGAGTTGTTAATATAAACACACTAAGTTGTCAATGGG
Organism: Acacia concinna; assembly: GCA_037177275.1. NCBI lineage: Eukaryota > Viridiplantae > Streptophyta > Magnoliopsida > Fabales > Fabaceae > Acacia > Acacia concinna. The sequence goes on along the minus strand of JBAGKO010000004.1, from coordinate 13,499,192 downwards.
GGAGGGGGGAGAGAGAGAGAGTTATAATTGTCAATAGTAGCACATTAAGTTGTCAATGGAAACACGCTATGTAACATCCTAATTTTTACATTTAGGATTAAATTATAATTAAGGAAAAATTATTTATAAGTGAATTTATTAGGTAATTGTTAGAAAAAAGAAAGATTGTTTTTAAATAGGTATGATTTATACTTATAAAAGAATTAATGGTACAAAAATGTAGAAATAACAACAACAATAATTAAGGAATTATAAAATACGTGTGTATATATATGCATGCATTAATAACTAATAACATAAAATAAAAAGAAAAGAAAGGAAGAGAGAATCGGTTCCTAAAAAGGAAAAAAAAAAAACACACACACACACATTTCTAAATAAAAGAAAAGAAAAGCTGAAAAAATATAATAATAAAAATAAAAATAAAAATAAAGGACCCATGGGCCATTTACATGGATGTGGGAGGGGGCATTAAATCAAATATTACCTCTTTCTTTAGCTATTTCGCCGCTGCGAGGTTCCAGAGACATGAACTTCTTCTTTCACTGGCGTCATTCATCAATCAAAGGGTTTCACTTTTAAGATCTTTAGTAACTAAAATCTCCTCTTCTTAACAAACTCCCTTCATAAAAGTTATTCTATGCATTATTATCTTCCCAATTATGATAATTTTGTTCTAATTAGAGGAAATTTTTAGAGTAAGGGTTTTGAGAAATTTTGAGTTTTGTCAATATAAGACTATAGAAATGTAGAGGAATATTAGTAGATAGTTTTAATCTATTTAAATTTTTGATTTGATTGTTTTGTGATTTTATAATTATGTTTTGAGATTTATAAAATAACAATTTTATGTTTAAAATCTAAATTTTAAATTGGGGATTTTGTATGATTGTATGTAATTGGTGTTAACTTATAATTCAAATGAGTTAATTGGATTGCGAAAAGTATTAGATTAAGTTTTAAAAAAATAATTGGGATTAAAGTGTGAAATCATAATTTTTGGGTAATTAATTCAAAGCTTTAAAATTATATAATTGTGAAAATTGTTTAATTTATATATTAAATTTCTTTTCAGTAATACTTATATGTGTTTTGAAAAATTAAGTGTATGTTTGAATATTAACTATTTCAATGAAGCAGTGTATTTTCCAATAGTATGTATGATTTGTGATTATAATTGAGATTGGTAATATTGTGATAATTATGATGTATATGGAATGTTAATATTGTGAAATCCTTCTAAATATTATATTTGTGAATATTGTGATATGTTATGTGATTTGTAGGGTTGTGTGGAAAAGATATGGTGAGATAGTGTGCCCATTAGCTCTCTCATTGCTGATTTGGATTTGAGTTGAGTGTTTTGGGAGGACACCTCCCTGTTACGTGTATTGGTGGTGACATAGGAGGGGACAATTTTCTTGAAATGACTAACTAACCTTTGGCCGGGTATACTAGCACTGATAGGCTATACCACGTCAAGAAGATATAAGGAGGAGCAAGATGGATGAATGGGGATGGTTTTAATAATTGAATGTATTTTGTATTGTTTTACTATTGAGAATATTATTATGATTATTGATAAATCTACTTCTCTTACTTGCAATCCATTCATGCATATTTTGTAAATTGATTTTGGTTATTGAGACTTCGCGTCTCACCCGTTATTATTAATATGTTTTTTAGGCGAGACCTCTCATTCGAATAGAGGTTAAGAGAAGCAGGTGGAGTGGAGGTAGAGCCGATAATATGGGCTGACCATTGGTCTTGGGCCGGACCACCACGGGTTAGGACCATATGGGTTCAGGCCTTAAAGACCCATATTTATATGGGTTAACATTTGCCAAGCCCAAACTAGGACCGCTGGGCTGGCGGTTTGGGCGGGCCAGCCTATATTTCCCCCTATTTTACAAACTTTTTTTAAAAAATGGGCATTGAAATTTTTTTCTCTAGAACGTCACAACTCAAAACCAAACAATAAAAAAATGGTTAAAAAGTTTTAGATAATAATAAATAAGTCCACTGGAAGTTTGGAATTAGTCAACTTCCACTTATAAGTTACAAGTTAAAAGATACAAATTAATAGTCTACACTCCACGCATTACATAAATACAAACTACAAAGTGACCAACAAATTAACAATCACTCAATATTAATAGTGATGGAATTTGAAGCTTCACAATTTGAAACATGATGTGAAGAAGTTGCAATACTTTTTTGACCTCCAGCACTTGGGCCTACACATATTTTTTTAAAAAAATACGGTTAACCGTGAGCCCACCGGTCCGGACCGCCACGGGCTGAGTCCATATGGGTTCGGGCCTAAAAGATCCACTAAAAAACGGTTATACTTTTTCTAAACCTAAACCACCCATATTTCAGTTTGGGTGGGCTCGACCCACAGTTAAAACCTGTATTACCGGCTCTAGGTGGAGGCATAGGCGTCAGTAGCCCACAGCTCCATACTCAAACTCATTTCTCACCATCACAAAACCTAAGTTCCTTTCCTCTCTTTCATTCACGGCGCCCACCCTTCACGGTCACTAGCCACTCTTCTGTCAATCGTCTATCAAGCTTGCAACTCTCCTCTATTTCATAGTCACCTGGTCACAGACTCACCGCTCACTGTCATCTCACGTCATCTGTCATTGAAGGTTAGCATATCTGAGATTTTCTTCAACCATCGTTCACCATTAGGCCATCACACTTGCAATCCTCCCTTTAGGTTCATAGAGTTACCATTCATCGTCATCTCCTTACCCCACCAGTCATCGAAAGGTAGTAGATATGAGATTTCCATTTGATCACCACCCACCATTAGACCGTTGCACACACAGTCCTCGCTATAGGTTCATAGAGTTACCACTCACCATCATCTCCTTGCCCCATCGGTCATGGAAGAGTAATGGATATGAGATTCCGTTTAGCCACTTGCACTCATGGTTCCTTTTAGGTTCTTGTCTATTCATGAATTTCATTTTTTTGTATAATTTTTTTCTATTTCTGTCTCTACAGTATTCTGATTTATGTTTATTAGTTGGTCCTTTTGATGGAAAATCCGAATAGATTATTTTTGGACGTTTGAATCCTATTGATGGAAAATCAAAACAGTGCTGGAGGGTAAAAGGCTTTGCTTTTTTGTTTCTTGGATTTAGAAAAGGGGAAATATTTTGACTGAAAAGGAAAAGAAGGAAAAGGAAGTAGGGTGGGGAATTTGCTAATGTTGGAATGAACCATGCATATATTTCAATTGTTATAATTTGTCTTCTAAGTAGTGATTTTATAACATGAATTGGCTACCAAATTATGGTTTAAATTCGTAGCAGTAATAATCAAAAATCTGGTGCTTGTAGTATGAATGCTGGTGCTTTTAAGCTGGTGCTTTTAAGCTAGTGCTTGTAATCTGACTTCTGTTTCTTTTATCCTAACTTTTCAAGTTCTTTGAGGGAGAAGAAATTATGTTGAAGATTTAGTGTCAAGGTCAAGTGGCTTTAGGTTGATTCAATATAAATTAGTGTAATTGTAATCATATGTGGTTGTATTTGGTTTTATCTTGGGATTTATTCGAATGTTCCATGTATTTTAGGTAATAATTATGTTTTTTTTGGTAATGTGGGCTTGTTTTTAAGCTTGTTTAATGTAAGCCTGATTACAAGGCAGCCTGTCTAGGCCTGTTTTATGGTGAGGCCTGTTAGCCTGATGGAAAAATTCAGGCCTCATTAACATGCCTCAGGCTAAACAAGCAGGCTCAGGCTGAAAACGAAGGCCTCTAACAGGCTTCAAGCCACTTTAGTGCCATACAAGCCAGGCTTGTTAAGGTGGAAGCCTGGCCTGGCCTGGCTCATTTCCACCCCTACTTGTATGCCTCTTGATTTTTTTAGGATTATATTATTTATATATTACTATCATAGGGCATCATATTTTAAGATGCATTGATATTATTTTGGATAATTGTATTGATAACTATAAATTTCTAATTGGGTGTTAAGGCCTTATTCATGCATACTCTCATATTTTGGTGGAACCATAATATTTTATGTGTTAGAAACTATTCTGTTTGGACCCTTTGTCATGAGGTTCTGTGTTATGTATGTGGACTAGTAGGCTAGGTTTCTACCCCTTTTCTGATTGTGCCATTAGTCTTATGTATGTGTTACTGTAGTGGGTTTGTGGGCGTGTTTTGTGCCCTGGACCTCAATGTGTTGATCTTTGGATTAATTAAAAGGTTTTCAAAAATAGTAGACAAATCCTTTTTATAACCATGATAGGCCCTTTAAATTCAATTTTACTCTCTTCTATCATGGTTAGTCTTATTGGTGGGTTAATTCTTTTAA
>JBAGKO010000004.1:13475937-13489371 GCA_037177275.1 Acacia concinna | reverse complement strand
ATTTAAGAAAGGTGAATTCTTCGCAAAGATGAGGCAGTGGGGAAGAAAATGCATAGAGGGCGAGTTCAGTGTGTCAATGGGGCCCAATTAAACCCGCCCTCTAAGAGGGCGAGTTCATGTAGGGGCCCCACAGAACTCGCCCTCATAGATGGTGAGTTCAGTGTGGTAGAGCTGGCCCCACTGAACTCGCCCTTTATGGGGCGAGTACTGTGTTTCCGTGCTCTACCATGCTCCCCATGCGCGGGTGCCTTTTGTTTGCATGCGTTTGCATGTGTGTGTGTGTGTGTTATTACTTTTCTCGCATACGCGTGTCTTTGTTTTTAAAGAATCCATGATAACACAGTTTGAGTTCACCCCCTTTATATACATACATTCATCCAAGTTTTCCTCACACTCACTCCCTTCGCTCTCTCATTTCCTTAAGTCTTGTTCTGCGTTTTCCTTCTTTCTCACACTCTGTCATTTCCTATATACATACATTTGTCCTTGAGTTTTCCTCATACATTCATCCATCAGTTTTACTCACAGTCATCTTTCACTATCTTTCTTTACTTGGAGGTGCTCAAACTGTCTTCTAAGATTGTTGAGTTTGGATTTCAGTCTCTATTATTAAACTACATTGTGTTAGCTTGTTTCCAATTGTTGCTTAATTGGGATATTATTGAAATTTGGCTATTCTCATTACAACTGTAAGTTTTTTTTGTGCAATTTTAATTTTGTATAGTTTGATAATATATTTATGCAACTTTGAATAATTGTTATGTGACTGTTTATGTTATAGTTAGGTGGTAAGTGTTAAATTGAAGAAGGTAAAAAATCAATTAGGTGCCTCTTATTTGAACTGTAAGTACTTTTATTTGTTATATAATATATATGGCAACTATAAGAGTTGATTAGATACCGTAAGTAATGTTATTCTTTAAGTATGTGAACATGATGCGATGATATCTAGAAATAAGTTTTAAAGTTTGTTATTATCACATAAGCACAATGTCGTATGCTTCATAGAAATGGAATTTTACTAAATGTGGAAGATTGCTAATTTATGTGTTTGTTTATACTTCATGGTGGAAAAAGAAAAACACTTAGAAAGAAAGGAAATATTATTCTAGTTGTGTAAACATTAATAAGAATTTTAAAAATATAAATATTTATTAATAAGAATTTTAGGGGAATGATTAAGGATTATAAATATTTATTAGGGGAATGATGAAGGAATATAAATAATTTTTTAATAAGAATATTAAAAATTGTAATTATTTCATAGAACAAAAGCTAGAATGTAAATTTTCAATTACAAAGTGCACTATAATTATTCCATTAACCCATGCAGAGAGATTACACAATGGCACAACATGAGCAACAAATGATGAATCCTGGACCGGAAGATGCCTCCCTTTTGTACTTGCAACCCAGACATATATCAGAAGCAGTTTGGCAAAGGGATATGAGTGCAATGTCCTTGACCGCAAGATGCCTCCCTTTTGTACTTGCTAAATGTTGTTTTACTTTTTCCTTGTAGGTCGATCGGATTTTGCGCACTCGAAGAATAAAGCATACAAGATGATTGAGCCGCCTCCTCAAATAATTGAATATCTTCGAACAGATGGATTTCTCGGTGTTGCACGGCTAGGTCAATTTAACTATGATCGATGCCTGGTTTCTGCACTTGTCGAAAGGTGGCGCCCTGAGACACATACATTTCACACTACTCGTAAAGGATGTACAATAACGTTGGAGGATGTCGCCCACCAACTGGGTCTGCCATGTGCTGGACTTCTTATTGTTAGTAGTGCTGTATTTAAATGGGCAGACGTATGCGAGTGGCTTCTGGGCATTAGGCCTCCTGCAGACCAACTCGACGGCCAATGGTTAAAAACTAGTTGGTTGGAAGAAAACTTCAATGATTTGCCCGATGATGCTCCAAATCATCAAGTGCAACAGTTTACTCGAGCGTACATCCTTAGATTGATAGGCAGGTACCTTATGCTGGACAGAACAGGAAATCGGGTTTACCTAATGTGCCTACCATTTCTGAACAATTTTGAGGAAGCTGAGAACTTTAGTTGGGGATCAGCGGTATTGGCTCATCTATATAGAGAGTTATACAATGCCACTGACCCAAATGAGGCAAACATCGGTGGGTGCTTATCGTTACTCCATATGTGGGCATGGGATCGCTTCCCCTACTTAGCACCAACTCGAATTGGATTTCCAGATCCCCAGCTATAGATATATCATGTCTTACCTCCGTTGGAATTCAGGTAACACTAAATTCACATACGAAACAATTCAAAGTCTATATTATTCAAATTATACAAAGTATGATGTTACTTTTTCTAATTACAGATAGAGGAATGTCAGACATAGCTCTCGTCCCATCGCCAATACTTTGCACCGACATCGAATTTTCTTTGATAAAATGGTCGACGATGACATCATTTGGCAGCCATACCAACCTGTCCATGTCCAACAAATAATTCTTGAGTATTGCGCCCAAACACCTGAAATTTGGCGTGCCTCTGTGCCTCTCTTATACTTTCATATCATCGAATGGCATCATCTTGACCGTGTCTTGAGACAGTTTGTTGCAACAACCAATTCTTGTCTAACCGATGAATTTAGGAAATTTTCATACAGTGCAATTACGGGGTGCGACAGATAAGAATTGGATTCACCACCACCACGACTTTATTTGAGCATGGATTGGTTGGCATGATGCTGTTGTCAATTTGCAAATGGCACATGATAATCTTCGGTGGGTGTCGGAGTACATGTAGTGGTACCGGTGACACACCAAGCGATAGATTAGTCGAACTACTTGCGATACTGGTTCCAAGATTAGTATTTCTTCTTACTTCTATCAATACATGCCTATTTTTTCAAATCAAAAGTGTAATGACCTCATATCTTATTATTCATTTTAGGCGAACATGATTGACTACTTACACCGACTAACAATTAATTCTTGCGCTCGATACGGGGATCCGGATTGTGTCGATTATTGACATACTGTTGCTCAAACCTCACAAAACATATTACATAACTGTAGAGAGCAACGGGATGACATTACCTCTCAGCCTGCTCCTCCTGCAATTGAATTGCCTAGGCCTTAAATTCCTCACCAAAGGCCAAGCAGGTGACGTCGTGGTTATTTGACCACCTAACCACCGGCTGCGGATGACAATGTTACACATCATGACTAGATTTATTTTATGTCACCACCGTTATCATCCCATAAACAAACCATGCCCGGGCCATCTAATTACTGTCAATATCAGTGTTACATATCTTTATTTGAAAATAATGAACTATTTTTAGGTGATTACAACGCTTCTGTTTTTTACCAAGGGGTGCCCTCCACTTCATCCTTCGCTGCCCCCAGAAAGTCAGTCAGTTTAAATGAGTCCCCGTGGATTTTTCATAGTGCATCAAATATACAGATAAATGAGACAACTCCACAGGAAGAAATTGATGATGCGCCACAACAACGACGAAGACGTCCATCGTGAAATATCATTAGAACTAGGTGTGGCATTGGAAGCCACTATTTATAGGTTTTTTTAATTTTACTTATGTGTTATTCCTTATCCTAATTTTTGTAATTATTATTTGTTTAATTATGTTATTATTAGTATACATTTGTAATTAGTAAAGTAAATGACTGTATTTTATGATTTTTTTCTCATGTTACAGTATTTTTTTAATAAAAAAAACTATTATAAGTTGGGGGCATTGGACTGTAAGAACTCACCCTCGTGGGCTAACGCAGCCCACTAAACTCGCCCTCATAGAGGGTGAGTTCAGGGCTAACCTCACCCTTCCCACCAGGGAGTTTGTATGTAGCATTTGGAAAAATATTTTCAAATGTATAGCATTTTAATATATACTTTTACTGTTTAAAGTATTTTAATAAAAAAACCGCCGAACAGCAATCCATTGCACACTTTGTCATTGGTAAATAAGCTTTCAGTGTTTCCTAACGCTTCAACATGACTAAACCAGGAAGAATTTGGTCTTGATGCTTATTTTGAATTTCACTCTACAAGGACACCAAAATTCACGGCTATTGAGCTTTATGAAGAAGGGTACAATGAACTTAATAACCTGTAAGTACCCATACTGCGGATGCAAAAATCACACACACATATATAAGAAAGTTACCAATGTAAGTTTGCTCTCACTTCAGGTTTTTAAATATTTTCTTAAATTTTTTTAACACTCAATAAGTTTGCGACTCTTAGGGAATAAAGCTTGCTTCTCTTAGTAAAGTGAGCGAGCCCCAAGTGAAGCAATCCATAAAGAAATGTTTAGTTCTAACATCTATGAGATTGCCTGCATCCGAGCTATTGAAGGAATCATTTCTTGCTACTGATGACAAGAAGGAGGTCAGCCGCGAACCGCAGCTGACCATTCATTTGGCATAGCCATCAATTGAGCCACATCCTATTGCGTAATGACCAAACTGTCAAAGATGTTTTGCCTGGCTCCCGATTGATAGTTACTAATGAAACTCCTCAAATATTAACACTAGTTCTCTAGGACAAATGAGGGTAATGATTTCAAGCTACGAGGGGAGAAAAATTATTCAGGCTGATCAATTTCACTAACTCTGCGCATTGCTAAGACAAATGAGGGTAATGATTTCAGGCTACGAGGGGAGAAAATCGAGTTTCCATTCCATCTTGATTCTGATACAGCAATTTCAATTGCTGAGGAGATGGTAGATTGTCTGAATCTTTCTGCTGAGAAAGCTACTGTTATTGCTGAACTGATGCAAACCATGACTATCAGGCTTGTTCCTGACTGGGCAATGGCACCGTAACAATTATCATCTAGAGCCAGATTGTTTGGATGCCAATTCTCATGTAATTGTAAATGAGGGATCACCTATTGATGAGGATCTTGCTCGCTCACACATTATTGAGGAAGATCAAGAGAAACCTTAATCATCCACGTGAGGCATATCATCAGAGGATGAGCTTACGGTCATCTCAGATGCTAAACACTTGCCACCTGATTACACTGTCTTTGATGGAGTATCTGAGTGCTCTATTGCTAAAAGTTCCAATTCAAACTTGTGGCTTTTTGATCTCTCGAAGGCTATAGTGTAGCTAATGGTGGTAAATCTGTTAGCTCCGTGAACTCAACTTTCTCGTTTATAGATTCTTGTGGGGATGAGACCAAGGAATTTGAAACCGGACCCCCCTCCCTTGATGGAATTGAACTTGACCTGTCAAGCATCAACTAAGAGAAAGATCAATGCGACGAGTGGCCAGAGGATCTTAAAGCAATAAATACACAGTACCAACAACGCTTTCTTGAACTTGCAAACATGAGGCAGGATGCAATAGAAATCCACGAAGGGGATGGATTACTAGGAAGAAAGTGCCTGTAATTTGATAGATAGATTGGGAAACAACTTTTTTTTTTTTTGACAATTACATTGAAGTCTTAAATAAAGAAATTAATTCTTTGATAAGTTCCAGCTAGTTCCTCAACTTGTCAATATAACTCCTCAATTTATTAATAATAGTTCCTCACTTGTTAATAAGGACCTTTATGATATTAATTTCCTTATTCGGGATCTCAATGTAATTCTCCTTTTTTTTATCTTTACAGTTGCTTCCCCATCATTCTTTTTTACCCCTTACAGTTTCACCATTATTCTAGGTCAATTGATTTTAGTTCATTGGAACCGGCCCTTGTAATATTTTATTTTTTTTCTTGTAAATACCTTGGAATGACATTTTCTTAGGGGAGAATAACATATAAATATTATTTAAATTTTAAAATTTTAAATTAGTTCTGCTATTCATAAAAGTAATGGAATTAACCAAACTTGTAATATAATTGACAACTTAATTTTATGAAAAATCACTTATTTAGGATTTTGAAATTGAAAAAGTTTCTTCTTCTTTTTTTTTTGTCATTCTCCCTTTGCTCAATAATGTATATTTTTCAGCAAATATTTTGGAGGGTGTTGGCATATGGTCTTTTTGAGGGGGCGATAAATCTGACTTTTGCTTTATAATTTCTAATTAGCTCAAATCAAGGTGTTAAAAATAAGACTGGTTACTGAACCGGTTGAGGCACTAGGTTAAGGGTCAGTGGGTTAGACCAGATAACTAACCTGGAACAAAACCAGTAAGAAACTTAAAATTTTAGGCTTATTAGTATAAGATTCTAAAGGAAATTAATTTTTTTAAAAAAGGGGTTAACCAATTTGGGATTGAACCAGTCCAAATTACCACCAGGCCGACTGGTTCAGACTGATCTGATTCACCTCTACAAAAATCACCGGATCGGACCGGTCATGTGACCAGTTCGCCGGTTTCTGAACTAGATCGATTAGTCCAATCCAGTTTTACATTCAGTGTTGCAAATAAAAATTGTGAAAAACCAGTCATCGTTTAACTTTATGACCTGTGGTTGTGGATATGCTTGTATACAACGCTAGTTGCTCTGTAACAATCAATGGTTGCACGTATTTTCCTAGTTATATTGTGATGAAATTTTGCATAAAAGTTTGTTTGGGATGTGAAGAAAAAAATTGAAGATTGGAAATAATCATTATACTTTGAATCAAAAATAAAAATGGAAAAGAGTTATTATAAAAACATGATGAATATGTGGGAAAGCCTGAGATTATAAGGGTTGGTAAAGCTATAGATCAAGTCTTTTTGTTTTACTTTATTATTTGATCAAGGATTTTTCCTTTCCAAATTTAGAGGGTGAACAGTTTTCATCTCTACCAACAAATATACTTCCTACTGCGTAATGGTGATGTCTTTTTGTTTTTCTTAAAAGGCCTATATAGAAAAACAATTTTTTAATGGGAAGAAAAACCTTCAAACTTACAGTTCAACCATGGCTGTTGAGACATGAATAAGCAGATTCCAAATATGAACTTATGTCATACCCACATGGCCGATACACCCTAAGACTGTCAGATAACAACAACAACAACAACAAAAAACGGAAAGAAAGAAAGAAACTACTTCCATAAATATTTTGCAGAGGCCAAGAGGAAAATAACAATGGCAGTCCCAGAAGGACATTCCCATTTCATGCATTTGACATAGACTGAAAAAGAATGCAGAAGAATGAACAAACCAAGAACAATAATTGAATCTAATGTTTAAGATTTTAAATTTTTGCAAAATTAGCAGATCATGGAGACAGACACACAACATCATTGGCTTTGGTAACTAGCTTATGACCAGTCTTCCCTCACTATTTTGGACTTCTCAAGAATGTACTTTCCTTCCTTATACTTTTGTGTTTCCTCATAGGCACGTTCATACTTCCAGCCTAGCATCTCATGGCAGTCACAACAGTAGACATCAGCAATCGTGTGGAGTCCGGTCATGAGCTGCCGGTCTTCTTTAGGCCCCACCATAACATTCATCGCATGGGAGAACAAAAAGGCTCGTCCATGTCTTCCCTGAAAAAGATATGAAGCATCTTTCACTATCCTTATTACTAAAACCTCTTTAGCAAACCTATTGAAACCATTGATATTTCCTCAATGTTAACTGTGGCAGCCAGCATATGCGCCAGCCAGAAAAAAGAATAATGTAGTACTGCAATTAATTTAACCAAACTCATATTCCCACATTTTGTACTTACCGTATCATGATTGAAGAAAAGCTATCATTTCCTACTGCTTATATATATATATCAAATTAAAAAGGGTTAAGGTGTAATTTTTTCTTGGAAGTAACCACTTAGAAGATCTGGAATTTTTCCAAGGAGCCCATTAGCTGTGGAAGTGGTAAACAATGAGCAAATTTACCCTAATCAATAAAAAACCAATGTTGGCCGTTAAAAAATTGGCATTGCCCATTAAAATTTTTAATGTCAAGGGGCAAAATTGTTACATTTTGGTTACTTATTTAACTAGTTACTTCCTGGATAAAATTGCATCTTAACCCAATTATAAACAAGAGGAGAGCAAAAGCTTAATCCGAAAAACAAGAGAAGAACAAAAACGCGAATTCACCTGGAAAGCTTTTGAAATAGCATCATCATGTAGAGCGACATGGTTTCGACAATTACAGCATCTGTACAGTCTCGGTTCAATCAACTTCGCCATCCAATCTTTTACAAGCTTTCACCCTATTTTTTTTTATCTTCAATCGATAGCTTTGGTCTATGTGAATATTAGTCAATACCAATACAAGTGATAAAATAATGTTAGTTAAATTATTGCAACGAGAGAGAGATTAACACACCCATCAACATACTACGCAACTTTCTGGATTTTGAGGAAAACAGACAAAGTATCTGTTCTGAGGTGAGAAGTAAAAGTTGAAAAGATCACACGATGGGGTAAGATGAAGTTCACTGACACAGATATAATAATGGTTCATTAAAATTCTAAATTAGTCTGAGTGCATAAAGATTTGACAGAGGTAGGGTTGGGATCAAAACTCTAACCAACCAGAACATTGAATTTTTAAGATCATACACGATATATAGCGCGAGAAACAAAGGGCTTAAGAATCCAGAATGCGCGGGAAATTAAAGTAATTCACAAAAGCATGAGTGCATAAAGATTTTAGAACAGGGCGCAAATTAATCAGTTTGCTCAGACAGATCACTGATTAAAGTAATAAAAATCATTCAATCACGATTTGAAAAAGAAAACATTAGAAAAGCAATAGAATACGTAAAGTACCTTTGGCGGGTGATGGTGGGGACTAGGCGAGTAAGAAAGTTCTAGGGTTCACTGCAAATTGAGTTGTTTATAGAAATGAAGAGATTAGAGTTAGGTAAGTCATATTGAGAAGACAACTCTCAACAGTTCTCTCGTATCTTAGACCACAAATAAAAAGAGAAAACGAAGGGGAAAAGGGCAAAAAGGAGAAAAGGAAAACAAAAGTAGATATAAAAATGTTTTAGAATGTGTGGAGAATTACGTCCTCCAGTAAATTTTGCGGAGGATCATGTTTGTTTTTTTTTTTTTGATTTTTTTTTTATGCAGACCGTTTTTCTTACCTGAATTTTTGTGTAGACCGTTATAGCTTAAGAACTCTTTTTATCTTGGGCCTATGTATCGTACTTTAAAATTGTCATTTATTCTTTTCAAGTCTAAACAAGGCCCAGAACAAATCAACAGTATCATCAATCAGACCAACGTTGCATCTTCCAAAATTCTTTCAAATAAGTCAAATAGGTTTAAATCTCCGTTAGGATAGAGATGTTTATATTTAGTATTTGACAGTATTTTGAATAGGATTGCCTTTAATAAGAAAATACTTATTTTTAAGGTAAAAAAACTTAAATACAAAAATGCACCAAAATAGTCATGCAAAAAAAGAAAAAAAAATAGTGACATCTTATAAATTTGACTTTTTTATAATTTACTATTATGTTTCTTAAATAATTTTTGAAAGAATAGACATAATATTTCATAAATTTCTAATTTTAACCCGTATATATATAACTGAAAATCCTTTTCTCCTCTTATGGATGTGTACTATTATTGTGTGTGTATTCATTAACAAATAATAAGTACAACCAACAGGGTTGGGTCTCACAACGTGACAAAATATTTAAATTATTGTTAAGAGATGTGCCTGCATTTCTTGATAGTGGATACGATTGCTTCCAATAAAAATATATTTATACTTAGGGAGAAAAACAAATCAATTGCGCCCTTTAGTACACATTTCAGGGAGTTGAGCCATGTGGCTCCTTATTATTCAACTCATCTTGGTGAGGAGCCAAGATTTTTGTGAACATTAACTTTGTGAGAGGAGTCATGAGCCAGCTGATGGTGAGATTAAGCTTGGTGGAAATATATTGTATTATATATTGATAAAAGAAAGGGTCAAGGTAGCAATGTTATCCATAAAATTTAAAAATAGCAATATTGTCCCTAACAGTTAATAAAAGTAAAACAAAAAATGATGAGCTTTTGTAATGACTAATGACCGGCAAGTAAAAGAGTTTCATGTGTATTTTTTCATTAAAACTAAGTGGTTGACGGTCAAAATTAACTTTATTAATGGTTAGAGGCACATTACTGTGTTTTTAAGCTTTCAATGAGATATTGAGACAAAAAAAAACTATCAGGACAATGTTAAGATTTTTTGAATGGTTCGGTGCCCCTTACTCTTGATAAAAGTAGTGAATTTTTGTTTTGCTTTGTTAGAACATCAGATTATCACCCCTCTCCAACTTTCACTTATCCGCCATAATATTATGCGCCAGGATTCTTTTCGTGGCCTTCCAGTCCCTTTCACCTCCTTTGTCCCAAAAATACAGCATTTTGGGGGTAAAGGGGGGAGAGTGTCCTTTTTTAAAAAATCTGTATATATATATATATATATCTCTTTTTTTTAGTGTCACTCAGTATCATTAAATATTTTTAAGTAGTAGCCACCATCTAACAAAATACACTTTATATATTTTTTCAGTAAAACTCAATATTATAAATTAACTTTTAGCTCATTCAATACTCTAAATAATTTTTTTTTAATAACACTCAAATCCCAGAATATGTTTTTTTAATATTCAATATCTTAAAATATTTTTCTTACATACTCTGCATCTTAAGTTTAAGGTAATAATTGTAATCAGAAAAATATTTTTCGGTACTTAATACACAAAAAATTAATTTATGATACTAAGTGATACTAAAAAATATTTTTTAGTGTTAAATGTATTTTTTTAAAAAATAAAAAAAATAAAAGCTAGCCCTTTTTAATCCCAAAATGTTATAGTTTTGGGACAAGATAGGATGAAAGGACCAGGAGAGGATCGGGCACTAACAATATACAGTGATTGTTTAAAATAACTTATTTGTGGGTAATAACATCTTATATGCGGAATACAAAAAAAGTATGTGAGTGGGGCATTTCTCGTACTTTATGTATAAGATCTTATTTAATCAAAATAAGTCAAAACAAATAAGACCATAATGGTGAAACAGATTTTTTTCACTGTCTTCCTCATAATCCTATTTAAGCTTTTGAATTATAAGAGAAAAATGAGAGAAAGATTATTATTTTGTAATCCAGAAGTTAAGATGAGATGATGAGAAAAAAGAGGGACAATAAAAAAACCAAACGTATATAATGGGAGGTGACCGACACATAACATGATAGTATACAGATGATCAGACGGACGCCCATTTCCAGCTGGCAAGCAGCAAGTGGGTATAAAAAAATTAATTTCATTAATCGCCTTTCTCCAATATTGCTTGCCGGTCGCGTGAAAGATCTCTGGCCTTTGGGAGTTGGGACCCTTCTTTTATTATTTTAAGAATACAAGTTTTCAACCTTCTTTAATTTTGTTGGCAAAAAAAAAAAAAAACCACCTTTATTTTTATAGAATCCAAAACATTTCTTCCCCCAGATTGGCTGGCTGCTTTGAATGAAAAGACGTAAAAGTGAAAGTTAAGAAGTGTTGATCGAACAACAAGAAATCCCTCCCAATGACGACCGCTTTCACATTTCAACGCCTCCAAAGAATTACAACAACAAAAATCATTTATATTCGCCAAAAGAATGGCTTAAATAATAATAATAAAAAAAAACAGAGAATCGCATCAGATGAGGATAAATGAACAATAACTAGCCAACCCAAGAAGGGAAAAGACGAACAGAGAAAGAGCAGAAGAAAAGGAAGTAGCAGAAGAAGAAGGAGTAACTGGGATACTTCCAAACACAGTGGGATAGGAAGGCGCGCCTGCGGCGTTTTCCGGCAACGAAGCGGTGGGACCAGGCAGAGCGCCATTTCCGTCACCGACAGCAAGACGAAGCTTCTGGTTCTTCTGGCAATGCCCTGCTTCAGCACTGGTGAAGTAAAACACTCCATTCGAAGTTATATTGAAGAGAGAGTTTCCATTGTTCATGTAGAGTATGGGATTTTTAAGGTTGCAACTCTTGTAAGACTCGGCCGTCACTTGGATCACTGAGTCTTGACTCGGCGGATACAAGAACACTGCACAAAACATAAGTAAGCAGTGAGTGAGTGGGCAAGCAAAAACTGAAACTTGGAATCTGGGATAGGGATAGGGATAGGAATATGATAATGAGAGGATATTACAGATGGAGTCTCCGATGGTGAGATTGTGATATTTGGACCATTTGTTGTAGACATCTGGGTTAGAAGATGTGGGTATTCCCCAAGAATCTAAATCACCAACCTTGTACGTGAAGCATAACACCTTTGTTTGGAGGAGCAATGACGTAAGAAGCAAATATAGGAGGAAGAATTTGTTATTTCTGGCAAATGCACTTGCAATAACAACGGACCCCGGACTGGGACACTCCATCAGCGCTTCTTTGTTTTTGGTTTATGAGATCAACCCAGCCAAGCACGACTAGTTATTGGTGGCAGCAAGGGACCACCGCTTATGAGTTGCATTTACATTAATACCCTTGGAAACTAATTATTTTGCAATAATATTAATAGTAATAATGGGTGAGTCACATGGGCCAGCTGTGATGGGATCGATGAGGAAGCAGAAGACCAGACTGTGTCATGTGCGGATGTGGCTGACATTAGCCTCATGATTAAATAGAGAGAAATTAAAGAAGAAAAAAAATTAGAGAAATTTTTAAAAAAATATAGCAAGTATTTTTATTATTTATAAAAAATTTTAAACTTAATATTTATTTTCTCACTCTTCTCTTTATCAAACACACCCGACCCCTGACCCGGACAAGAGGGCAATCCCAACCTGTCTCCACCCATATCACATGATGTCTCTGTACAGTGGAATTTTTCGGCCATCTTCAAAGTATATACTAAGTTGACTCTTTTTTTTTAAGAGATTAAAAAAATTATTCAGTTAAATCAATAATATATTTAACTTTCTTAATCTCTCTAAAAAAAATTAATTAAATCTGATATTTACACACAATGGAGTACATCATTATTCGAAAACTAGGCTATGAACTTGTTGACGTCAAAAACAAATTCGTGGTGTAAATTAAGGAGCAGAGGCAATAAATACTACATAACCCCAAACTTCGCAAGGCCGTTTTCTTGTTCACATTTTAAAGGGCCCAAGAAATGTTTCAGCCTTGAACTATTCTCACAACAGCTTTAGATTTTTTTTTTTTTGGCCAACAAAGAATCATATTATTTCACTACATACAAGCAATTACAAATCTTTAACAGCACAATCACAACAAGGTAAACACAACCAAATCTATACCATAAGATATAGGATTGATTTAAAACAACTATCAACTAAAGAGTTTACAAAGTAACAAGTAAAATCAGCAACTTCATTAAGCTCCTGCAACTGAGATGGAGGTCGACAAACCCAATCAAGAGGGTAAGACCAATCTATTGAAGCATTGATAGTCTAATCAACTACCAATTTTGCTTCTCTGGGAATCCATAATAAGAAGTGGTTCCTGCTCAAGATCTTTGAGTCAATAGACAACTCAATAAATACACCATCCTTTG
>JBAGKO010000004.1:13452323-13468618 GCA_037177275.1 Acacia concinna | reverse complement strand
TGTATGATTTCTTAGGAGACTGAGACAGATTGTTAGCAGCAACAGGTTCTTCATCACCCATCCAATCCTCAACTCACTGCACCAAACTTTGCTTACCAAAGAAACCCTCTCCCTCTCCATCCTCTCAGAATTTTTTCCTACTCCTCTCTATCGCATCTTGTTCCTCCAGCGACGGCGCCGGAGGTTTCCTCTCATGACTCCTCTCTTTTTCTCTCAAAGTCATCCTCTCACTTCTAGTAAAACTTTGGCAACCAATAGTTTTACTACAATGTCTTTAACAACACAACCACGAAAAAGTAAATACAACCAAATCCATACCATAAGATACAAGACTGATTTAAAACAATTATCAACTAAAGAGTCTACAAAGTAACAACTAAAATCAACAACTTCATTAAGCTCCTACAACTGAGATGGAGGTCGACAATCCCAATCAAGAGGGTAAGACCAATCCAATGAAGCATTGGTAGTTTGATCAGCTACCAATTTTGTTTTTTTGGAAATCCATAATAAGAAATGGTTCCTGCTCACGATTCTTAAGACTACAGAGAACTCAAGGAGTACACCACCTTTTGTCAGCTTACAACAAACATAGTCAGTTGGCCAAATAAAGATAAAATCATAGCTCTTACCTTAAGAAGAAGGACCATGAATCCACACATATTGAACTGGCCTATAACTAGCCCTAATATGAACAGTAGTGACAAATACATTGAACATGCACAAGTAAAGCCACAAATGAACAATGTATACAAATATCATGACCAGAATGACACTGAAGATTTTGAGCAGATAAACATTTAACCATGCATTAGCCAATTGACCTAATCCATAACTGATCTCCCACACACAAACTAAATTTTCAGCTCGAACAGAAAAATTAATGCTTCCCCACAGAAAAACCATCCTTACCAAATCTGGAGAGGCAGAAACAGCTAAAGTGAAGGAGAGAGGCATATAAATTGCTATTGCTCTCAAGTGAATATAGAATACCATTAAATAATCCCAGACTAACCTCCCTTCATTTAGCTGCCCCACTTCCAATCAGATAGCAACATATAACATAGAGAATGGAGAAGGAAAAGGGGCTAGCTCGACAATCTCAAAAATCAGCCCTAAACCAACATCACTATAACCTCTTTTTATCTCAAATCTACCACTAACCTCAGAGACCATGAGATGACAAAACCCAGCCTTCAATTTTCCCCAATCAACAGGCATACCTTCATATTTACTCTTCAGATCCATCACCCAAGTCAGGATAGCGACGGATTTGTGCCACCACCCATCAAACACAGCCGAAAGTCCTGGAGGTACCCATCGAAGGTCACCAATGGAGGCTGACCCACAGATCTGAGAATTCCAAACCCCTCGCATCGATTCACACCACCTCCCTGTTCTCCCTCAAGAGTTGCAAAGCTACCTCCTTTAAACACATATTCCTTGTTTCTTACCGTTTCCCTATTGCAACTGAACAGCCCTACCTTCCCTTTCTCAATTGGTTCTCTGACTCCTTCCTTTCCCATGAGATTCTTGGAGATTCCCATCTAGCTGCCACAAATTTGCTTCTTACTTCCGGTAATCCCCTGCTCCCTCTTCTCACCTCCTCACTCGGGTTCTCCTGTACACTAGTGAGAAGAGAGTGCTTCTTTCTGTACTTGTACACCAGATTTGATACCCATGGAGGCACCCACCGGAGGTCGTCCTTGCAGAGCACCTCTGGAAGATGAGAATTAACCACCTCTGCATCTCCCACCGCCCAACAATCCCTTTCGTATCCACCGTCATCCCCACTCCCATCTTGAAAATTCATCATCAACTCATTCAAGAGTTCACCAATAAATCCCACTAAAGGGGAAGAGAAAACCCTACCGAGATGAGGAAGAGGTCACCATCCACGCAGCATCAGTCTACTTTGAAGAGGCGCCAAGCCTTATCTGAGGGAGCGAAACCCTAGCTGAGGGAAATTGTCGCACTTTAACAACTTTAGATATCTTAAACTATCAAAGTGATTTAATGTTATCCATGGCAAAAAGGGGAGGGGGAGATTTAATGTTGTCCCTTAACTTCAAAAAACGGTGCATGTACAAGTCATTGGAGATAATCCATCGCCATCTTCATCTTGGCATCAAATTCCAGTTGTGGTTTGGGCATATTTGGAATTTTTTTTAAACCCTAAAGTTATCAAAATAAGATCGAACATTACAACTTCATCCAGTGACATGGTGCTCAACAAGAGTTACTTCGTTGAACATGAACACAACACAACCCAATCACATAAAGAAGCGCTTCGCACACTATTTTAATTATTGTAGATAGAGCATTTAAAAAGGCAGTTTGAAAATAAATAACAATTATGAAAAATAAATCTTACATTTACCTATGTTTGGATAGAGAGAAAATTAGGAGGAAAGAAAACTAAGGGAAAAAACTTCAAAAAATAATAAGTTTTAAATTTTAAAACCTAGTATTTATTTTCTCCCCCTTTCTCCCCATTTTTCTCTCAATCCAAACACACCTTTATAGAGTGTTTGGATGGGAAGAAAAGTGGGGAGAAAGAGGGAGAAAATGAATATTATGTTTAAAAACTTCCATAAATAGTAAAAAACTTACTATTTTTAGAATTTTTCTCCTTTAATTTTCTCCCTAATTTTCTCTCCATCCAAACATAGGGTTAGAGTCAAGACTAACTCCCTCCTTAAATTCTACATTAAGGACCAAAGGAACGAGTAATTAAAAGCAGACAGGAACAAATAACCTCAATTTATGAATTTAATATAGATTGAGCTCATAACATTAACCGACTATCTTTTTCCTGCCTACCCTTCTAATGATGCATGATATTCACAAATTAATGATACAAATCTTTCATAGTACACTAGTTATATTTTATATCAGATGACTGAATGTGCCTGTAAATATTTAAACACACGACCACGATTGTTATATAAGATCAACCTAAAAATGCTCAAATTTCCTCAGAACTTCATTAAATAAGGGCACCATTGAGCTATGTGCATAGCCAACCAAATTCGGTATATTCAAGCAATCCATTCATGTCCTTGGCAAGTGACAGAATAATTAATCGACCCTATTTCAGCATGACTTAGACAGGTTGGCCAAGGAAAAAATCGTAATCAACCTATCATTGGGCTGGTTATTGAACAACATAATTTTATACAAGCTCAAATTCGATATATAACAATAATTTATTACAGTTCAATATGTAGGGCTAATTTTATTTCCCCGGGATTACGTCCCTACAATTTTCGTACCTTGACAAATCTATGGATATGATTTATCTGCAGATTGGCCGGTTGCAGAGGAGAAGCTCATTTACATATAGAGTTACAAATGAAACAAAAATAAGATTAACCCAACAGACTATCATTTTTGCTTATTCGCACTCGCTACGCAGAATATCTTCACATATGCTTATTGAACACCAGGTGGGCTGGATCTCTCAGGATATTTGACTTGGTCAACCACAGTATCCTTAGAAGAGAGATCCCCTCAAGCAGAGAGAAACAATGCATTTTTTCATGTATAATTTCTGTCCTGCTCGTGCTCGGATGTATATGTGCATCACCAAAGCATACCCCAAATCATCAGTTCTTATGCTACTTCCTCCCTAATGTCCCCTTGATCCCGACTGGAGAGAGATGTTAGCTGTTGCTGTAACTGTACAAAGTAAAAACAGAGTCACCACTTAGTTTTACAGAAACCATTTAGCATGAATTTTAGGATTAAACCTAAATATCAATTCACAAGGGTTACAAAGATGCGTAATGGGAAAATAAAGCCCTCCCCATGTAGCCAAGTTTTGAAATAAAGCCCCCACATCCTCTTACATGTATCTGTTTCAACTTCTCAGTAGTCAATTCCTCGTACAAATTGCTGAACCTGTAACTCGGTAGAAATAATGAGGCGGCAGGCAAAGACGTGAGATAGGTATTTTAATGTCGAATAAAATGGGCTACTAAAAAAAAAACCTTCTAACATTTGTTATAACTTGCCTGCCCTGTAGTTCTGCAATTTTGTCAAGCAGCAAGCGTTCCTTCTCTGAAGTTGCTGACTCAACCTAGAAACCACTCAAAGGTCAACTCTGATCTCAGCAGTCAATTACTCAAAGGAATGTGGACACAACTAGTTCTCAAGGGGGAATATCGATTTTTGCAGTAGGAATAGCCAAGCAAACAAATAAAAGGGCTAATTTGTATCAAGAGCTACTCACAATTCCATTGTTCTCTGAACTGCGATATCCTGGAGGTGGTGACTTCCCATTCAAAGAAGCTGAAAAATATTATTGATTTTTATAATTCAATACATACTGCAACAGATTGAAAACGGAAGTTTTTTACTCACCGTCAACTACCTCAGCTGGTTGCATGCTATTCAACAAATTCATTATCAGATCCTGGTATGAAGTAGAAATTTTGAATGAGAACATAAATCAGCAAGATTAATGTTGAGATGAAGAGACTTCAATCAGGTAGAGCCAAAATATAAACCAATTACTGACTTGGTTGCTCTCACCTGTTGAATAGTTGTCTGCTGGAGAAGATTCTGAAGGTGAGTCATAAAAAGTGATGCAGGAATATTGGTATTGACAGAATCGTTGGCGGACTGACCAGTTGGCTGAAGAGAATAAGATGATATTCAATCAGAGACAATATTTATACATTAATAATACTTAGTAGCCTGCAACTACATAAAATATTATTTTCCATTTTGACAACCAGATAAATCAGAAGTTAATCACTTATTCCATTTATTAATTCCAAAGTTAATTAAATTTCAATTTAATATCATCTCTCAATTACATTATTAATGCACAATTCTATTTTAATATTTATGATATATAATTAATCATATGACTTATTCTTTTTTTATTAGTTTTATTTCATAATCCCGTGCAAAGCACAGAGCTGCTTTCTAGCTGCATAATAGTTGCTTTAAGGGCCGGAACTTCAAAGCAGGGATGCAGCTAAGTACACATAAATAAGAATGAACCAAAACTTGACAGCCATGCTTAGAGTAAATGACTAATGTACTAACCATTTGTCTAAAATCTATCATCCATTCACCAACACTAGCAGATTTCCGCAGCGGTGATCCCTATATTTGACAGGAACAGGTCATTAGCTTGGAGGGAAAACATAGCATGACTATAAATAGTAATTAATATAGCCATTAACCAACCTGTGAAGATCGGCGTGGGACTGAACTTAAAGGAATATCCTATGGCACAGTATTATGTCAGTCAAATTTATAATATACAAGTCTTATCTCACTAGGTGGAGTTGACTACATAAATTGTCAAACTTACAGTGTAGGGTAAACAAATTACAAGAATCAAGCATACCTTCACAAGATCTAAATTTTCTGACGTTACTGAGAATCGCCCTTTAATCTGCACAAGATTAGTCTTTGACTTATCATCCAAGGAATCTCTAAATCCTGCAAGCAGCAGAATAATTGGAATTTACTCTAGCAGAATTTTAGGAAAATCGGCTATCAGGAATGGCATCACTTGACCATATAACCTTAAGTGCAAAATCAATACCTCCTGAACTCTTTATTGGAGCTGATAAACTATTTGCAGAAGCTCGGTTTGGCAGCATTAAAGGACCACTAAAGCTTGGAGCTTTTCGTACTTCACGATTAACTTTCTCACCTGATGGCTGAATTTCATTCTCAAACCTAAAAGCAGAACATATTTAATCAAGCAAAAGATGATGATGATGGCAATAACAGAAACCAGTTAACTAATAGCACAGTAAGACAAAGGAGTAGCACATTTGATATATTTATTTGAACTGTTAAATTACAAGCTCCCTAAAATGTATATGAATATATTAAAGAAAGGTGAAACGGAAAAAGAAGATTCTCAAACAACTATTTCTTTTCAGAGGCCACACTCTGAACCTATTTCATTTCACATCAAAATGTGAATGAACTGAACTGTCTATATGCCATCAAATGTTAATTAATTTCTACAAGTAATCAATAGGTCATTCCTTCCCAGTCAAAGTCAATTACCAAAACAAAACTTCCTAGAAATCAGACTTCCGGACAGAAATTTTAGGAGTGAAAAACTTTCAAACCATCGACCAATAAAAGAAAATAATATAATCTGCCTGACACTCATTTTCATCCACAGCAGAATTACACAAGAACGAATAAAATAATAGTCATTACAGTGAACATTATGAATAAGAAATCAGGGCTGTTGATTTCTTTGGGCCAGCACCTTAAACAAGCTTAAGAACAAAGATACTGCAACATGGTCTTACTAAGGATTAATTATTAGCAGAAATTGCTAAGAAATAGCAGTGTTTGGTGTTTTGTAAGTTTACTTGCAGTCTAATAGCCAAAACGTAGGGATGAGGAAGATATACGAGTGTTGTTGAATGTTGAGTAATATTGTCATTGTGATTTTTCTGATACAGACTAAAAGAAAAGGGGCAATTGCAATACTAGTAAAAAATACTCATACACATGCTCCATCCCTTATTTTTAGGCACAAGGGATGCAAAGTGATCTAATAGAATACATAGAACTGTTATTTCTTAATAACCCCTACTTCTACCAACAAACAATCCTAACTAATTCAGAGTAACCTATACTATGAAAATACAATGTACCTTTCTGATTTACGCCCTCTTTCTGATAAAGAATGACCAAACACACCTCCAGGCACCAGTGGCCCACTTTGGGTCTGACGACTTTTCGCTGATTGAGATATAATCTTACTTGTCCCAATATCCTTCTCCAATGTGGAGGCTGTTGCCTCAGAAACTGATCCATTTCTTTTCCAAATAATATTTTTAGAAGATCCAAGTTCCTGAAGATCACTTTCAACAATCTTTCCCTTTTTGTCCAAGCTCTCACAAAATTTCACATCATTAGTATCTGGTAGTGATGTGAACTCATCCTGAGGTGCATTTTCTAAATTCTTCTTTCCTGTACCAGATTGAGAGTCATTTGGATCCTGTCATGAATAACATCAAAGATGAACAGTCAGGTAAACAAGACTGAAAACAGCAGGAATAATTATTTTTGGTTATCAAGCCTTCCCGCGACCTTATAATTGAAGAATTTGTTTTCATCTTCTTCCCTCATCTCCAAACTATCATCGTCGTCCCTTACCTTGCAAGATTCCAAGACACAGATTAAACATTTGAAGAAGTTCGTCAGTTTAGGATTACAAGAGCAGTAGGAAAAAAAGATCATCCCTACCAATGAAGCCTGAGCTTTCAAATCATCAATATCAAAGTTCCATGCACTAACTCCTCGCTGATATTCACTCTAAAAAGAACAAAAATGCACAAATAGATTAGATTTCTCCAACTATAGATTCCTTCCCTCCCTCTAAAAAAACATGCACACCAAATTAGATATTAATTGAACTTCCAAAAAGATAAACGTTTTTGGTATCTTATTTT
This sequence comes from Acacia concinna, assembly GCA_037177275.1. Lineage (NCBI taxonomy): Eukaryota > Viridiplantae > Streptophyta > Magnoliopsida > Fabales > Fabaceae > Acacia > Acacia concinna. Next base: position 13,461,170 of record JBAGKO010000004.1, on the reverse strand, counting down.
GGGAGATGGGGGACCAATTGATCTCAAAGCCCCTCCCACATACATCATTTTTTTTAATTATAACTATACTGAAAATGTTAAACTCCTTCTCTCCAAGCAAAATTGACAAACAGGAAATAAGATCAGCCAAGTGTCTGCCATCTAGGTATAAATTGCACAGAAAGCTTGGGATTAGTGCAGCTAGCCTTAATCAAGCTATAGAGGGCTAGAGTAGAAAGGCAGGTAGGGAGTGGTGCAAGGTGGGTTAAGTGTTCTAATTCCCAAGGCAATAGGGTAATAAGGGTTATAATGAGTTAGAACCCATCACAAACAACCCCACAACCCATTTTTCTAACCCTTCCCATAATGAAGAACTTGTGACGGATTTGGGTTTTTAATAGTTTTTTGGTATGTTCAACTGAGATTCTATAAATCATCTTGACAGCTCAGCAGCAGCTGCACCTCTAATCCTCTCTGCTTTCCCTTTCATTTACAGAAATATTGGAACTGTCACCCTTCAAATACTCCTCACATCCTTAATGACATTCTAAGGTCCAAACAAGGGAGAGTGGATTAATATCCATGTTTGCATTAAAGCTCCAAACGATGGAGAGAATTGTCTCTCCTATCCCACTCCTTCTCATTAATGACTGCCCTAGTCCATACCATTAAAACTCCCAATTAAGCCCAATCGTTATGTTTCACGCACAGCTAGAAACTAAGTTTAAGAGTAAAAAAACCAGATGTATTGATCATATGTGATATAATCCAAAAAATCGCTGTATGAATGCAAATTATAAGTTTACATTTCAACTTTCACCTGTGATAATGCTTCTTGTTCTGCAGAAGGCATTTTCTTCAGAGCTAGTTGAGCAGCATCTTTAAGCTGCAAGACACTAATAAAGTCAAGCAAACATGCAGGAGAAATCCTAAAACGTGACATAACATATTTATAATGGAAAACCTGAAGAGCTTTCACACGATTCCAAAGAGGTGGTAAGTCTGCAAATAATTTCTTCGCAGAAAGTTCAGGAGGCTTAGAATTTTTGAAGAAAGAGTGTTTCAATAACTTCTCTGCCGATGGCCTCTTTGTTTGATCTTTGACCAAGCACATTGCAACCATTTCCTTAAAAGACTGATCACAACTGGAAATACTTTAATTAGAGTATAAATATATAAGGAACAAGATAGAACACAGCTGCATACTTCAATCTCTCTTCAGTCTTATATGTCATGACTTCTTAATGGATCCAAAAAAACTAATATAATGAATCTCTTTATCAACAATGATACCAGAAAGAACACAAATACCTTAGAGAACTTTTTATCACGATCATAATCAAGACCAGGAGGGGCATTTTGGATGGTCATTAGAAGAACCTATTGAGGGGGAAAAAAAATGTTAAGTCATTGTCCTATGCTAAGAAGCATGCCAAAAAAACTTGTATTTTAAGTTTTCTAATGTGTCCTAGCACTCTAGTTGAATGCCCACTAGAAGTAAATACCTTCATCGGAGGATATTTTGAAAAAGGAGCGTGACCATGAGCCAACTCCAGTGCCGTAATTCCAAAAGACCAAATATCAGCTCTGACCATAATTTGTGCATTAGATAATCTCATCAGTAACAATAAACTTGGTGCAGTATTTAGTCAAGATTGGAAGACAATATCTTTCACAGTTTGATAAAATAAGTGTATGAGAAAGAACAACAACTAATGGGAAACACTATTATGTGATCTATAAATTCAGTAGATGCAAGCATCTATTATGTTAACATGAATGTATAAATTTGCCAACGTGCAGACAAACAGAATAGCATCCCTTTTCTGGCATCTAAATCAATAAGAAATCCCACTGCCACTAGATCAAACCACTAGTTCCTTTAGTGAAGGATAGAATGCCCAACATACAATAACATTAACCAAACCTTGAGGTAGTGGAGAGTTGAAGCATGAAATCAGAACCAGTGCATGTATCGAATCATTTAGGAGGATAACTATTAGGATACATACTTGAAATATTATATGAGTCCAAATCTTGGTATAGTTTGGTTTTCAGTAATGACATCAATATTAAGGTTCATGACTCACTTGAAATTGTAGCCACTTCCTGGTTGCAGTACCTCTGGTGCCATCCTGAAAATAAAGGCACAGGACACAACACAGCAATTATAAAAGAAAGGATGGGAGAAATATCACAAAAGGCATTGTGAGGTTAGTTAGTTAGTAAGATAGGCTATTAGCTATGTTAGGAGATCTTAATTGTATCCTAGTGTTAAAAAAGGGATGCATACATGCATACAGAGTGATAGATTTTGGCAGAGTAAGTTGTATACGTACTATTCACATCAATCACATTCTTTACATATAATCATCACATTTCAGTATTGGTAGAGCAAATCGTAAAGATACCGTATTTAAATACACTAACAGGAATACAATTAAGAACCCCTAGCAGAACAAACAGCTTAACAAACTGATTAACTCCAACTAAATAACCAGGTAGCAGAAGGCATCGTGCTAAGGTATTTGTCGTTTGAAAAGGAGTCCAAGAGTGTAGAATCTGGATAGCATATATTACCAGCAAGGAGTTCCTACGAACGTATTTCTTGATCGCTGCCTGTCACCAGTATCAAACATGCAAGCTGAAACACCAAAGTCAGCAAGCTTCACAATCCCTTTACTATCAAGTAAAATGTTTCCAGCCTGTGAAAATAAAACATATTAAAAAATGCATCACATGTTGACAATAAAAGGTAATGTCACCATCTAAGAAAAACAGAAAAAATGTAAAAATCCTATATTAACACCATATTTACAATTACCTTAACATCGCGATGAATATGTCCTTGTCGATGAAGGTATTCCAATGCCTTAAGAGCTTCTTTTAGAACAGATCCAATAGCTTCCTCTTCAAATCCATCAGGATACGCTATCTTCATTAGGTGCAAACAAGAGCCTTCGTCCATGAATGGCATAACCACCCAAAGATTTCGCTCAACAACAAATGAACAAAATGACCTCACAACATTAGGGTGATCTATCAAACTCATAGTTTGAGCCTCCCTCCGTATGTCATCCTATTAAGGTTTGTATTTCATCCAAGTAAAAAATCAAAACAGAACAAAACCCATGGACAGATGAAAATGACCATGCATTTAATAATTAATACGCAACAATCTTAGCAATGAATCAAAATAATATGGAAAAATAAAAATAAATAAATAAATAAATAAATATAGCTAGAATTGATGAAGCCTAAAGCTATCTATAAGTGTTGCCATCACTAAGTTTTCCTCTGCTCACACGTCCCGTGAATATGTAAAGACATATACATATATATATATATATATATAAACTTATTTATAATATTACCAAATATGCCCAAACAGAACAATGGAGTAATTTTTATGTTCTTGAGATGTAAACCACCAACTTCGCCGCCCGCACAACGATCAAACTTGACTCTAAAGTAAGCGCACAGACGGAGACAAATAACCCTTGAGAGGAGCACTTTTTGCTAACTTTAAAAGAAACAGTGTATTATGATGACCAGCGGATCTTATTTTATTTGAACATCGATTGATTTATGTTAAAGAAGGAAAAAAGATAACAAGAAATTAATGACATAACAGAATGGAATGCAAGTAAACATTTGTAGACGCATTGTATTTTACAGAAAATCGAGGGTACGATCGTACGAAGAAATTAGTTCAAGACCTATATGAGGATTCATGCAACTAATCCAGAACAATATTGCTCATGCTAAAGCGTGGTAGAGTTAATCGTAAATTCAAGTTCCGCCCAGTCGTACATATAAATAGACAAACCTATATGTAGCCCACATAACTAAATTAAAGAAATATTAATGTGAGATGCGAAATATAAAGGATATTGAAATGGCTTCTACCCCTACAGGTTCTATTTAAAACATAGATGAATGGTGCATCGATTGTTATTTTAGAGCCTAAAATATAATTCGTGGAGCAATTAAATACACAAGGCATGGGGAAAATCATTGAAGCATGGGAGTAATCTGTAGCAAATAACAAGAAACAGTCATGCGAGATTAGATAAAGGAGGGAAGGGAGCAAACCAGATTAGAATTGATGCGATCGAGATCCAAGCACTTGACAGCGACGAGTTCATTGAGAGGAATATAGATCGCGCGGTAAACGGTAGCGCTAGCTCCAAAACCAACCTCTTCGAGGAGCTTGTAGTCAGAAGGATTAGCAGAATAATTGCTGCGATTTCCTCCCATTCTTCCCATACACCCTAGAAGACTGTAAACACACTTAGTACTTAAAAACTTGTATTACTTCTTCTTCTTCTTCTTTCTCTGCTGAATCTATGTAAGTTTCTGAATCAGGCAAGCTTTTCGTTGACCACCATCACTAATCATTCGGGAACACCACCGCAACAACCACTTGCTAGCTGCTTCCTTTCCTATGCCATGCCAACGAGAGCTCCAACTCCTCACGTGTCTCAGCGTTCCCTTAGTCATCCAGATCTTGACGCGTGTAAGCCTTTCGTCACGAGCCCCGATTAGGAGGACCCTTGTGCTGCGGGCCTCTTTGTTTTTCCCTTTTGCCAACTAGTACGGATAAGTATTGAAATCTTCTTCAACTGGTTATAAAAGGTTTCAATAAAAGTCTTCGAATCTGGCTTGCGACAATGTGACCGGTAACCGGTTTACCTTTTCAATTGAAGTTTTACTTGTGGCTAAACTGGCATCAAGGGGAGGTCACAGGTTCGTGCCTGTGTTTGTGCGGGTGTGTGTAGGTTTTGTTTTGACGCTAATATAATATTGTGTGTTTGCTTTTTGTTTCTATAAAAAAATGTGATTAAAATGAATAGATACACTCAATAAAAATAAATAAATAAATAGATACAGAACAAAAATTTCTCTATCATACCGTTCACTCGTGAAATTCAAGCCCGGTGGATAGTAGTGAGCGACCAAAGGCAAACAAAATCCAACAGAGAGAATCTAATATTTGTATGGGTTAACGGTAAAAATACTTATAAAATTTTTTTATATGGGTATCCAGCATCATAAATTTTTGTAGGTGTAAAAGTGCCTATAAATTTTTGAAAATGGGACAAAAATACCATAACCGCTAACTTAAGTAAATGATTTTACTTTTAAATTAGTATGATCCACAACTTTATTTTGTTAAAGGATAAAAATGCCCATGCACTTTTTTTATGTAGGCATTCAGCACCATAAACTTTCGTGGGGTGCAAAAGTGTCTATGAATTTTTATTCGATATTGTCTCATATCTATATTATCTAATTACAATACCCTCTTTTTGTTCATAGATCTAAGATGATAAATAACCAGTAAAACAATGTTGGTGCAAAAAATTAAGGAAAGTCCCAAATCAATACCAAGGAAATATGTAAAAGACAATTCAATGTACTAAAATGTAAAAATCTCATATGAGCCATTTAGTAGGAATTTGGAAATTTTTACTCATATGGGATTTTTGCAATCTTGAAAATTTTGGAATATCCTTAGATTTTATTTTAATAAAAAAAATCCCTAACCATTGCCAACCTTGGAGCTTTAGTGCTTGTAGTAAGAGGCGACAGCCGTCGCCACATAGCCAGTGACCTTGCTTGTGATTGATCACTGTAGCTTTGGCGCCAATACAAGTTATTAATATAGATACTGTAATTGTTAATACAGATAATAAAGTTCATAAGCACTTTTGCACCACACGAAAGTTTATGGTACTAGATACCTATTTGAAAAAAGTTCATTGACATTTTTGCCCCTTAACCCTATCAAAAATAAAATTGTGGGTTTCACTAACTCAAAAAGTAACATCGTTTACCTAAATTAACTATTCTAGCATTTTTGTCTTATTTTTAAAAGTTTATAGGCATTTTGCTTATAAAGAAAGTATATGATGCTTGGTGCACATTTGAGAAAAATGCATAACCATCTTTACCTCCTAACCTTGTTTGAATTATAAATTAAAGGTCAAAATACTCATAACCCTCCTTAACTTTAGGCGAGTTGCATGGAACCCCCTCAACTATAAAAGTGTTAAAATAGCAGTTAAATATAACCAATTCCCTGCCAAGTCAAATTATTAAAATTTATATGGCAGATGACATGTTATTTTTATTTATTTATTTTGGTTTGAAATTTATAATTAAAGTTAAGGGAAATTTAGTAATTTAATATCAATGATAATCCCTAGAGTTTGCTTTTTTCCTCTTGCTCTCTCGACTCTCCTAACTCTGCAACTCGCAAGGGTTCTCAGCTTGCAGTATGGTTTATCTTTAATTTTGAGTTTGCACACCCTCTCTTTCTTGGGTGGGGACGAAGATAAATTATAGGGTGATGAAGGAGAAATAAGGTGAATGTATCTCATCTATTTTACAATTAAATAAAGCCTACTAAAATCATTCCAATACCCCTTGACTAACTAAGAACACATGACATGTATCTTGTCTACATTTGAAATAATATTATCTGACATTGCTAGTTTTTCTGTCATAGGAATACATGTTCAGTTTTGTTCCCTAGGATTGATGCCCAAGTGCAGTTTAATGTAAATCTCACATTAGGTCAAAGAGTTATGCAAAACGCTTGTAGTGCCTTGCAATTGAGGGCCACCGCAACCTTCGAAATAGTTTTTTTGGAAAATCAAAGCCAAAAACCAACTTCCCCTAATCCTTGTGATCTCCCCCAATTAGAGCTATAACACCATCATTAGAAGCGTGAGAGAGAGGAATATAGAGATAAATTTTTTTGCACCCTCTCTTGCTTGGATGGGCATGAAGATAAATTATAAAGTGATGAAGATGGTTAGAAGATAAACCATGCTACAAACTGAGAGCCCTTGCGAGTTGCAGAGGTGGGAGAGGCGAGAGAGCAAGAGGAAGAAGCAAACCTAGGGATTACCATTGATGTTGGATTGCTAAACTGCCCTTAACTTTAATTATAAATTTTAAATCAAAATAAACAAATAAAAATACCTATCATCTGCCACCTATATTTTAATAAACTAACTTGGCAAGGGATCTGTTAGATTTAATGGCCATTTGAACGGTGGGGGGCTCAAGATCAACATTTTTTTTTGCCGGAAACTGGATACCATACATTAACAAAATAGCTTACAAAAGTAAGAGAATAATACTTCATAATCTATTTCAATAAATAATCTTTCATCTACCTTCCTTTTCTGTGAAGGAAAAGGAGGTTGATCAAAGACACAAAAATTACCTTCTAAAGAGTAAGAGAGTTTGGCTAGTTTATCAGCTAAGGTCATATAATCCCTAGAAGCATGAGAGACTTGGACAACTCAATCCTTGTTCAAAATAAATTAACTTCATCATGATTTTAAATCTTATAAACAGAGAAAGTTAGCGATTGTGGCTATTAATTAACTTCTTTCTTCATTTTTTTTCCATAAAACACATAATATCATTCCTGTAACAACCATTTACAACAAAGCAAAAACTTTAGTTACAACAGCTTAACTTTTTCATCACCTCCTCCCTCTTAATAAAGCTAGAAGGCTTTCTATTTTCCTTTTTCAAAATAAAATTGAGCTTACATTTGTACACATATAGTAGCGTTTAAAGTGTCTCGGTCCATGGTTTTTACTATTCTATAAGAAAAAAGCCTAATAGGTAATATATTGATACTACGTACCCTATTCCTTAGTATAAAATTTACTAAACTAATTTAAGTAGATTAAGAAATTTAATTAAATGATACTCTCTTTGGTATTTAATATAAGATATATTTAGAAATCGTTGACTTTAGTCATAATTAACTATGAAACATATTTTTTATATTTGTCAATATTTTTCTAATATATTCCTATTAATATTCCCTTAACAATAAACAATAAAGAGAGTGAATGAGGGATTTAGAAAGATAACTAAGGTATTTTAGAAAACATTCACTATATTATCTAACTTTTTTAATATAATCAAATTAAGTAAATATGTTTAATATTAAGAATCGAAAAGAGTATTTGTTAAAAATGAAAGTTTAATTTATTTCTTTAAAATACACTCTTAAACCATTTGCCTTGAAAATACCAATTGATACAAGCTAAGCTTCTTTGACATATTGAGCAAAACCTTAGGAATAGTTGAAAAATGATACATATGAAAGACATAGGAGATTAATTGATCACTTACATTTATAAGACAATCTAATCCCACTTTTAGCCCACTGAGCCACATAGTATTTGTTTTTATATACACCTCTCATTCCATTGTCTGAACTGTATCGTAATTATTAACAAGAGAAGTTGAGTTTGACGACTTAATACAATTTTTGGGTTGAAAAAATAAAATTGACTATGAAGTAATAAGTTCATCACTACTATTATAATATTACCCATTTACCACCTTATCAGCTACATTTGTTTTATTAACGAAGCAGCTTTCCAATTCAAGTAAGGTTCAGATTTAGAGAAAGATGATGGGAATTGAATAACACATGAACAATCTAAATCCCATATTCTTTTTCTCTTTGGGCAAGCAAATTTTCTAACCAATCATGAAAAGATATTTCTTTTTTCTCCGGGCGAATCTTAGGTAAGAAATTAAAACAAAGTAAAGTACAAAATACTATAGAGTAGTGATTGATTTGTTTATCCTTATTTACTTTGTAATTTTCTGACCAAAGTCTCTCAAACACAGCAGAATTTCAATTCCTTTACATTCTTCATTGAATTCATATAGATCGCCATCTTCTTCTTCTTCCTTCATTGAATTCATATAGATCGCCATCATCATCATCATCACCTCCTCCTCCTCCCCCCCCCCCCTTTTTTGGGTGATAATTCTTTTTCTGCATTTAACATCATGGTAAAGATAAAGAATGTTGAACTC
>JBAGKO010000004.1:13438434-13449048 GCA_037177275.1 Acacia concinna | reverse complement strand
CCGTTAAGTTTACTGTAGCACCATTAATTTTTTCTGAGGGGTTGCTACAGTAACTTAACAGTTTTGCACCACTTTTTTAACGTCATGGTTACTTTTGTACTCAAAAATAATTTATGGTTATTTTTGCGCTTCCGATAACAGTTTATTGTTATTTTTGCACCTTAAACCTAAATATTAACATGGATCAATGATGAGAATGTTTGGGAGGGTCAAGAGAACTGAAGACCATCCACTCTTCGTACGTCAGTAACGCCAACATTTGTTTGAATCATTGTTTGAAGGGATGATTATAAGTAAGAAAAATAATACTCATACAGATGCTTAATATAAAATATAGTTAATTTTGTTTGAAGATAAAAAAGATAAATAATTACTCATAGCATATATTGCATATCATTTGATCATATATTAGTTTACAAGTAAGAAAAATTAACTTAATACTATCAAAAAAGTTAATATCAATATTTTAAATTAATTTATTTAACTTCCTTAATCTCTTTTTTAAAAATAAACTATATCTATATTTTATATTAAGGATATGAAGGAAAACAATCATTTTACTTTCTTTTGTTTCTGTGTGTTAAGTTTCTAATTCTTTAATGCTGTTTTTTTTTCGGTAAAGTAATTTTTTATAAGGGTCAGACTCACCCACGATCAAAGATAGTGCGAAATCTCCATTCCTCCTAAGTGATACCAATATTGAGTAGGACGAGCCATCAATTACCCTCAGGCGTTAACTTAGGGACCTGAAGTTAGGATGCCTCTTCAAATACCGCGACTGAAACCATAACTAAGGTCTTTCTAAGGATCGAACACCACTTCATTTATGAGCGTGTCCAACCCTTCGCCAATTGAACCTACAGACAGAGTCTCTAATGCTCTGTTTGGTTTGGTGCTCATTTGGGAACTCAATAAGAAAGGAAATAAGTGACTTATTGCGGAGTACAAAGTAAATATGTGAAAGAAATCTTTTTCGTATTGCGTAATAAGTGGCTTATTTACCTTCTTATTGAGTTCCCAAACGAGCTATTGATTAAAGTGAACTTTGACATAATAATAATAATAATAATAATAATAGTCATAGTCAGGTTAAACAAATTTAATTCACTTTCGAAAACATGCTTGCATATAGGCACATACAACTGTAACATGCACCCACGAATAAAGTAGTTTATGATTTATCAAGTCCGAAACCGCCTTTAAGTTTTGAATCTCCAAGTCTCCATATAATATTCCAGAAGGCGAAAATAATGGGAAAAACATCGACAGCTACTGTAGTTTAGTGAACTCAATTTAAAATTGAAATGATTTCACCCAACATATTATACACAAGTTAGATTTCCACATCTAGTACAACTCATAACATCTGGGCCTTATTTTTTTTTAGAAGAGAAAGGAGAGAGAACGAAGAAGATAATAATTGTCAGTTGGAAAACAAAAGAAGATAATAAATGTCAAAACAAATTTCCGATACAGTAAACAATCTGATATATATTCATCCCGTTACTATACCTGCCAGTACGTCACTTTTGCCTCGAGCATATATTGTGTACACCAGAAGAATTGCATCCAACCATCCATCTAACGATTCCCATGAGTCAGCAACCTTGTAAATCACAAAAAGGGAAAACAAGGAAATCAGGTTCTATATCTTAAAACCAGATAGGGATTTAAGCTTCTTGTATTAACTGGAGCAAATTTCAGAGACACTTCAGCTAGATCATAACCAGTAAAATATATTCCCTCTCGTCTTAACGGTCTGTTGACTTTTTTAAAAAATCCTAAAAAAATCTTAAGAAAACTAATTTCACATTAAAATGTATCGTTTTTCTTCAAATTATGTTATTTGACTTATAAATTAATATTTAATGTAATAAAACACAATATATAATATGATTAAATAATGTAATTAGTTTTTTTAGGATTCTTCGAAAAAGTCAATAAGTTCTTATAATTGGGACCGGAGGGAGTATTAGGTTTTTGATACAGAACAATTTTCGACGTGCTTTAGCAGTGAGTGGAAAGGGATACAAGGGAAAATGATACTTTGCATGAATATTGGGGAAGCTACATATATGTCATGATAAGAGGGACTCATGCCATGTAAATGTAATGAGGACAGATTTCTTGTTGATAGTCATCCCGTTCAAAGACAGTAATCTCATGTTACTACCTAGTAAGCATTCTATCAGCACAAGACCAGCCATTACAAGAAATAATCCTATTCTGAAAAAGGTCGCAACAGAAATACAGAATTATGAAAACCAAAAATAAGAATACAATATAAACTTATGGGAATATTAAGACGATAGAAGTGATCTTTTCATTAATTGACTATTTGATAACAAGACATGGAGCACTCATCATAAAAATTGACTTAATCAATGCAAAATTGGCCTATGTTGTCCTCAATTGACATTGTCTAAAATATTACCGTGATCCTGACAAATGCTGGGACGTTTGAGAGCAGAAAGCAACAAATCCATATAACGTGGAACAACTCTAAAACAAATATGAATTATTCTTACCAAATAAACGGGCCCATAAACTGTATCTATGCAGAGGCCTGCCCCAGGTGGTAAAGTTAGATCAGCACATGCTGATACAGAAACAATATCTGCAACATCTACTCTGACAGACTTCCTGTCTCCATTCACCATATCAGTTGATCTGTCAGCGGAACTTCCAGAAATCTGAATGGAGCAATGTAATTTAATTAATTTAAAAGGGGAATGTGCTCGAGATTTCCAGTGATTTAAAGAATTTGTGGTTGACAAAAGCAAGGATTTCAATTTGTAAGTCAATCATATCTCACCTGCAGTAGCCTTTCATGATTCAAAATGAATTCTGATCGCTTCCAGTCATTATGAGGCGCCATTGGTTTCCCCACAGGAGGTGCAGTCAAATATCCAACTTTAAGGTGCGGTAGGGGTAGCTGTAAAAATTGGGTTCTGTCAAATCTATTGTACAGATAACACATAAATGAACCAAACAACCCACACAATTTCACAGGTCTTAGACAGTATGCTATATGTTTATATTTGTCTTGAGAGAGAAGATGAACTACTTGAAGCAATAAAGATGAGGTCCAATATGACTCTGATGAGAAAGGATTAAGGAGCTTCAAAATGGAGTAATTTTAAGTCAAATAATACAGTAACTCCAGTTCTATATTGACATGTCAGTCCAGCTTGAAATGTATTCTGAAAACATTTTAGGCACAAATGATGTACTCACCATAGAACGCACAAGCCGCAGGGCACTGCTATAAACCTGTTACAAAAACTCAAATAAGGATAAATAGTAGAAAAGGAAAAAAACATAAAAATGAGAAATGGAAGGCTGAATGTAAAAATGAGAGATGTTATATCTTTCTCAACAAGTTTTCTTAATCTGAAATAATACATCTAATTGTCCACAAGACTATACTAAGTAAAAAACTCAGACACTTAATTTCTTACTGAATAGTTTGGTTTCAATGCATGAGCAGCAGCAATATATATAGCAGATTGGCTATACAATTCATTTGGTGAAACTTCTTTAGCACTGGTTGATCCCCCAGTTCTAAGAGTGTCCTCGGCCAATCCATACTGCAAAGAAAAATACAATGTGAGCTTCACTTACACACAACCCATTGACTCATCAGTTCATGGCAATGGAACATATCATGGTATCAAACACTGTGAGAAGCAGCAGCAATCTCACCAGAACAGTTCCAAGATTGTAAATTGCCCTATGGAAATCAAATTGCAACTGTATGGCTGCACGGAACTGCATTAAAGAATATGGATAAGTTAAAAAGGCAGAATAGAGTAAATTTTACCAAAAAGGCGCCTAAGAATAAAATTGCTTCCTGGTAATATTCATTCTGTTACTCTTCCCCAACCCCAAAAAGGGGGAAAACAAAAGGGAAAATGAGAAAAAATAAAAAGGATTCGCACCTTGCTTATTGCAGTTTTAACAATTTTCTGTTTTTCTCGTGCTGGAACAATGGCACTGAGTTCCTATGTGGGAGACCAGTTAACAAAAAAGATATTAAGAATTTCCCACCAAAAAAATAATAATAATAATATACAGAAATTATAGAACAATTATAAGCATAGGATCTACCGAAGAATTCTCAGGGTATCAGGATGATATGTTATCATTAATTGAGTATAAATCCCTAATCCCCAATTTAATTCCTAATCCTCTTATTTCCCCTGTTTTAGTAGATTGAGCCAGATTAAGCCTAATAGGCCCATTAGGAATAGTAATATGTCATTAGCACCAAATAGGAGATATCTTAACTCTATAAATAGATATCCCTATTAACATTTAATTGTTGTTGATCAGTTTTGTTATCTTGTTCAGATTGAACTATCAGTGAAATATCAATAAAAAAATTGCAATTCCTCTGTCTCTCTCTGTTCTTCTCTCTCCTTCTCCTTCTTCTACTCTTTTCTTAACATTTACCTATCACAGGAAATATGCTCTAAGCAAGGAAAAAATGAGTCAGAAACATCAATTTGATTCAGTTTTGTTAATCGAGGGAAATGGTAATAATCAAGCTTTATTTAAGGATTTAATTCTGGCTTAGTCATTCATTTTGAATTTAAGAGCTTTTTTTTGAAGTTCCACACATCAATATACTTTACCAATGTCTGTAATTTAACAACCTTAGAAAGAAAGAGCAAAACTGATTGATTATGACAGGATCTTTATTCATATGTTGGTATGCAAGCATACATGCATGATAACCTAATTGGATAAACATTAATACATTAATAATTAGTTGACGCTCGACCTTTTTAATTGGTACCTGGCAAAGAGACTTTCAATGGATTAGTTAAGCTGATATTTTTGGTAAAAATTCTATATTGTATTGATTACTATTCAATCATAGTTTCTAAGTATAATTTTATATCAGTGCAATTCACTATTTGCGAAAAAATAATTTCTGAATTAATACATAGCTAGAAGTTAAAATTTTTAAAGAGGTTTAAGTTTGAATCATGAGCAATAATATATTCAGCAACATATTTTAAGGCATTGAGAAGCATGCAATTCCACCAGAAAAAAAATATAAAGAAAAAGAAAAAATTGAGGACTCGCTTCCAAGATAAACAGTATGTGGTCATTTATAATACCTGAAGAGCAAGTCCCCAGTTGTTAAGTGCCTGAAATAAATTCCATGTCAGTTTGTAACAAGTGTTCAGCATGCAAATGAGCAAGCTTGTAAAGAAGCTAAAGTGTGATCACAATGAACCTGAGGACTGTTCCAGTTGAGCTGGACTGCCTTTTCATAGTTTCTTGTGGCCTGAAATCCAAAATACAATATCCAACAAAAATTAGGTTGTTCAATGCTGAGCCTCTCTCTCATTTTATCAAGCATAATCAAGATAGCATTCTTAGCAACAAACCAAATAAGCTAAAGTTTACACATGTTATATAATCATCCATGATCAGACTGAGTAATAGCAAGTGCGGTCCAAAGCAATATCCATTGCTCTAATGTTAAGCATACACAAAATCATAACTGAGGGCAACAATCATTTATTCACCTGTTTCCATAGCTCTTCAGCTTCCTTTGTACGGCCACGCATTTTAGCTCTATCCGATATTGCTATAGCCCAATTGTAGAAGGCCTGTATACCATCACGTGGGAGAGGTAAAAGCATGAAAAATCCTAATCCATTTACATATAAGCATAAAAATAAAGCTTAATTTCCAAAATATATGTGTATACATATATTTTATAACAGTTTTACAGAAACTCATAACAAAAGGATTTCACTAGCACTATAACAAGACAACTGACAACGATACTGCAATAGGTTGGCTACCCAGACGGCAATGGTAGCTTGTTAGTAGTCAGCTGATAAGAATTTTCAGAGGGATATCCTTACATACATCATGAAGTGTGGGACAAAGACGAGTAGCCTCATCATATTTTTTACAAGCCTCCTCAAGCAATGCATCTTTGGAAGGGGACGTAGAATCTGGACTAACATTATCTGCACTTTCCTGCACACGAGGGATGATTGAGTGAGAAGTTTAGATGAACTTTGAAGCAAATACAGCGTATTGTTAGAACAATCCAGTAGCCTTTATAATGATCGAAAAACATAAACAGGAGGTCTTAGGATGCAAGATAACTCTTATAAGAATATACATGGTTCAGTGAGACCGGTGTTAAAGATATATAACAACAATTATTCTTCTTCAAGAGAAGAAAGAGATGAGAAACCTCAAATAGAAACAATATACAAAGTTCACTCTTAGTTGTTAAAATTCAAACAAGTTGCAAGTACAGTAAAAAAGAAAATGGCACGTTAAGCTCCAATATCTAAAGAACAGAACAAGACAGTCAATCAGACCTGAAGTACCAAAGCCCAGTTGTACAGTGCATCATAATCTTCCGGATTTCTCTCAATTGCACTAGCATACCTAGAAAAAAACAATTGAAAAGCATAATCATAGACGAAGATCTCCAAACAAACACAATAAAGCATTCCCCAAATAAAAGGTTAGTCTCTCATGACTTTTTTTCCAAGAATGTACAGAGTTGAGCATAAGAACTGATTGCAGTACCTCCTAGCAGCAAAAGTAAGAATACGCTGCCGGGACCGACCTTCCTCATCAACACCTACAACACTATTTATCAAAGCCATGGCAGCATTGTTCTGTTCTGACTGCTGTTGGTACTGATTGTCTTGGCTAAAAGTTTTCAGAAGAAAATATTAGAGTTAAATTCCATGCATAAGAGAGAAAAGCACTCTCAAAATCCTCAAACTTATATGCTTTTGATGCAGCATGGCTGCATGTAAAAGGATGAAACCGATAAGGCATTTAGTAAATATGAAACAGAAACAGAATCACGAGCAAAATTTCACATTGATATTGTATGAATTAACCACACAGAATTCAACGTAACTTCATCCATAAAAAAGCATGAATGTAGAAGTCCAATTAAAAATTCGTTAGAAAACTAAAGGCTACTATGAAAAAATTTCTATTGCGGTAGTAAATGTATGGTAAATCCCAAGGAGATTTCATCATCAAAATTCAGAATAGTAATTGGCTGGGTGATGTTGAGATAAGAATGAATTGATTAAGCTCTCCATCACATTCCACGGTCAATGTATGCACACATTAAAGGTCGCGAAATTCCAAGCAGATAAAGCAAAGGCTAAAGAAGATAATATATTAATAGAAGAAAATGGCTGAGGAACACATCAATTGCACATCATAAGGCGAACCTGTTAGGTGAGCTGGCATCTTCTTTGTCTGGTTCAGAATCACTTTTCAATCCATTCAGCAATTCTCTCATAGTGAAAGTTCGACTTCCTTCGTCTTTTCGGAGCTCAGGGCGGGAAGTTGGTTCAGCAGAGCGATCGTGATTGGCGTCATTGGAGTGGATCGAGGTTTGAGAGGCTTCGGAGGACTTGAGATCTGCATCGGTCTTCACTGGTTCAACTTCTGCTTTAGGTTCTGATCCCGATTCAGGTTCAGGCTGCGTTTGCTGATGGGTTGGAGATTCTGGTTGTGGTTCTATTTCTGACGAAGGATTCTCTTCAGATTGAGGATGGGGCTCTGGTTGGAGTCCGTTTTGCAATTCAGGTTCCGACGGCATTTTCCGAGATTCGGATTTTACTGTAGAAAAATTGAACAGAGAAGTTTCGTAATGATCCAATTAAAAAGCTAAGAATGAAGGAATGAGAAGGTAGAGCAACGAGAGATGACCAACAGTGCAATGGCTCGGGATGGGACGGGAAACTGGTCTTGGTTCGCACCACTTTCCTGCGTTCAACTATGTCGTAAAATCGTTGAATTAACTCTTTTTCCTGTATTTCCAGTGAAAAAATTGATACTGGATGTTGATTATAAAAATGAGGCTATGATGTTTAAATAATTATAAATTTTTTTTAAAGGTATAAAAATAACTATAAACTATATTTTAAACTAAAAGTAATGAACTTTCAAAAAGAGTACAAAATAGCACGCCGTTAAATAGAAAGCTTTTATAAAAAATTAACAGCGCTATAGTAACTTAATAATTTTACACTTTTTTCAGAAGTTTATGATTACTTTTGCTCTAAAAAATAGTTCATGGTTATTTTTGCACTTTGAGAAAAGTTAAAAATTTATAGTTATTTAAGCACCTTAACTTATAAGAAATAGTTAATTTTTTTTTACGGAGAATTTAAAATAATTTTTTTAGATGATAAAATTCATTATTTTTTTTTAAATTAGTTGTTTAACTTATAAATTAATATATCATATAATAAAATATAATATATAATATATGATTAAGTAATATAATTAAATTTATTAAATTCTCTAAAACAAAATTAAATGGCTCTTATAATTTTTATTTGATTAACATCTTTTTCAAAAATTTTAAATTTCTTCCAAGTTAGTGTTTGAAATTTTATAAAAGAAAATACGTGTAAAAGAAAATAATTATTTCATGTTCTCTATATTTATTTTATCAATTGTTCTAATCACATATAATTATTTATTTTTTAAATTATTATCATTTAATTATAAATCTATATTAAAAAAATAACAAGTGGATAAATTTATGTAATTAATGTAAAGTACTCAATGTGATTATGTGAAATAATGTTCTGAATTTTTTTTACATGTTGAAGACATTTATTGCTAAGGAAGAAATTTGACACCCCAGTTTTTTATCGAGCATAAATCAATTTTTTTTTTTAATAATTAGCTCACTCGCTGCTTTGTTGTATATGATTTCTCTTCTTCACAAGTTTGCCCTTGTGACTATGGCGAATCAGTTGGTTCTTCTGCATAAGCTTGTATGTGATATAATTCTGTGATTTTTTTTTTTTTTGAACGCATTGAAGACATTCATAGACAAGGAAGAAATTTGTTGGCAAAAAAAAAAAAAGATGAGGAATAAATTTGAAACTATTTTCTTTTCGAACTTAATTTAAAATTTTTGAATTATAATCTCACTATATGTTTGGCTTTATACGATTTATTTTCACAGACTTTATTGTTCGTTCTTAATACATCATACAATCTTCTCTCAGCAACTTTTGCTTTATACTTTTTCTATCTTGATTGTCGACGTTGATCTGTTTTTTTATTTTGGAATAAGACTTTAGAGCCAAAACAAAATCAAACTATATGAAATTGATGAAATATTTCTGATTAACAAGGGATGTTATTAAACTCTTAGCTATTTATAAATCCTAATTATTTAGCAATTTCGCACATTATTTGTTGTTTTGTGGTGGCAAATGGCAATGCACTCTAAAGTCTAAATAGGTCCTCCGAATATCATAAGGCCAATATTCCAACTTCGTGAGTTTTTTTCCCACCATAAAAACATAATTTTGCTTTATTTTTTTCCTTCTGTGCGACTTACCTCGGTTCAAATTGTTGTTAGGTAGTAATCCAAGGACACCAAGCCCATCTCTTAAGTATTTTTTTTTTCGTCGTAGATTCTTTTCCCCTACTAAAATACTAAATATCATTACATAAGCAAAAATACAAGGAAGAATTTCCTAATATCAATGTTCCTTCATCATCTACCACCTCTTGACAGGGAGGTGGAGGATGATAAAAAACAAAAAATTTCCTATAATTCTATAAGCAAATTTTGTTAAAGTATCTGTAAGTATAAGATCTTCTTTACATACATGTATAATATTAACCTGTCAATACCTATAAATGAGGAATTTAAGGTTATCTACAATATCTCTAAAAAGATAATTAACATCACAACCTTTAAGAGCTAAATTAATAGCTTTGATACAATTTGAGGAGAGGCATACTCTACAGAATCCCTTCATCCAACACATGTAGAGCCATCAAATTATCCATAAGTATTGCGGGTAAACTCATGGAAAATGATACTCTCATTTTTCTTTTATATTATTTTCTTATAATCTTATTTGCATCATTAATTAAATTATTAAATGGATAGTCTATCATTAAGTTAATTTAGCAGTTTAAAGCCCTACTAATTTTTATTGAGATCTTGAGTTCATCTCCGATGGAGAGAAAATGCAGTAGAGCTTCATAGTATCAAAAATAATGGGCAAACTTATTTTTTGTCAAAAAAAAAAATGAAACACTTGTCTTCTCTGCGGGGTTGCTCTGTGTAAACCTGTGTTAAAATTGCTTTCATTAAAGACTCAAACCATGCATATTTTTAACTTAATTTACCTTCACAATCCACATCATCTATCACAATAGCTCACACGTAGTATCATGTTAGTCCTAATAATTATGTCAACAATATATTAAATGCTGCTTGGCAGCGCATTAATTTTATTTTTTTTATAACGGCGTCACATTAAAATTTTGATTTCAATGATTTTGAGTAAATGAAATTCAATACTGAGACATTTTCTTGCATGGATTTGATTGCCAACATTGCAAAATAAAAGTAGACAGCTTTATATGGCAAACAAAAATTTAGGCCGGCGAACAAATTTTTTTTTTTAGTAGGAAAATTGGATAATTTATTGTTTAAAACAGTATTACAAAACACTTGAAAAAGAAAATATGAGACCCACTGCTAATCACCTACATCACCAGCCGCCCCCTCTTGAAAAGAAGGAGGCAGTTGATCAAGAAAAACAAAATTCCCCACTA